>CM043713.1:7836346-8251543 GCA_023969325.1 Oryzias curvinotus
AAACGCTTTTGCAGATTGAATGGATTGTATTTCTGTGATCTTTGCTGTTTTAAAGACTCACTCTGATGGAAACTGTGCTTTTATTTTGTTTTTAACATGTTTTTCAGACAATGGAGGACATAATTATGCTTAAAATTGCATTTCTGAGTATTTCTTTATTCAAATTGTTGTGAATCAGGAGCAGACAAATAAATGCTGTTGGAAAAAAGATTGTATTTGTGACGTAAAAAATATGCTGGGAGGGCCATAAGTTCCCTGCTCTGCTTAAACAGAGAGCTCTCATCAATGGGTAAGGGAGGTGGGGGCAGGGTTGCTCCACGCCAACGGTTATGCCCACAACTCTGAGGCAAATTTCTAATAAACTAGTGTTGCTCTGCAAAAACTATGTCCTAAACGGGGAAAGTTTTTGATTTTGGCTAAAAACGGCAAAATTTGATCAAAAGACCACTGGGAACACTTTTATAATAAATCAAAAGTTGATAACAGTTGGACTTTAAGAACAACAAGTAACACGTAGGACAGAGGAGCCTAAAGAAGACAAAGAGGCTTACTGAAACAATGAATCATGGTGCTAAGCAGAGCAATATAGGCCAAACAATGCAACCATAAGCTACAAACTGGTGTCAAACACATTTACAGATATAAGTGAAGAGAACCTGCGGAAATCATTCCAAGTTAAGTGAATTAAAGCAACTTTTAATACAACATGCTGTGAAAGAAATACTTTAAGGCAAATTGCCTAAACAACAAAGCCCTGAAAAGTCAAGAAAAAAGCTCAAAATATACAAACATCAGCACACAAGACACACAACTTTCCTTAAACAATATAAGCAGCATACATATACATATAATACTTTCTGGAATACTTTTGGTGCCACCATGTGGTAAAACTTGAAAATTTACATCATGTTCTTAAATATTTCCTTTCTCTTCCAAAGTGACCCCTTTTAACCCTCCGTTTGCTGCACGTTCAACCTCTGTGACCTTTGAGGCCGCAAGATGACTTCCTTATAGCCTCCAACCTGAGAAAACTGAGATGGAGAAACATCTAAAGCACACTTTAAAAAACATAAGATATCATTATTATACCTGGTTTTTAAATAATAAATGTCATATTGTAATATTGAAATTTGATGGCTCTATGGTACGTTTAATAAAACAGAATATTGCAGGTTTGCACGGTGTCTCCAAGTCTCCCTGGGCAAGACATAAAGTGCAAGAAAATTATGAAGCCTTCAACTTGTAATTTTGAAACCACAAAATAATCTTCATTATTAATTAAAACTGTTTAATTTGTAGGAATTTATGATTAATTAAAAAAGAAAAAAGCCATGGCGAGCTTTAGGGTTTTGTAGGGCACTCGTATGTCAGGAGACAGGGGGAAAAATTAAATTTCTCCATCCATCTTTTGCAGCTGCTTTCTTTCTAATCAGTGCCCCCCCGAAGACATAAAATCTATTGTTAATAATAAAGAATTGAATTTTGTTTCTGCTAAAAATAGAATTTTCCCTTTAGCATGAACTTCACCTGGAATGACTGATCAGTCAAAGGTGACCCTTCAGCTTGAATTATTACAAAAATTATATTGTGCCTTGATTTTTTTTTTAAACATTTGGAAAACAAATGTAGCTGACAATGAATCAAGCAGACAAATAAACAAGTACATTAGTAATTCACATACTCTTTGCAAATCTGCCCTTTTAAAGGAATGTTGTGTGTCAGTTTTATTTCAGGCTGGTACATTTATGAATATGTGATCAAAGTATTGGTTTCTTTATACACACAAGTTAATTCTGTAATTCGATGAAACTATAGTTTACCTTTAGTTTCTTCTTTTTTTCTCATTAGGACTGTAGCGTCAATGCACCATTAGACATTGTATTAAAGACCAACTCTAATGAAAATCGTGTTTTTAACATGTTCTTGTGGCATTTTCTTTTTTTTTATGATGGAGGATATATATATATATATAGACAATTAAGATTAAAATTGCATTCCTGATTATTTCCTTGTTCAAATCAATGTGAATCCAGGGCAGATAAATGTAGCTGCCAAAAGGCAAACACTTTGAAGGAGGAAAATATCTAGTCGCTTTTGTAGATACTTTCTTTGCGTGTTCAAAAAGTGAGAAAACAAGTAAACCACGGATTCGTTCTTTAAAGATGAACAAAAATTTATTTCCCTAACAAAGAGCTCTAAACAAAAATAAAACAGATCGATCTGGGTGTCCAAAACCAAGGTCTGCAATACGCAAGGGGTTACAATCCGAATTTACATGCAGCTTGTCTGGAGACACAGCTTTTTCCAAAGCATGGCTGTTTTAAGCATGTGGTCAGAGTCCCTCCTCCAGGAAGGAATATGGCCGCTTCACTCCTCCTTCTGCATGCTTGGATTGGCTGGCGAACGGTCTGGTCACTCCCTCAGTCCATATTAGGTCCCAGCATCCATTTTGGCGCCAAAGCAGTCCGTGGGGGTTTACTCTGGCAGATGCACGTGTCCGACCCCCAACTGTGTCCCCATAGGAGTTCAACACCCATCCGGAACCTCCTCCACAGGAGTCAGTCTCAATCCTTTGGTCTTAGGAACATCCAGGTGTCTCTTGCAGGGGGGGGGAGTTCTGGAGCTCACAGTTAAAAGAGACAGGATGTCCCTTTGAAATTCAAAGTCCGGGAGCTTCCACACTTAATCTGAAAACAATCTCATGCTGAAATAAAATGATAAGACAAAAACCTAAAAGAAATAAGATCACAAAAATATAAATTCCTTCAACTTTTATTATGCAATGTTTGAAAATGCCAGTCATACATGACTATGGGTAGACTTTTCTAGAAGTTGCTTGATGAATTCTTAAAACCACACCCACCGTAATGACGTAAGTGTTTGCGTCCTACGTAGGAAGAGGAGCGTCAGTACGTACTTATAGCACTCAGGGGCTCTGCGGCCACCACGCAAACATCGCTACCAAGCAGCCTTTAAACCAAGACGAACGAAACAAGAAATATATATTTTGTATTAGTGTGCTTTTTAAAAAATATATTTATATATATTTCCCCCTTCAGAACATCTGTACTACTAAAAGAGCCGGATTTGGTGAGTAAAAGAAAACCAAAGATTAGCTGATTCATCTTTGCTAGCATAGCTTTAAAAACAATTATGTAAACAACACAGCAGGCAGATTTTTGTAATACTAGAAAACGGGCCAACGTGTTTTACATGTGGTTTAGTCTTTATTTTTGTATGTTTATATGAGTATGATCTCAGGTTCCGGTGAAGCTAACTCCCTGAACAAGATAGTACTGTCAATATGTTTTTTGTTTATTTAACGTGAATTGACGGTGACTAAAAGTCATTATGTTAAAAATAAACTTTTCTTGCTGTTTTCCGTGATATTATCGCCTCTAACTGCAAATGTTTAGCGTTACGTAACTGAACTAGTAACTAATGTTAGTAAGTTAGCTTAGCCAGCTAGCTAGGTAAGAAAGCCAACTCATTGTTGTTGTCATTAGCCTTAATGACTCATAACTAATTCACGTGGAGATGTTGGTAGGCGTGGAAAGACAAGGATCTTGGTAAAGCTGCCTAACTGGATTTGTCTTTCCTTCCTTTTATTATGACGCTCCCATCCAAAAATGTATGCTCAATGCTCATTTTTCTCTCTAGGGTTTGAATCATCTTTTTGGATTGTCAGCTGTACATCCCAGTAATCTAACATGGAGTTTCCTGATTTGGGAGAGCACTGCTCTGAGAAGACATGCAAACGCCTTGGTGAGCACCACCTCAAACACTGTCAGTCTTTTGGTAAACGTGTCTGAAGAAAACTTTCATTTATTAAAATAAACTTTTATAATGTAGATTTCCTTCCCATGAGATGCGACGCCTGTCAAGAGATTTTCTGCAAAGATCACATAACTTATGCAAACCACAAATGTACATCTGCTTACAAAAAGGCAAGTGGGCATGGATGACACTGATTGACAACTCAAAAAAGTTTGTTTGTATCCTGATTACTTGTTAACCTCTTTTTTCATGTGACTATTTTCTTGTAGGATGTGCAGGTCCCAGTTTGCCCATTATGTAACACCCCCATCCCGGTTAAAAGAGGAGAGATGCCTGACATTACAGTCGGTGACCACATCGATCGGGACTGTAAGTCAGACCCGGCACAAAGAAAGAGAAAGGTTTGTTAAAAACATTTTACCGGGATTTGAATTAAATATATCAACAAAGTAATTGTTTTCTCTGTTTTAGATTTTTACAAATAAATGTTCTAAAGGAGGGTGTAAGCAGAAAGAAATGATTCGAGTGACATGTGACCAGTGTCATTTAAATTACTGTCTTAAACATCGACACCCACTAGATCATGATTGTAAAACGGATGGAAAGCCTCTGTCCAAATCCGGGTGAGCATTCAGAAGCTACTTTGCTTTTACCTAAAATTGTCATAATGGGACTGACTTACATTATTTTTGTAATTAATTGTAGACATGCTGCTGTGACGAGAGCCCAAGTTGCTTCATCTTCTGCTTCTGGAAACCCCAGACCTGTTTCCAACGGCGTGAGCACAAATATTAGAGCTCAAAATCCTGCGTGAGTGTCTTGATGCAACTTTCAACTATATTCTGTTTTCACATCACATTTCATTTATCAATATACTTTTTTGGATATTATTTGCAGCCCTCCCCAGCGCATTCCTACTTCTGTTTCAGCACAGAATGTGATACCACCCTCGGCATCCTTTCAGGCCGGCCTGGTATGAAAAACTTGACGTTATCACAGGATCAAATAAGAAGTTGTGTGGAAAAAATAAAAAGGTAAAACCCAACTGTTGTGCTCTTGTTGCAGTCAGAGGAGCAAGCTTTACAAAGGGCTCTGGAGTTGTCTTTGGCTGATTCGAGGCAGGCGGTGCAGCCGACGCTAAGGTGAGCTGACTTTAATACTATCCTAGAAAATGTAGCTGTTTTCTGTTTAAGTTAGTGGTTGATGAAGAAGGAATGCTTCTATAATGTTTGTCTTCCACTCTTTGTACACAAATGGAAAGTAAAGGAATGTTTCAAGTTAAACCAGTTTAGACTTCTCTGCAAAAATACACTTTTAGCTGCTTCACTTTTAATCAGTTGTCAGATTTGTGGATGCAGAGATCGAAAAGGCGATGTGCACGACTTACTGGGCTTTTAATATTTAATGTCAAGACATCTCCAGCAACACTCAGTAATTGTTTTTGTTAGCACATTTGCTCCACTTATTTTCAAGCAGAGAAAATAACGGTTTGACTCTGAGTTGTGAGTGTGTTCTGCAGAAAGATGTAACCACACCCCTTTGCAATTGGACAAATCAAATGTTGAGTTATGATTTTTGTAGTAAACTGAACTGATCCAAGCTAAAAAAAATCACCAAATAACGCACAGATGCAATTATTCTGTGTGTTTAGGATTTAAAAATAATCATCTAAGGATTGTCACACAATAGATGACTGGCACTAAATGAAGTTTTAAAAAAGCTTCACCTAAGGATGATGCTTGTCCAGAAAAATCAATGAAATGCAAACTAATGCAAAGGAAAGGCGGGGGCACACGCATCCATGCTTCTGTGGAGGGAATGAAACAGAGTGCCGTAGCTACGGTGATCAAAGATGGAGAACAGATGAGGCTGAGGCTCTGTCTGAATTCTCACCCTTACTCCCAACTACTAAAAAAAAAACGGTGTAGTGCCCTGAATTATAGAAGCAGTGCAAGACACTATGCTCACTGCTTTATATATATTTTTTTTATTTAGTTATTTATTTTTCAAGTCTGTCGTCATATGTCATTACAAAGTCAAAATCAAATTCATATTAGCTTTTGCGACGATTATTTACGAGTCCACTCTCTTCTGAAGATAAAAACGTTAATGGATTATTAAAAATATACATATAAATAAATTATTGGGCTAAAAATTGTTCCAACGCAATGCATTGTGGTCTATATTCACCTATCTAGTGAGCATCGATGCACACTGGTTTTTCGCTGAGACTTCTGGAAAATTTCCAGGGCTCCTAACTTTGGGATTGTAGATTCGTAGCTATGACTATAAAATGGCAAACGCACTATATAGTGCGATATAGTGCACTATAGTGAGTAGTGAAGGAAATTTGGACACAACCTGAGAGTTTCTGATGGTTGTTGCCTCTGAATAAAGGAGGTGGGGCTTGGAGAGGGAAAGGAGCGCAATCAAGCATTCAAGGTAAAAGGGCAACAAGTGGTAAATAATTGTTGGGTTTGATTACTCTGAGCAGCTCAGTGGCAACCTTTAACTTCTCAGAAGCTTCAATATGTCTCAATCTTTACCTCTTCTAAGCTAAAAGTACACAAACAGAAAAGGTGTCTTCTCTTCGTGTTTTGTGGGAGTCTGTCTCATTTCACATCTTAAATGTCTTTCATATTCTCCATAGGAAGACGTGTTTTGTGTGCATCGTACCAAGTTTGCAAACACACAGCCTCTTTGTTTTAGCTGGTAGATTTGAAAGTTGCATGATTTTAGCACAACGAAATCGCCATAGAAACAGACTAAATCACCATAGTAACACATGTTGGTCATCTCTGGTCTATCAAAAGTTTCAATGGTAATTAGAGATTTTCAAGATTAACTTTACACAATCTTTCTAACAGTTTTTATTTTTTATTAAAGTTTCTCTTTTTTTTACAACCGCAAATGTGAGAAGTTTGTGCAGTACATGTAATGTAGATGTGATGGAGGTAAAACAGCAGTCATGGCCTTCAATCCACCCATTGATGAGGAGTTTGAAGGAATGACTAATAGATTCCTGTTTGTGTGCATTTGAACACATAACATTACCGTACTCTCATGCAAACATCAGTCTGTTTTGTTTATCCTCACCAGCCTCATACTGGCATGTGTGGCGTCATCCTTTGTCCTGAATCTTCATATGGGGGGGTTAATAGAAGCTATCAACGAGGATAAACTTGTGTTAAACTGATCTCTGGTTTTCAAGGTTGTTTTCTGTTTGTGTTGGACTTTCTTTGCTCTTTCATGCTTGTAGAAACCTGCTGGTTGATGTGGTTATAGATGTTCCTTTTAAATGAAATGTTCAGAATTTGGACATAAATAGCTTTTTGTCGTCGTTGTTGTTGTTGCAAATAAAATAAACGGCAACCCTTTTTTTTCTGTTCTAGCTGTTTTTAAAGACCCACTCCGATGAAACTCGTGTTTTTGCTGTTTTTAACTTGTTGTGGCGTTTTTCTCATGATAGAGCACACACATATATAAAGAACATTAAGCTCAAAATTGCACTTCGGAGTATATCTTTATCCAAAAACCTGCTGCAACTCAGGAGCAGACAAAAAATTTAGCTTGTGATGGGAAATGAGGGCGGGGTTACTCTGTGAGAATAGTCCCACCCACAACTCGACAGATTTCTAATAAAAAAACGTTTTGTGCTAGAAGCTGAGCGACTGTGGGTCCTCTGAGCATCTTCCAGGTTTGAGGTTTGACTCCGACTGTTGCTGTTTGTGTGTCAGTCCTCAGGAGCAGGAGGATCTGGCTCTCGCTCAGGCTCTCGCTGCCAGTGAAGAAGAATTCAGACGCCAGCAGCAGAGACAACAGGTACCCGGCAAGCTTAGGCATCAGTAGGATGCTGATGAGAGCAAATGTAGGTACACGGTTGTCATGGCAACCAATGACATTTAAACTTTGTGGCAGAGGGTTATCATTTTTACCCTAGATACATTTTGACCCTTTTTTATGTTATCTAAATGACAGATTTGTTTATTTATTTTATTTTTTTTAACTGTGTAATGATGTCGTCTTTTTTTTTTTTCTTTTAGGCTAGAGACTCCAAACAGTCCACCTGCAGCCTTTCTTAGTCTCAGAGCACCAGCTACACTTTGATCTGCGCTAATTATTTCCGAGAAACCGCTCGAGCAAGGTGCTAAAAGCAAGATCTGCTATTGTTCCATGAAGAGATACTCGGCTGCAAGCTGCTGAATTCTGACCGCCTTCGACACATAAGCACACACACTTTCCAGCTGGATCTGTCATTTTTATCAGTGATTTGCCTGTAAATATTTTATATGCCAATCATTATTAATGCATTCTATTGCCAGGTATTAAATAAATTATAGATGCAATTACATTTGAGTTATTGTTTTTATTTGATGCTTGGTAATGAAACTTTTGACTGCAGACCCTTTTTTTTTTAATATATTTTTTTATGTATTCATTTTTTTTAAAGGGCAAGGTCTGATTCATATTTGAAGAAAAGGAGCAAGTCATTTTTTATAATCTGTCTTCTGTTGACGGCATTTTAGCTAAAATTAGATTTTTGTAGGAGGTAAATCAAAGGCGACTAATCAGAGCATTTAGGTGCTTATAAGCCTTAAAATAAATTATTTTTTTGGTTTGTTTTATTTTTTTTCAATAACCTTTATTTTGAAAGAGCTTTGCCAGCCTGATCAAAATACATAATTTTAGATGGAAAAGCAAATCATTTTATAGTCATATTTAGATAAATATGTTTAATTGTTATGTGAAAGATTTTTAAATTGACGTGGGGGAAGTGTGAAAACACACAACTTCTAAAGCAATTTACACACTTTAGGTGAGGAGAGGATGGATAGAGTAGTAATGGTCTGGTTTGTTGGACAAATTCAATCAGCTTCAAAAAAATTTGTTTGAAAAGGATCAATTTATGTAAATACTTTTAATTTATTGTTTGGAAATGCACAACCGTCAGTTAGCAGTTGTGAGCAGCAGGGGGCAATAAGAGGCCACAAATCTCTGCTTATTCTTGAGTTACAAAGCTGTTGGTTTTTGACCTATCCTATGCTTTCTTTTAGCCAACTTTCTCTCTGAAAATGCACTGAAACCTTTCATTCTTGTGTGTGTGTGTGTGTGTATATATATATATATATGTATATAACTTTTTTTTTTTTTTTTTTTAACTTGTGTGACCTAAAAGAAGAAAAGCAACAGTCACACCAGCTGGACTGTTGGAGAGGAGACTCCTGTGACATTAACTGACCAAAGCTATTTGCATAACGCTGCTTAAAAAGCACAGCTGTGGAGTGCGACCCCTGCAACCTGCAGCGGCTTGCATGTGTCACAAAAGCTTATTTACCCTCACCGTCTGATGCAACTCACGGATTCATTGCATACTCAAGAGAATTACATTTCCAACACTTTTTATTTTAAACATTATTTAACCAGGTGGGCTATTAAGAACATGTTCATATATTCAATAATGGGAAGTGGAGAAATTTCACTTTTGTGTTTTTGTTATTGGGGAAACAGCTCGCTGTTAAGTTCAGGCTTTATCTGAATTGGTTTGATCAAAAATAGTCTGCTCATTTTAGCATATTCATACTGAAAGTAGCATTCGGATAACATTTATGTCTTCTATAATGCAAAGTAGAAGTGAGATTACCTACAGAAATGTGGTTCTTGTGAAGAAACAGCAGACAGACGCCTCAATTATCCGAGACGAACACGAAGACATCTATATCTTAATGCAGGTTCCAAACAGAGGAGCAAAAATGGCTAGAAGTTGAGTGCAGATAGAAAGCAGAGGGTTGCATAACAGTGTCAGGCATAATTGCCTTTCCTTGATAAGATGCTGCAACCCTCTGTGGCCTTCATGACGACAGCTTTTGTAATTAGCAAAAAGAGGAAATCTAGCGTTAGAAAAATGAGTGAAAAACATGGTAATGCTGAACAAGAGGCGTCATTAAATCGCCCCAAAAGCTTTACCAACATCACACTTTTAATGGTGTTTGCCTACGCGTTACATCAGAGTGGAATCCTAACAGAAACTGACAGGACTGAGAACAAGAAAACTTCCCTTTTAGAAATAGAAATTCTCAAAGCGATTGTTTTAAAGGTCACTCTGTGGGGTGGAGCGAACATTCAGACTTTGGCAATTTTAAGACGTGATGGGAGTTGAGATGTGCGAGCGTGATGCACCTGTTCCCCGTGACACAAACAGTTCCAATCACAAATGCAAACCAACACAACCAATGGCTGCAAATAAGGAATCATCAGCAGACAAAGGAAAACTGCTGGAGTGTGGGGCGTTGTGAAGTGTCACTAAACGCTGTGGATTAATCAAAATGCAGCTGATTTTCATTTCAGAAATAGATTTGAAGTAATATCTTTGAGCTATCAGATTCTTTGATGCACAGCATCTGACAGGTTCTTGTTTTATTCTCTAAATCCATCTCAAAGCTTCAGTGGAGATGACTTCCCTCTTTCTTTGGAGGAAAAGCGCCTTGGTGAATTGTACCATCCCCTTCTTTATTTACGGTTAAAGCAGATGTTTCCATCTACCTCATCACTTATTTTCAGACTGGCCAGAAGACAGTTAGGTGGAACTTTCGATCTGTTCTGCTCGAGGATAAAAGGCGACAGTCTGGCCCGGTAAATACAATCTTCTCCAATTGGCCTTGAATTTTGTGTTGAATTTTTTTCATTTTTTTTTCTGGTGTTTTCTCTTTAAAGCTTGTCGCAGAGGTTTGTTACAAAAGTTGGGGTCTTAAAAAAAACTGCATTGCTTTTATTTATTGAGATTTCAGGCCATCAATTTTTGTTTCTGTGTTCCTTTTCTGGCCATGGTTCATTTCTGCAACCATAAAATGCAGTGGCCCATAAAACTTGAGCTTAGCTTTTTTGCTTTTGACTTGTTTTAACATTTTCATAAACTTCTCACATCTGTGTATTAAGTGGTATAACTACATTTCTGTATAACATTTTAATAGTAATGATCATAGATCTTCTTAAAAATCTTAAAATAATTCAACCAAGTCCTTAAATGATATCCGTGATCATGAACAGGGTTAAATCTTGATGGAGCCATGACACATATTTTCTATTTTGATGTGGATGACCTAGAAATAGCTGAGAAGTAGGCTTTAAGAGCTACCTTGGTAGCAATTTCCTGTTAGCACAGTTGTTATTTCAGAGCACAGCGTGAAGCAGGTCGGCGCCTCTGAACATGTCCATGTTGCAGCAAAACGGATGAAAATTGTGTTGTTTTCTTGTTTTTTTTGGTGATAGTTACACAAGTAAAAAAAAAAAAATGATAATGTGACTAATTAAAAGAAAAGTTGTCCCTGTGATCACTGATCAGTGATTGCTATGGAAACCCATTGAAGTGGAGACATCTGTCTGTGAGTGGACCACACGCTCCCTAAAGAAGAGTGATCTGGAGGGTTTTGCATTAGCAAGCAGATGGAAAGCAGCCCCTGAATACTGACTAAGTCCACTGATTAAATATGCAACAACTCCGCTCATGATGCTCGGGCAGCACCGTGGCCTCATCTGCTGTTGGATCAACGCAGGGACCAAAAGCCAAACAGTTTTGCAGTATTTGCAGGAAATAAATGCATACTTTTGCAACTTTGCAGACGGGATCGCATTTATTTTTTTGTTGTTGGATCACACTGGTAATTGATTTAATCAAGAGCAAAGTTTCTTTTACTTGTGGATTAAAGCAAACAAGAAATATTTACATTGTTAACAAGACGGGATCCTGAAAAATCCAGAGATCCATTAAAATACTCATCCAAAAAGAAATAAAAATGTCTGGTTTATAAATAAAAAGAATTCCTATATGTCATTCCTAAATTATTAACCAAGCTGTGGTTTAAATTTGTTCCTAGGGTTGCATGTAATCTCAAATTCATTGAATATGATGAGTGCAAAAACATAATCAAGTAATTCATACGGTTTTGTTACGTTTATGATACTTTTAACTTAAAAAAAAAGTACACAAAATTCAGTTTAAAAGATTTTTTTTTGTAGATTCCAAAAATAAAACATTTTAACATCAAATCAAACGGAAGACAAACAATTCATGACGTTTCAATATATAAAAGTAACATGAATTTTATTAATTCAAAAAGTGTTTAACAAAAAATAAATCAGCATCACATACAACATAATGTGTTTTTGTCAAATGTCCTAAAAAAGATACACTTAGAAAATCTGTAGCAACAAAAATATTAGTCAACATTATTAATATTAATTATTATTATTAATATATACATTTTATGTAACAATGAACACTTTCTAAGACTTACAATGAAGAAAATAAATCTTTGGCTCCTTAATCTTGCTAAAACTAGGCCTACATTTTGACTTTTCAGGGTTAAAGTCAAAATTACTTTAAATTCTTGCTATCCACTTATTTTAGTGCTTAGATTTCTTAAATAGAGAAGAAAGTGACAATTCTCCCCTCTTCTGCCTCAGAGAACATCATCCCTATAGATTTGTTGAAGAACGGAGTCCAGAGGTGACAAAGAGAGTGCAGTGGAGCAGAAGATTTCTGTCCATGAAGGCTGCACCACCGAAAGGTGTAAAAACAGCAAAAAGAGCTTAAACCCTCTGAGAATGGAAGAAAAACAGCCAGAAATTGAGTCTCTGTGGTGTTTAGAGGTTTAGTGCCAAGGAGGAAGAACAAAATGACTTCTGACTTTAAGCTAAGAATTCTTTTTAGAGAATTAAGTCAGAGTTTAAGTTAGAATTTGAGAATACACTCAAAAATCTCAGATTAAAGTTCTGAGAGTATAGTCAGAATTGTGGGGAGTGGGATGTCAGAATTCTTGAAAAAATATTTTCTTCTGCCACATTTTTTTGTTTCCTGTAGACTCTGCATTGATCTGCTCAGACACAGCAATCTCTGTGAACAGTTAGCCTTCTTTTGTGGCTGATCCAAACTATGGAGGGGATCCATGATGCTCTTGTGGATGGTGGTCATGTCTGAAGTTTAATGAGACCTGTGCAGGTGCTTTGAGTTTAGATGACTAGTTGATGAAACTTAGTTTTAAACATTCATGTCCTGCAACATTTGGGCCAGTTTTCTACAGAGTATTCTAATTTTTTTAAAAACCCAAATTAATGTAAAATTAAGCAAATAATAAAAAACTTGAAGTCAATAAGGCAGTGGACCCTGAATCTATTTTCAATGAAAGTTTACTGAAAGGAATAATGAAAATGAACACACTTTTCCATGATGTTCTTCTTTTTTTGAATGGGTCTGTATGTTCTGTAATTTTAGTATTTTGCTCAGTTATCTGACATGTTACAAATGTAAACACAAGTGACAAAACTTAATTAGCTTAAACAAATGAACCAAAACAAAAAAAAAATCCTTATTTAAATCCATAGCAACAGTGATACATTCCTACTCATTAGGTCAGCTGAGTCAGTTCCAGTGAACTTTGTATTCAAATTCACGCTTCAATCCAGTTATGAGGTTATTATTAAATTAAACGCACATTTCTATAACATCAGTATGCATTTTCTTGTGTTAATAACCATGTATTTTTTCCAGGAATCCATTTTAATGTGTTTTAATATAAACTATTTAACCAATAACTCTTAAATGAAGGGATTTTTTCCCCCCGCAGAAATGTCATATTGGATTTTTCTTTTTTTCTTCAGCAAAGTTCTCTCTTTTGTTCATTCCTGACCTTAGCTTATTGGTTTGTCTGCTCAGTGTAGACTCTATAACCTCCAGTTCCAGCTCATGTAAATACTCCAGTGATCATGAGCCAAGGTGAGAATCTGAGTTGACCACTTCACCTTTAGAAACATGTTTCATTTCCTCTGAGGACATTGCCTTGATTGATCTTCCTGTGCTGAGAAAGGACCAATAAAGCCACCCCCTCCACCTCCCATATCCACTTTGTGCTCGCCATGTAATTGATTTGTGCTGTAAAGTATTGATCTGAAGCGCTTGCTTTCGCTCTGCACCCTAACACTAATTAATGAGGTGGTGTGTTCAAAACAACTGCGTGGAGACTGCTTCATTTATTACTTTTTTTTTTTTTTTTTAATATTGCCTCTCAAAGATAATGATCCCATCAGTATGTTTGTCACATGTTTATTTTGGGAGCTTGTCAAAAGCGGCGTTTTAATTTTCAGCTCACTCTGGTTTCGTCAACTCACAGAATGTCACCATATGTCACAGGTACAAAGTTACTCTCTCCATCTCCTTGTTAGTGGTGTCCTGCATTTTGCCTGTGATTGTTGTCCCTGATTTTATGATCATTAAAGCAACTTGTTGACGACAAACAGAATAGTTACAACAGCTCCCCAGATCTCCTAATAGTTTAGTCCTACAAAGATATTTTCATGTCTGAGTAGGCAAAAAAAAAAGGGTCTGTGTTTGATTCTGTGCCTCAAGCTGGTTTTTAATAATTCACTTATACACTGTGTGTCGATGTGGGCGACTGAAAAATGCCACTTCACTTCTTGTGTTCAGCGTGCAACTCTGTTCTGTATTTTCGCCATCCTTTTATAATGATCCATCTGCTGTTGCCATAGATACATTCCCATGAAACAACACCCTGAGGTATTTGCGAATGTTAATTTGCCTTACACTCAGGCCAGAATCCATCTTTGTCCAATCTAAACTGGCTGCCCGTTGTTTCCACCCTCTTTGTGATTAGGGATTATGAGGTAGAGAAAATTTGATATTTTTCTTACAAATAATCCTTTTTTCTATGCCAGTATGAGTTGGAAAGATTTGTTTTCTAAGAATGCCAAATCTTGCAGGAACCTCAGTATTTTGGGATGTTATGTAACAAACAATGATATGAATCATGGTTCTGTAAATAATGGGCAAGACCGCTCTGTTTTCCTCAGGAGATTGCTGTGCTTTCTGACCTGATGTCACTAAATACAGCTGAAGGCAGAGCAGTCCAGCCCTCAGAGCTGGCGTTTGACTGAAGCCTCTGAGCCTGCATTTGAAAGTTGAGTCGTGATTCGGGATCCAGCGCCAACTCAGCCACCAAGGGGAAGGTAGCCTTCAAAGGTCCCCCGAGGACTTGGCAACACAGTCAGTCTCTGCTTCTGCTGAAGAGTGCTGACGATGAAGATGATGCCGGGAGCCTGTGTGACTCATGCAGGTTTTACAAAGCATCACCAGTGTGAGGTAAATCTCTATCCTTCTCAGCTTCAGTGACTGGAAATGGACATCACCATGATAGCATGCTTTGTTAGAGAGGTTGAAGTAGAAAGAGTCACGGGTGTTGGCGTGGTCACAGTCCACAATTTGATGGATGGGTTGGCTTCTTAAGATGACAAAGGTTTTTTTTTTTGTTTTTTTTCAGAGTGCAGCTTTCTTTCTTTCTTTCTTTATTAGGATACAGTAATAAAACCTGCACACAATATTAATGGGAAATGTTAGCACAAGAAGTGCGCCTAAAAACTTGACAGCTTGCTTTGGAGTGGAAGTGAAAGCCATAAAGAAGAAGAAAAAAAAGCCTGAAAATGCCTAACAGCATTTCTATATTGACTTCAGCAGACATCACGTAAAGGCTGCTGGTTTTTCAGAGAAGCATGTCCAATACAAGTGTCAGCCCCCACCCTTCCCAAATGGGGGGGGCCTACTAGATGAATACTGCAAAAGGTTCAGGATCAGGGGAAGAGCACCACACAGCAAACGCCAGAATGGATTTAAGGGTTCAATTGCAATTTAATCAAGTAAAAACCATGCAAATCACAGCAAGCCCAGTAAAACACTTAAAACCACAACAATTCGTTTAAAAAGGATAAAAAAAGCAGTTAAACCCCAATAAAAGAGTACCCTACAAAAATGTGTTGACAAAAATAAAAACGAATGGAAAAACTGTCCATCAAACACCAGGGGGAGGCAGATCCTGCAGGGGGCCACAGTCCTCTCTTGGTCTTCCTGAGCCACCAAAGTCCACTCAAAGGCGCAGCAGGTTAGTCTTTAAAACAGCCGCCTGCAATATAAAAATAAATCCTGCCAGCATCCACGTACTTTGAAGAAGACCCAGCCAAACTTTATGTTGCTTTGGGGTGCCACAAGACAGGAGGGCGGTACTCACACTCCGGCAGAGCTCCTTGCCCTGCCTCTGAGGATATGTTGCTTTGTAGCACCCTTTTGCTGGGGAAAACCCACTCAGCTGGTTACACCACCGGCTCCAGTGTCATCTGCCTCTGCTGTCTGCCTCTGTCGTCACCCACAGCCGCCGTCTCTCCTCGCTTCTCCTCTCACTGCCAGTTCTTAAATAGGGTGGCCAATTTGCTGATTGGACGCACCTGGGTGTCCAATCTCAGGTGTGTCCAGTCTGGGAGTTAATGTCAGTGAGGTGGAACAGAAAAAAAGAAACTCACAGAAGCATGCAACTAAAACACCTAAAAGGGTTCCACCTCACAACATTCCCCCTCATTTTTTCATAAGCAGTCTCTGCTTGGAGTTCAGTCCCTATACCGCTGTGGTGGTCTCCCGAGTGTTGTCCTTGTTGAACGCCGTGGTCCAGTTCCTTCTTCCGGTTCGGATGTCCCCGCCGGTGCAGGAGGAAACCCATAGATCAGTGGTGGTGCACAAGTTTGTATCCGTGTCCTATCCTCCACCACCGCTGGAGGGGGTTCCTCCAAGGGCGCTGTGCACACCTTCAGAGAGTTTCTGTGTAATGTTAATGTTCGGCCTCCCCTTTCTTGTCGGACACGGTACACCACCCCCGTGTTCCCCACAGTCTCCAACACAACATATGGGTCCGAGGACCACCGTGGACAGAGTTTGCCTTTACCTTGTCTATTTCGGTCTCTGACCCACACACGCTCCCCAGGCACCAGTGGCAGAGCATTCGCCCTCTTGTCATAAAACTGTTTACTTTTGGATGTGGCCTCGTCTACTCTTTTTCTGACTAAACTGTAAGCAAATGAGAGCCTTTTTTGATGGTCAGCTACCCAGCCACCCAAGTTATGCCTCATCTGTTGAGGGCTCACATCCAGCGCTACATCTACTGGTAGCCTCAAATGCCTACCAAACATGAGAAAAGCAGGGGTATAGCCCGTCACGCTGTGCATGGTATTATTATAAGCCTGAACGAGTTCTGGTAAATACTCATGCCAGCGGTCTTGCTTTGAGGCCTCCAGTGAACGAAGCATTCCCAACAAAGTCTGGTTAAGTCGCTCCACGCCGCCATTCCCAGCAGGGTGGTACGGGGTGGTGCGACTTTTCGCTATGCCATAAATTTCACACAGTTCTTTCATGAGCGCTGACTCAAAATTGGGTCCCTGGTCTGAATGGAATCTAGCCGGGCAGCCAAAAGGCTGAATAACATTAGTCCAAAGGGCCTTAACAGTAGTGTGAGCCGTCTGGTCCCGTGTAGGGATAGCCCAGGCAAATCGGGTGAACAAGTCAGTTACAACCAAAATATTTGGGTAAGTATCTGCAGGTCGACCCAACGAAAGAAAATCAATACCCACTATCTCAAGTGGGTATGAGACTGCAATAGGATTTAACGGGGCCCTAGGTTCTGCTTGCTCTTTTTGCAGGCTACAGGCGACACAACCCCGATGGAACTGACGCACCTCTTTTTCCATGTTAGGCCAGAAGAACCGTTGACGCAGTCGAGTCAGAGTTCGGTCAACCCCAGCATGTGCAGCAGCTTGCATTTATCCAGGCGCAGTTTTAAGCCATGGTACCACAGTCTTTCGAACACGCTTTCCAAATCCTGTAAGTGTGAGGAGAAATCAGGTGAGTAGATGATAATATCGTCCAAGTACACCAATAGAGACTCTGACAGTTGTCTGCTCAAACACTGTTGCATCAGGCGCTGGAAGGTCGCTGGTGCATAACAGAGTCCAAAAGGCATACGATTAAACTCGAAGAGGCCAAGTGGTGTGGTAAAAGCAGTCTTTTCGCGATCTTTGGCATCCATGGCAACCTGCCAATAACCACTGGCCAAATCGAGAGTAGAAAACCACTCAGCCTGTGTCAAGTTGGTTAAAGTCTCCTCAATCCTGGGAAGGGGGAAGGCATCTTTGTGAGTGACAGCATTTAACTTTCTGTAGTCCACGCAGAATCTCAAGCTGCCATCCTTTTTTCGGACCAGCACAATAGGGGCAGCCCACGGGCTACAACTGTCTCTAATCACTCCTTTTTCAAGCATGTCAGCCAGTAATATCTTCATTTCTCTGTACATTGTCGGAGGGAGTGGTCGATAACGTTCTTTAATCGGTGGCGCATCCCCTGTATGTATAGTATGCTGCACCGAATCAGTGTGCCCAAAGTCTTCATCATGTTGTGCAAATACCTTTGCCCACTTCTGCAGCAAGCTCCGTAGGTCCTTCTGTTGATCCTCTGTGAGGTGTGACTGATCGATGGGTGCACCCACCTCTGTGGGTGACTTTTGGCCATCTACAGCTGCTGTATCCACCAGACGGACTTCAACGACAGAGTCACATTTAGTAGCCAAGCTCAGATCTCGTGGTCCCTGGACATCCACGTCTTCTACGTGATAGAGCTTCCCCAGCTCCTGGTAGCGACCTATGCTAACCGGGTAAGGATGTGGGTTTAAAAGCCTCACTGGAACTCTGCCGTTCTTGACAACAGCAAGCGTCCTAGCCACACCAATATTTTGCATTTTAGGCCCTGCTTCAACTAACACGTAGTAGTCTGTCCCCCTGGGGCCCATCCGAGCTCGTCCCTGCACCAACAATTCGCTTCTTGGGGGGATTTTGATGGGGTGCCGGCTAGCTGGCCGTACAGATCCCAAGAATCCATCCGCTGCCATGGTGGCCCCGACTTTCCGGCATGTGCCAAAAGCATCTCTCCACACCTTCTGCGTCTGTAAATCTGGTAGGGGGGTAGTGTGTCTAGCTGGCCAGTTAAAAAGGGTGTCCCAGCAAGCAGCCACAACATTCATCCCAACAATAAGGGGGTGCGAGCAATTACCATCTTCTACAATCACAACCCCACGTGCAGGTATCTCAATACCTTCTATCATGAAATCTAACACTGCATAGTTAGTGTAAGGGATTTCGAGACCATTGGCCGCCCGCAACTGAAAAACTACAGGGACCTTCCCTAGCTTAGCTGGGGTAAAATGCTGCTCGAAGAGACTTTGCTGCATTAATGTCACCTGGGACCCTGTATCGAGTAGTCCGGTCAGCTCTACTCCCTCTATACTCACACGAATATTGGGACAGTCACCAATGACTGCCTCTGGGGCCCTCTTTTCCACCATGGGTCCAGTCCCTGCCCCTCGGACCTCAGCAGCAGGGATGTCTAGTTTAACGGTGACCGTGAGGTGGTCGGTGTCCTACAAAACCTGGAAATGTGACCAGATTGTTTACACAGGCGGCAAATGGGTCTACCTTGCTCATCCCATTGATTTATCACTGCTGCTGGTTGTTGTCGTTGCCGTCCTCTCTTGGCTTGGGAAGGGGGTTGTCTTTCTGCAACCTGTTGCTGTAGAAGGGGCTTAAGCTCTTGAAGCAATTCCTGTGTGAGGCCGGACATTTGCGTTTTTACATCCTCCATAATTTCTCGTTTCAGAGTCTCCCGCCAGCTGGAGTCCTGTGATGACAGAGGTGCGAATGGGCCACTTACTGCTGCGCATGTTACCTCAGGTTGTAGAGTCCCTCGGTCAGTGTCCAATAACAGAGCCTCTTTCCGGATAGAGGAAAAATCTTGGTCTGGGTTGTGTCTGGCATAAGTCCTCAGGGCCTGGGCAGAAGGACCCTCCTGCAGTCCTAACAGCAACTGCTCTTTTAAGGCTGCATCAGAGGGGGCATCATCAGGGTCGCATCGCCGCAACCTGCAATACAGCTCTTTTAATCAGAGGATATACAAGGATACTGATTCATCGGATCTTTGCGTGCATCTAAAAAACTGAGCTCTTAAGACAGGAATGGGGGTTGTATCCCCATATAATGAGTCCAAATATAAAACAATTTTCCGCACTGTATCCTTCTCATTATCTTCCAGCACATTAATCTGTCGTTTTGCTTCCCCGACTAACGCACCCGACAAAATGTCAACTTTCCGGCTTTCTGACAGGTCCTGTAAAGCCAACAAGCCTAACATTTGTTCTTTCCATTCACAGTACTTTACATCATCGTCAACACCTTTAAACTTTGGGAGCCAAGGGGCCCCAGGGTACACTGGCATCATCATGATATGTTCTGTAGTTTACTGTGGGCACTCTTAAAACCTGATCCTGCCGACAACGCCAAAATTATGTCAGCCCCCACCCTTCCCAAATGGGGGGGGCCTACTAGATGAATACTGCAAAAGGTTCAGGATCAGGGGAAGAGCACCACACAGCAAACGCCAGAATGGATTTAAGGGTTCAATTGCAATTTAATCAAGTAAAAACCATGCAAATCACAGCAAGCCCAGTAAAACACTTAAAACCACAACAATTCGTTTAAAAAGGATAAAAAAAGCAGTTAAACCCCAATAAAAGAGTACCCTACAAAAATGTGTTGACAAAAATAAAAACGAATGGAAAAACTGTCCATCAAACACCAGGGGGAGGCAGATCCTGCAGGGGGCCACAGTCCTCTCTTGGTCTTCCTGAGCCACCAAAGTCCACTCAAAGGCGCAGCAGGTTAGTCTTTAAAACAGCCGCCTGCAATATAAAAATAAATCCTGCCAGCATCCACGTACTTTGAAGAAGACCCAGCCAAACTTTATGTTGCTTTGGGGTGCCACAAGACAGGAGGGCGGTACTCACACTCCGGCAGAGCTCCTTGCCCTGCCTCTGAGGATATGTTGCTTTGTAGCACCCTTTTGCTGGGGAAAACCCACTCAGCTGGTTACACCACCGGCTCCAGTGTCATCTGCCTCTGCTGTCTGCCTCTGTCGTCACCCACAGCCGCCGTCTCTCCTCGCTTCTCCTCTCACTGCCAGTTCTTAAATAGGGTGGCCAATTTGCTGATTGGACGCACCTGGGTGTCCAATCTCAGGTGTGTCCAGTCTGGGAGTTAATGTCAGTGAGGTGGAACAGAAAAAAAGAAACTCACAGAAGCATGCAACTAAAACACCTAAAAGGGTTCCACCTCACAACACAAGCTTTCGGCTTTTACCAATACAGTTGAAGAGGCAAAGTTAAAGGGATTGTGCTCGTTTGTTACCTCAAAGTCAGGCATTCTGTGAAGCAATGGTTCAAGCATTTTGAATCTTTTCTATCCAGCCATTGAATTGATGACACTTTGCTCCAAATTCTAAACATTTGATACCTAAATTTGTGGACTGCTTCACTAAAGCTGTCTCTTCTGATCATTTGCAAGAAGCGTGGGCCAAGGACTTACAGTACAGACCAAAAGTTTGGACACCCCTTCTCATTGAAATGAATGGGAAGGTGTGTCTAAACTTTTGGTCTGTACAGTTCATCCGAGCATATCAATAAAACTTTGGGAAAATGCCATGGTGCATGTTCACGCTTGCTCCACTTGTACTCACTATTGACTCATTTATGGTGATACAGTTTCCCCTCAGTGTAATAAATGTTCTGCTTCAGAAGGAACACAAGCTCATCTTTTTTTCTAAATGTTATGGCAAAGACGTTAAACCAGATTACAACCTTGCAATGTTTGGATGCTTTACTGAGACTCTGCAATACAGCCGTACAGCTCGGAATGGTGGTTGCTCAAAATCCTTTATTACTGGCCTGGAAATCCACCTCTTCCCCAAATTTTGAACAGATAGGAGATCTGTCATACAGCACGAACATCATTGTTTGGATAAAATGAACAAACAGCAAAGACATGAGACAAAATGGGGATCCTTCCTGGCTCAGTGCCATATCACCTCACAACCCGGATAATCGGACATTACATTTTTGGTACAATATTACTATTGGTATATTACATTTGTATTGTTATATACAAAAGTCAGCTGCATGTTTTGTTGTTTGTTCTGTTTCTGCAGTTTCTCTTTGTCAACATTTAAAAACAATTAAAAAAAATGGTATTCTGCTCAGCATGCATTGAAGATGGTTTCAAAATGTAAATTATTCAAAAAAAAAATAACCTATATTCTAAATCAGGTAAAATTTCCAAATCTGCAAAGCAAGAAGGCAGAGCAGCAATTTGGAGACTTTCACTTTAGCGGCAGTAGATGCATTCACAGCAGGAAGCTGGAGTTTCTCTCAGCATTCAAGCACTTTCAAGGACTTTTTTTCTGTGCTTGCATTAGCACTGCAGACAAACAGAAAGGAAGTACAGAAATCAAAGACATTTCATCCTTATTTCATCTAGAATCAATAAACTCAAGGCTTTACAGGCAGTCATGGTTTAGGTCAACAAATAACACTGGATGCAGTCTTACGCTAGTGGTAAACTCATAATTACCTTGGAGCAACATTTGCGTAGGGAAAACTGAAAAATCATGCACAGTTCTCATGAAAATAACTTAAGCTTGAACACGGACTCAACTCCAGGTTTTACACCATAAGCAGTGTCCATAAAGTCTGATAAACATTAGCAGGCTGCTGTTTTCCTTTTGTTTCAGCAGAGCTGTGCTCCTCTGGTTGTTTCAGGATATCAATCCCTGGGACTTTGGAAAATTTCCCCAAACCATCCTAGAATTAGCTTGAGGTTTGGAGCTTGAATGTGCAACAATGTTGTTCTTCTGGTGAAGAAGTCACAAAAAAAAATAATAATAATACCATTAATACCATAATAACCATTATGTGATCAGTTAAAAATGACTCAATTTCTTCAGAGCTAAAGCTTTTACAGTTACAAGTATTTTTCTTTTCAATTTCTGTGTTGCAAATTTTATTTACCTGTTTGCGAATGTGAGACAGCCAAAAAGGTAAAAGATTAATAAAACAAAAAATAAGTAAACCTTTTTAAATAGCAAGTCTAGACTGAAAAAAAATGGCAAAGCCAGCGTCTTTAAGAAAATGTTAAGCTTAAGGAAGGAAAAACCATCAAGTGCACTTTAAAAGATGACCAGAAAGTCTATCAAATGAAAGCACAAAAGGAGGCTAAGATGTGCTTAAATTGATCTCTTTAAATTGATTTATCCATGATTATTTTGAGGCAGGAAATTGTCATTTCATGGTTTACAAGAAACGCATTAGAAAGCATTTACAATAATGAGAAAAATGCTGTTTATCCCACCGAGCCCATCCTTGCAAAAACATGGAAGAGATCCAGCTGTAGAGACAGATTTCACTCAGGAACTGAAGCCAGATCAGCCCCCAGACAATATGTCCCATGGTGTGGATAAGAACCAGAGGATTCACAGCTCATAATGAGCAATCGCTGACATCAGTCAGACTGTTTATTCTCTGTTCATGCATCTCCATCTGAACCCTCCTACATGTCCTGTTAATTAGCACAGAAGTCAGTTTGAACCGTGACTGTCTCCAAAACGAATTTTCATTTTCTGTCTTAGATAACTATAATGGTGTTTCTCCTTATTTAAATCTCATCCAGCTGTTGCAGCAATAATCATATGCAAAGTGAGCCTGTTTGACAATAGCGACAAGTGTAGCATGAAATTTGAAAGAACTCACAACAACCAGCTCCAAAGGGAAAAAAAAGTGCTAGGTCGGGCACAGATATAGCATAAAAGGTTACAACATCTTCTGCAAAAGCCAGAGGCTCAATAATGACTTTGCTTTTATTTCCCTAGGTTTATATCATTCTCCCAGAGTGTGCACACAACCTCGAAGAAATACGAGCAGAGTCCCGGCAAATGGCCAGAAAGGAGTTGGTGAGAAGATTGTCTCCGTTTTCTGTGGACTAAATGGACTCAGGAAAAAAATGACCAATAAACTGATAAATCACAAGCGGTTCAAAAGCAGTGGCACTTTCAGATAACACAATAGCTAGAACCTTGCTCACACTGGAGGAGAAAACAGTAGTGACCACCATGATAGCAGTTCCTTGTTGCCAACAGTTTTCATAAACCAAAACTCAGAAATAACGACAAGCAGGTTCTGCATTTTCAGATTTGAATAGTTTTATATTTTCACATTGAAAAAAGGACTTTCAATGCACCTAAGCAACACTTCAACTACTTTCATACAAATCATATGTGTAAATACTATCATTTTTTTAAATAGCTGGTGTAAGCCACAAGCCATCCTTCTCTGCTCTTAGACATCAACTTGTAGAAATAGATCCAGGGACTTCTTTGTTTTCCTCGTCTGAGCTGCTATCTGGCTCAATCTTTTACAGCTGGGTGGCTCCAATGTTACTCGCCAGTTTTGTTTGTTGGACAGATAATGTTAGGTTGGGGATGTGAGGGGCTGTAAGCTAGCAGGATAGAGTGGTGATGGTAGGGGGGCGGGCTTACCCTACACCAACAGTCCAGCCCAGAACTCAGAGGTGAATTTCTAATGAACTCCTGCTGCTCTACAGATACTGTGTCCAAAAAAAAAAAAAAAAAAAAGATTGGAGTGGTTCTTTAACCTAATTTGTTGTAAACGTTTTATGAATATACCTGATAGATTGTTTGTTTCCATTTAATCTTAGCATCTTCATTTGCGCACTTGCTAAAGGAAGTTTATCAATGAATGTTTAAAGAGCACCAAAAAAGAAAATAAGCAATACAAACAAACTCTTTAAGACTTAAAAACTTTTCCCAGATGAGGAAATGAAGCCTCATAACGCATTACAAGAGATAAAATGTCAAAAAACTGAACAGTGATATCTGGTGGCCAAATGAAGACAAAGAAACCTGAAAAAAGCCCTGCAGACGTAGGAATATCTGAATAAAAGGCTAGTTTGGTGATTGTAACATGATTTTTTTGTTTTGTTTTGTTTTGTTTTATTATATCATCACTTTATATTTGTTCTCCCAAAAACCAAGAACCTGACAGAATTTAAAAGCCAGCATGTTTCCAGCAGCAACGTTACAAGAAGTGTTGATTTGATGCACACAAATATTTTCCATATCTGCTGTAGTGGTTGCTGTCAAAATGTTCCTGACTGTTTGAAAAAAATAAATAATTGATTGTTCAGCCACCAATGAAATGTTGCTAGGCTGCAGGCTTCACTTGCACCCCTGTTGAGAGGACTGGCAGTTGGTACAGTCTCACCGAACCCCTAACGGTACGAAAATGGCAGACTCAAATTTGCATCAAAATGAAGAGGTTTCTGAATGAAAGTCCATCTGATTTGCCAGATACGGCCAAGATCAGGTCCAAATGTGTATTCTGTCTTAAATGTGAAGTGTTAATGATAAGTTAGCTCCTCCCTAAAGCAAATCCCAATGCGATGATCTTTTGATCTATTTTTAAAATATTCCCAGTGGCCATTTAATTATCATTGTGCAGTTTGTTTGTACCCACAAAAAAAAGAAATAGATCAAAATTGGTGTAATTTTCTCTGCAGAGCGGCAGTTGTTCATTAGAAATTGTATATAAATTTAATCATCTATAAGAAATACTCAGAAATGCAATTTTAAGCTAAATTCTTTTATAATTTATGTCCTCCGTTGTCTGAAAGAAATGCCACAAGAACATGTGAAAAACAAAACGAAACACATCGTAACAAGTCTTTATGCTTTCTCATTTCAACACAATTACAGTATTAAAATGTCCAAATGCGTAGCCAAAACTTGTTGAAGCTGTTTTTGCGCTCCTTCATTTTCCTGACATTTATAGCCATAGTAGTCTTAAAGAACAAAACAATATTTGAGTGGAGGCTCTTCTGAAGAACATCCAGCCACTCATCAGAGGTCCTCCTGATTAAAGCTGTGAAAAGACCACCAGACGCTGCAGCCCCCCTCCACTCTGCCACCCAGTTCTGCAGTGAAGAGTGAACATTAAAGTGAATGTAGAGGAGGAGTCCATGGAGGGACAGGGAGGAGGGGGTTAGCAGAGTGAGGAAGAGTAAGATACCAGCTACACAGGCATGTAGCGTTCACCGACAGAGCAGAGGCTGCTGTGGAAGGAGAATGAGCATCTTTACCAGAGCGGGTCTCCTGGGAGTGTTCCTGATCTGAGGGGAGCGCCAAAGCTTCGGATACTGTCCTCCCACATCACACCGGTACGTTTTCCCGCCTGATCTGCACATCTGCATACCAACGCTCTTGTTCATGCATGATAGCAAGTGGCTGCTCTGATTTTTCTAGTCACCATTCACATTTGAATAGTTTAATCTCAGTTGGTGTTGAAAGTTTATTCCCCTCAATGCAGCAAAATGTGGGCTATCCCCAAGCTGCTGCTGCTTTTTGATAACAAAGGAATGTGAGCAGTTCTGTCTACGCCAGCGAATCTTTCCTGTCACCATCCTCTTTTCTCTCCTGCTCTGCTTCAATAATTATTTCTTAAGATAATGATCAACCACCTCCTCACTCTGGCCACGCTAAGCTCAGGCATAGTCGTCTGATCAAAGTTCCAGTTTCTCCTGAGCTGCAGCTCTTCACCCGTCCTCATTTCCTCTGATCTCCCTGAGACTGTTAAGATGTTTTGTCGTCTGAAGTCTAACCTGATATCTCACAAAATTCTGGCAATCCAGATTGTTATCCTTTATGGAGGGAACTGGGCGATCAGCCACAAAATGAAGAGGTTACAAATCCTGAAACCTCAACTGTAAAAGCCAACAGACTAGAGAATATTGCATCCCGATTTAATAAGGGCATTTCTACTTTTAGACAACTAGGACAGATACCACAGACAAAATCAAGAGCAGTCGTGCTGTCTGAGGGTCCTCATGCTGCATCTTTCTATCTTTACATTTTACATTGGGATGCCAATTTGAGGATGAAGCGAACTTCGTTTACACATTGACGTTTCAGTTCCAATTTAGCTTTGTCTTTGGTCAAGGCTTGAGCCGAAACGCCTTTCTGTTTCCTCTCTTCTGCACACTGACGCTTGCAGCTTGAGCTTGGTCTGCTTTGGTGTCAGATGCGTGGGTTGCTTCCTCCCTCTAATCTCTATAATGAGTGAAAATTGCAAACACAACACACATTCTGTGCTTTCAATCAACATGATAGCAGTTCAGAAGGAAAATAGAAATATTTGATGAAATTGTAGACCCCTGCATGCAAATGGTTCTTAAAAAACAGCTTCTATATATTTAATTTAGTTTTTGACACTGACTTTACAGTGTTATGAAATCTAAATTCCATGTTGGAGCTGACAGCACATACTTGTGACTGGCAAACAAGTATCTATGAAGCTGTCTCAGCTCTTCAGAGAAACACTCTTGCCTTTTTTTTTCCTTGGAAAAGACACTCAAAGAGGAAATTCAAACAAGATAGAAAAGAAAACACAGCAAGCTCTTCCAGCTGCCCATCAGTACTTGTTGAACTCTCAGCCTTTGAGTCAGGGTGTCAGGGTGTTGTAGTTGACCCTCAACGATTTGTTCAACAAGTGAAAAAGCTCTTAATTGAACCAACAGTTCCAATTTTAGTTTTGACCACATTTAAATGTTGCAATGTGTGCTGCTGAATATCAACTACAACTACAAACATTTATTCATTTTTTTTGCTCTTTTAAAAACAGCTTTGGTCAAATGTCGTGCATCATTACAGTGTAGGTTTTCACCAGTCAATGATGTCAAATGCCTAACCAGTGCAGTGTCGTTCTTTGACTTCCGAATTGAAGTACGTTTAAAAATGAAATGTAGCAAAAGCCAGGCATCCCTTACTGAGTACAAGGTGGCTTTTTACACAGTTAGTCCATATTTAGACAAAAGTGATAGTGAATGGTCCAACTTTGTGACAAATATAAAACGTCCTACAATCTCTTTAAATTCGCCTATTTTTTTATTTCATAGTTAATGGTAAAGTAAAGGTATTTATAGATGGTTTCTTTGAAGTAAGTGTGGGGTTGTCAATCTGTATATGACCCTGGGATGAAATGGCAGTTACAAAAAAGATTTTAGAACAGCCCAATAAACAAAACAAAACAAACAACAACAACAACAACAAACATTTTTAAGATTGTTATCAGGCACTACATACAAAACGTATGGCCATTGAACGCATGTTGAAAATTAATGCAGGTGAAAACTTTGACCAATCAGGGACTTGGGTTTGGGAATGACGAACCTGGTAGTATCGGGTAGCAACAGTCCACTGTGAACACTTTGGTCTAAATGCTTGTTCAAGAACCCATGTTTAGCACACGCCCAGTGTGAATGTAGCTTTAGAATCACTTTTTTTAAATGAATTTTTAAGAACTTTTATTTTGTGTGGTCAAAGCATTTTTTTTCCAACTCTGACCAAATAAATATGCTTTGCAACATTCAGCCTTGTGTGAGAATGCGGCGTGACTCACCATCAAAGCTCGATCATGAACTGATGGTGACAAATTGCTCGTCTGTTCAATGTAAACGATCTGGTCTGTTATCATTTTGGCTCCAAGCAGAGTATCTCAGGCAGAGGAAAGCCCGTGCTCTTTTTGTTTTTGCTGAGTAAATTTAATCAGAGAACTGACAGAGTGGCTTAAAGAAGCAATCCATTCAATTAGAGATGAGTGGAGTTGAACAGGCTGCAGCGAATGGCTCAGTGGTCCACTTATACCTGAAAACTTTCCTCATGGTATTTTTAGCAAACAACTGAGCATTATACGGACTCATGGCAGAAAAAAAAGAAAATTCATTAAGTTCAGCCTTAATTAGTCTGTTTTTTGAAAATCAAGACAGGCAACAAGAATATTTGGAGAGGATGATGTTCTGGTACATTTGTAACAAATTGTTTTGTTGAGCTTCACCTCAAGACTTTTTACATTTATGTCTCCAATTTCTCTTTCCAGACTTACAAAATGTCTGATTTCGAGGATTTCAGCAAGCTGGGGGGACTTTCTAACGTGTCTGAAAGCTACCAGATCAACCCCACCAGTGTGATCGTGTCAGTGGTCTTCTCCCTCATCTTTCTGCTTGGCACCATCGGCAACAGCCTGGTGCTCGCCGTGCTGCTCCGAAGTGGACAGGTCGGATACAACACCACCAATCTGTTTATACTCAACCTGAGTGTGGCCGACTTCTTCTTCATCATTTTCTGCGTTCCTTTCCAAGCCACCATTTACTCTCTGGAAGGATGGGTGTTTGGCTCCTTCATGTGCAAAGTGGTTCATTTCTTCATCAACCTCACCATGTACGCCAGCAGCTTCACACTGGCTGCTGTGTCTGTTGACAGGTAGGTTCAGGTTTCGTATTTACAAGATGGAACACATTTAAAGGACACAATCATGTGCTTAGAGTTTTACAAATTGACAGAATTTCTTACATTTTAGGGAATGTCCATAAATATACTTTTTTTTTTCACATATTCGGCTGCAGCTTACTCTTTTTCTTAAAAAGATCCACTCCGAGCATCTTTGATCTTTTTTGAAAGGGTTATGATTCTGACATTTTTGGCCAGAATTTTTTTTTTTTCAAAACTGTCGCTCTCTGGGACATCGCTTCTGATTTAAGGGCACTCACTTACAGCCCCTCACATTCCCAACCTAACATTACCAGAGCAACAAAAGTAGCGAGCAATATTGGAGCTATCCAGCTGTACAGTTTTGAGCCAGATGCCAGCTCAGATGAGAAAAACAGAGGAGTACGTGGATTTAGTCATCTACAAGCAGATGCATCTGAATGAAGCAGAGCAGGAAGCTTGTGGCCCGCTGATTGTAGCGTCTACATCAAAACTACAAGCTTTCTCCAACTGCATTTTTCGTCTGCTCCTGATTCACAACAATTTCTATAACAAAATACTCAGAAATACAACTTTAAGCTTAATTTGCTTTGCAAATGTCAGGCAGTAGAAGGAAAACCTTTTGTTTATGGTCCTTTATAGAAGAAATCATCCTTTGAAATATTTAATTTCAGCACTTGAAATGCTCCATGCATTCATTTATCTACAGCACTCACAGACATCTGTTGTTTAATTTGGTTTATTTTGTGTCAAACAATATATTCAATATTAACCCTTCAAATTAAAACAAATGCTTAAGTTGTATTAAAACTAACTCTATTTATATTATCACAAGTTTTTTCTCATGTTAAAAGTCTGTCAAATTTTTTTGAATGTATACTTAAATAGAAATCAATGTACATTTATCATCAGAGTGGTTTAGGATTAAAAATGTCAAGAAGTTCTCTAAAAAATGCCGTTTGATTCTTCTGGTTTTGCAGGGACTCCCTGTTCAGAAAGAAAACAAAATGAATAATTTAGTTGAGGAAATGAATGAAGACATTCAAGGGTATGAATCACCAAACGCATTCCTGCAGAGAATTTTACTGCATATACTCATTCCTGTGGCTCATCTAGAAATTACTTTTTTAAGTAGTGCAGAGAAAAAAAGAAAATTCCTTTGTGAGTCTAAAATCATAAAAATTGTTTCCATGCTCTGAAGATCGCTTAAGGTGCAGAATTAACTTCTGATACACTTCTCAAAAATCCATCTTGTGCACCATGGCGGCTGCCGTGGCTACTATTTCTCACATGTGAGAAACTCCTCTGCAGAGTTGGGTTTTGGAGGAAGAGATAAGGCAGAAGAAGAAAATAAAACCGGAAGAAGTTCACCTCCTTGTGGTAGATTCTGAAAACTGCAAGCAAGCTAGGGTCAGTGGGTAAAAAAACAGGCCCATATCATTACCACCCCACCACTGTGCTTGACAGCAGAAGTGTCTGAGGAAGATGTGTGGCAACTGAACTCAACAGAGGGATGTTTCTCCTGGAATTCTCCTGGGATTCTGGAAAAATTATTGTTTAAGCCTAAATAGAAGGCTTTAAACTCATTGAACGACTTTTTATGCATCTTTTATCAATTTCTTACATATTTTCACAACTTAACTCTCATCTTAAAGTTGGAAAACATCACAAACAGGAAGATCCCCAGGTTTCTCTTTTATCAATCTTGTGAAAAATTCCTATGATCCCTCAAAGACAGGAACTGTGTGATTGAATATCTAATTAGATAATCACGCAGTATCCATGGCTGAAAATTATACTCTAAGCCGTCATTATAGCTGTGGAACAACATAATCACCTCAGTCGATACAGACAGTCGGTAAGCAATCAGCCTCTGCAGAAGCAGCAGCCGCGTGTCTCAGCATGGCTGCATCTTTATTTTAGAGGAATCAGTAGTTTCTCAGTCTGGAAAAGAGCAGAAGCGTTTGAGTCAGGTGGTTAATAATGAATCGCCTGTTTTCCTCCTCTGTCTCTGTGTAATACATTTATCTGGCGCACAGACACAATGCAGTGCTGCACTTTAAAAACAGAAATTCTCAGAGGAAATGGAATCGCACTTGAGTCTCAACAAAGAGCATTAAACACATACTCACACTCACCCCTTCGCAGAGAAGCTTTCTCTGCTGCAGTGCATTTATGCCCCATTTCATATCAAATAAAGGAGCTGACATGTGCTAAAGTTTACAGACAGAAAACACTTAATAATGTATGATATGGTCACACAGCAAATTCTCTTCATGCTTTCACAAGTGGTGATTGAAAACCATCTAGCACCGAGCCTGAGGACACATTATTGAATGTTTCTCTTCATGTTTTTATTCAAAATGAACATTTTCTCGATTTACTGGGCTAAAGATCTAAAATGTCCTGTCAGTTCCAACAAACTGTTTGCCCAGCTATCACTTAGACAGGAATTTCACCTAAAAAATGTAAATATCTGAGAAGGATTCATGGGAGTCATTTCAAAGTGTACGATTATTTACTTTCATGTCAAGCATGGACACCCACTTCCCTGTTTAAGTGATGTTTTAAAGAGCCGAGCTGTGTTTCTGGAGAGCAGAATGTGAAAAGTAAGAATCTGCGTTTTTCCCTGCCTTGGGCAAACCACCTTAAACACCAGTGAGACGTCATAAACTCAAATGAACCTGATCCAGCTTTATTTGTTCACGTTATTTAAAATCTTTTTTAAATTAGATCTAGATTTTTTTATTTTCTTAGTTTTTGAAAAACTTTTTAGAAATAGGACTGATAAGTGATCGCTTGGTGTTTTGTGTGTTTTTCTGCTAAAAGCCTCTCTGCCTATTGTTGTCATGTCTAAAATGTTGATATGCTTCTGCGTTTTTCTTCTGTTTTGTCAGTAGTTGTTTTGGTTTGCACCTCGAGGCCATCAGATTTTCCAAACAAAGCATTCATAATCAGATTCTGAAAAAGGCTCAAAGCAGCCTCTTTGTGGATATCACACCCAAAAGCACACCGTTCAATTTTTCTTTCAATAAGCAGCAACAGACAAAGGGCTGCTTTTGCAAATGGCTGTCATCCAGCAACAATATCCTCAGTGTGAGTCATGTGTGGCAGCATTCTCAGTAAATATTTGTTTCCATATCTGACTCAAACTGTTGGCAATTATAATCAAACCTGCTTATGAAAATTTCCAAAATGGTTTTAAATATTTTTAATTGAAATTATTTGTTTTTTTTAGCTTTTATTCAACAGTAGTTATGAGTAAAAATAACCTCACATACATTATTTTGCTATCGTTATAAACAGCAAAATTCATGCAACCTGAATTTTAAACCTTAAGAAGTAAACTAAATGAAACCTTTAAATGCATTTTATTTCATATTTTTCTAAATGTAGCTCTAAATTCTTCTTTGCTCTAATTTTTTGGACAACTCAGTTTACTTTAACCCACAAGAAGAGCTAAAAAATTGAAGAGGCCATATCGAGCTGTTTCATGTTGATCTATTAACCTTTGCGTCACCAATAATTATGGCGATGGTTCAAAAAGATAAATATGTAAATTTTGTTCTCTCGGGTCTCTGTGCCTGATTTGTTAACTTGACCAGTTCAATCACATTTACACCTCCTATTTCATGCTGGCTGTCTTATTATTTTACTCTTTTGTGGCGAGTCACGCTCTCTTATCCCTTAACAGAAACACAACCAGCTAGGAATTGGTCTGCGTCTTTAGATGACATTATTTTACAATGGCATTTTCCACAGGAAGCAGTGAAGAACTTTTATATTACTTCTGCATTATCTTAAAATTAGATGTGGATTTTGCTTAAATATGTATGCTCATAATAGACCTGTTTTTTAGATCACTGAGTTTAATGTAGCGTAACCTTGGAGCTGGAGTACACATGCAGCTTTGAAACATGACGGGAGCACACAGAATGAAGCCGGCTGACCTTGGGAGTCGGCTGGAGAATGGTGCCATTCGCAAGATTTTGCAAACCGGTGGCGGCCATATCAGGAAAGCAACTACCTTTTTCTGTGAGGGCAGCCTGCTGGGTTCTCCCAGCTACTCCCTTGATGTCATGTTTCACACACATCCGTGGGAAGACTCATTCTCCAGATGGGGCAGGGGAACGGGAGGGGCACTTTAAAAAACCCAGCGTGAGAAGCCACCTTGTCCTTCCGCCCCTGGATTCCGCAGCAGTCAGTCATGTGTCTCTCCCATGCAGCTGTGAATCTTTAGGAGGACCCAGAGCTCTGTATTATTGTTGTTTATTTTCTGATGAATGGAATTATTGCTTGGCTGTAATAAATACCAACTCAGTGACAACATTGGTTTGGAAAATCCATTTATTCTGTCCTCTCTGATTTTTTGGACACGCATTGTAGGTTCAGGAGGATTTATTTACCTACAGTAGAAAAAAATATTAAAACTTGCACTTATTCCACACAAAATTCGTTTATATTTCATACATGTATTCACGGGAGGATTATTATGAAGTGTTAACAAACACAACATGATACATGTCAACTTTTCTCATGATTTTTTAACCAGATTCCTGTTCAGTTTTGGTTAAAACACTCCCTGATTAACTCTTTAACACTGGAGATGTTGCCGGTGACAACCAAATAACACGTATATCTTTTACGTGAATCAGCTGATTGTGACGCAAAGGAAATCTGCTTTTCATATCGATGTACCATTATGCAACCCTTTACTAAACTTCAGAGCTGCTTAACGGCAAAAACCCGATATTTTTCCACAGCAGAATTAGCAGAATTTCATCAGCACTTTGCAACTAAAAAGTGTTGCATATCAGCGCAAGGTTGCTTTGCTTCATTGGAAGAAAAGCTGGACCTACATCAGTTTTGTAAAGGGTTGAAGAGTTAGGCTACACTCTCTCCGCCCTTGACAACGTGCATTCAAGTGATCGTGTAAAACACGCGTTTGGAGCTTCTGCGTTCAAAACTCTCATGTTAACTCATAGCTACGCAAGTTTCCATGACCTTTTTCGGACTCTACATACAAAACATGCAGCCACCGAACGGATTTTGAAAGTTAAACCAGGTTGAACCATTCAGGGACCAGGATTTGGTAAGGCTGTTTGGAGGACGTCACCTTTAATTGATAGAAGTGCCAACCATTTGAAAAGTGATCACAGAGGAGAAATTAATAATTGCAGTTTTTGCCCAGAATTATATGATAAGTCGTTCATAAATTGGAGTAGAGCTGTGAAAGAAAAAAGCCTAGAGATTTGCGCCGCTTTGACATTTGGCATCAAGCCTCTTCCAACTGTATGTTGCGGACTTGTGCTAGTAGACAGTAAACGAAGAAGAATCTCTTCCTGCTTGTCCAGTGTGAATTCTGTATGCTAAAAGCGCATCACGTCCCCCGGTGTGTACATTAGTATTACAGTAGTCTAAAGAAATTTAACACAGGTGCTAAAGCTCAAGTGTAAAAGGTTAAAGATGTAGCTTTTTGCTAAACATAACGTCATAATATGTTTTATTTTCAAAGCTATTCTCCGTAAAGGAGCACAAAAAAAAAAAAAAAAAAAAAAAGCTTTATTACCAACCAGAAAAAGCAAACTGTATCCACTGTTTATATCTTTAGGAATGGAGACGACAGTGCTCTTACAGTCAAAAACACATGAGCACATACCTTTGTTTTTAAATAAGAAAATAAATATATTTTTTGATGGGGGTTGTCATAATTTGAACAATTAAAAAAGACATTATATAAAGTCTTAATAAGTAAATCTATTATTTTTGTTGTTGTTCCTTTTAGGTATCTGGCCATTCGCTATCCGCTGCGCTCCAGAGAGCTTCGAACGCCTTGCAATGCTGTGGTCGCCATGGTGGTTATTTGGGGTCTTTCTCTTGTCTTTGCGGGTCCATATCTCAGTTACTATGATCTGATTGATTACGCTAACAGTACAGTGTGCATCCCAGGCTGGGAGGAGCAGGACCGCAAGGTGCTAGACACGTGCACCTTCTTGTTTGGCTACGTCATCCCTGTGCTGATCGTTAGCCTCTCGTACACTCGAACCATCAAGTACCTGTGGACCGCCGTTGACCCTCTGGACGGCATGTCAGAGTCTAAAAGGGCCAAACGCAAAGTCACCAAAATGATCATCATTGTCACTGTACTTTTTTGCATTTGCTGGTTGCCATACCATGTGGTGATACTGTGCTATCTCTATGGAGATTTCCCCTTCAATCAGACCACATATGCCTTCAGGCTCCTCTCTCATTGTATGGCCTACGCCAACTCTTGTGTCAACCCCATTGTGTATGCTCTGGTGTCTAAGCACTTTCGCAAAGGCTTCAAGAAAGTGTTCAGCTGCATCCTCATTGCAAATGGGAGGAATAAAGTTCACGTGGTGCACGTGGCCAACACTGGGCCAGGCTTCGAGGCTGCCTCCACAGAAGTATCACAGATGAACGAGGAGAACATGCGGCAGAACGAATGTGAAATGATCAACAGGCCGAGACTGGTGGAGCCAAGAGAGGCCACGGTGACCATGATTTTGCCGTTTCAGCAACCGACTTGATGAGTGAGCTTTGCTAAAAAGCAAAATGCAGACTGTCTTGTCAACTACTTAAACCATGCTTTATTTTTATTGTGAAATCCATGTATTTAGAGTTAAAAAAGAAGGACACCAAGGTTTCCATGTTTACAAAGACCAAAATGTATGTTGTCTTTCATCAGTCTAGGCTTTTGTTTTGGTAAAGAACACATACAAGCTTTTGTTAGAATTTTACAGAAAGTTCTCAATATTTGATATCAACTATTTGCCTCAAATGTAGCTACTTTATTTTAAGTCATTTCATTGATTGTATGGTTTTTCTAAGGTGGCGGTTAATGCAAAAACAAATTAAAGATCACAACGACAAAATAGCAAAACAAATATTAAAATAGCGATTTTACATTTACGGTTTCTTCTTTATATTTAATAGTTAAACATTTCATTTGGATTTCTGGAAATGATTTTTTTTTCTGAAATGCTTTTTTTTTTTTTTTACAGAAAAGGTAGGTAAAGGTACGTACTATGAGGCATGGCTAATTGGATGATGAGGTTTGTCCATTATCATTTCAACCGAAAGTTTTTTACCATGAGGCGAAATCGGATATGTTCCATACTAATCATGTAACTTTTATTAGTTCCTGGACATTAAAGAGGCATTTGAAAAACTCAAAGGTCAAAACTTGTCATCATCCAATCAGAAATATACCTTCCTTTTCTGGATTCTTACTGTGTTTTATTTTTTAACATTTGATTTCTGGAATTACTTTTGTTTTCCAAAATATTTCAATTTTGGGAATTGTGTTTTGGTTTTTAGAATTTTGCTTTCATTTCTGCAATGCAATATTTTTTATAAATAGTTTTGCTTTTTTAATTGTCGTTGTGGTCTTTGACATGTTTTTTTGTTGAGTGATTTTTTTGGTGCGATTTGCACTTCAGATCTACTCTAATTTTCATATCAAAAAGCAGCAAAGTAATGTTTCGTGCATATATATATTTTTCAGATGATCCCACAGATGTCTAATTCTTACGAGCAGAGAATCAACATTGGGATCATAAATATGTTTATATAAATGCTTTTGCTGTCCTGTTGAAATTCCAGAATGGTTCAAAGATGCTATGGGAACACATTACAGTTCAAGCATGTGTTTGAAAAGGAGATTTCAAGGATTCTCCATAGTTGTGACTCACCAACATCCATGCCAAAAGATTTCTAACCACAGGTCGAGTTTCAGCTTTGCTGTGCAGGACCTTCAATGTGGTATTTTAACCACAGAGTCTTGTTAATCTTATAATATCAATGCTTGTCATCAAGGTTGTCGTATTTGTGGACCGAAGGGGTTTGCTTTGTACCTTGCATGCAAAAGCCAGCATGTTGTGACAGGATTTTTTTGTGTGTACTTTTATGTGCCAGTAATCACATTCACAAAATTGTTTGAGTTTTTGGATTATTTGAAAGTGTAAGGCTCAATCCGAATTCTTCCCCAAACCCACAGCTTCTCCCTACCCCTACATTTAACCGTCCAAATGGAGAGCTATGGAAAAATAGAGGTTGTGTCTGAATTCCATTCCTATTCACTACATAGTGCAGCATACAGTGAGTTCGGCATTTTGTAGTGCTGTTCGAATTTACAATTCCAAAATTGAGTGCCCTAGAAATTTCCCAGAAGTCTCTGCGAAAAACCGGTGTGCATCAGTGCTCACTAGATTGGCGAAGATAGACCACTATGCATTGCGTCGGAACCATTTTTGCCAAAAAATGTATTTTTTTGATAAACCATCAATGTTTTTATCTTCAGAAGACATTGGATTTATAAATAATTGTTGCAAAACGCTCATATCAATTAGATTTTAACTTCGTGAAATTGATGACGTCATATTCACCATTTAAAAAAAGAAAAAGTAGTGAGCGCGGTGTCCGAATTGCTTCTAAAATCCAGGGCACTAGTTCTGCACTACATATAGTTTTTTTAATTGTTGGGGGTTAGGCTGGGAATTCAGACACGGCCAGTGTCTTTGAATTTGGACGTTTCCCCATTTGATGATGTCATTAATGGTCTCCGGTCTGAAACGTTAGCGTGGAGCTACTAGCACTCGGTTAAATACATAATAACATCGCTTTTATAACTTTAAAAAGGTCATGCCAAAGCAAAAAGTCATAACTTACACTTACATGTAAACTTGTATTCTTTAGAGCACACCCAAGTGAAGAAATGCACTTCTCCTCCACGGCACAACGCGACACGGAGCATGTAGAGATGCCGAGCCCTCAGCCGCAAGGGTTGGCCCTCAAGAAAACTATTTCAGACAACCCTATCCCTCCAAATGACCCCACAATGGGAGGGATAGGGAGAAGCCGTAGGGTTAGGGGAAGAATTCAGATTCGGCCTGAGACTCGGGTGGGGCGACGAAGGCACATAAACAGAAAACAGATCTATATTTAACACAAATACATCTTTTCAAAGATTAATCTTGCACAAGTATTTTTTTTTGACTCCACAAAGATGTGAATACTTTTTCCTTGTACTTTACTTGTATTTATGTACATGGCATGTTCCTCTTTGTTGTAAAATATTATGCATTTGAATTTCTATGTTTATTCATGAGTGCAGTAGTATATTTGAGAAAACTACATTTTAAGTAGCTGTATATACTTTAATCTTTAGGAAAGTATATGTATATCCTGCATTTCCACTATATTTGACAGATGATTCATGGTTGCAAAAAACCTTCTATTTCTTGTTTTTTCCCTAAGATGTTCCCATTTCAACTGTCAGAGTGTTTAACATCCAATTTTACTCTATAAAATGATCACGTTTTTAAAAACCTTTTTTCAACTCTACATTGCCCAATATAACTCAAATAATTATACTGAACAAGTATATTTGTTTGCTGTGTCACATATTGTTGATTAGACCAAATAAACATCAGAACCACACACAGCTGAAAACCTTTTTTTTTTAAATCAAATGGTTGGTAACCTTTTATTTTGGTCAATTTTCTTAAATGATCACTGACTTGAGAAAAAAGGATTTTCCTATTGACTCCAATGTTAAACAGTGTAATTCAACAAAATGCAATGTATTTATTGAAAAACAGAAACTCTTTTGTCTGATTTGCTGCTGGGTCGACCCAACAAAACTCTTCTTTTTGGAAATACTGCAAAGTTGAGCAGCGTCCAGTAAATATGGTAATGCTCCTAGGCTTCATCTCTGCCATATAAACTCTCTTTCTCTTTCCTCTTTCATTTATTTTGTTCCTTTCATGAAAATTGATGTCCAAATATTTACATGGTTCTCTTACATATTGAACATTTTCATGATTAGAAGGGAGCAGAATTGAAAAATACAATTCTTATAATTATCTGCTCCCTTTTAAACATTGCATTTACATTTCTCACACCATCTCCTGTGCTCAGATTTCACAATATACAGTTCCAAAACACAGTAAATACATTACATTCATGTAAGACATACATTCCAAACATTCCATTCAACAGTCAAGTTTGTACAAACTAAATTGTTTAGCTTTATACATCCGTTTAAATTGAATAATATTTTGACAACTTTTTAACTGATTCTCCTGGGAATTCCACATTTTTACCCCTGCTGCAGACAAACACTTTTGCTTTAATGTTGTTCGAACAATCTGTTGTTTGAAATCAAATTTTCTCCTATGATTTTCATCTCCTGTGGTAAAATTAAAAAGCTTTTGTAGGTCTTCTGGTAAATCTCTGTTTCTGGCTTAAATTATCTCTTCTGGCAGAGTAAACTGCATTTACTCTGTAAGCTAAAGTGAAATTTGTCTTTTTTTTTGGCTATAACTGACTTAAAGTGACATAGAATCTGTTAGGTTTTTTCCCAGTCCGTTTAGCTCAAAAATATGGTCCTAAGTGGAATTTTTCACCTTGTATGTCCTGGAAGCAACTATTTAACATTTATAATTGTCACAATCCCAGAAATAAATTTACATTTTTATAAATCTTTCTTCTTGTTATAAATATGTCATACTTATTTTATTTTTTAACAAAACAAATTAAAAATTCACTTTAAAGTTCCAAACCATTCTTGCCAAAATTACATTCAAGTCTGATTCCAATGACAAGTGTAAACATGCATTCCAAAAAAGGACCTGAAACCTAAAGCATTTTGAAATGTCCGTGTCTGAGATTCTATACAAAGAGGAAATGGTCATGTCCTCTGCCTGGCTTAAGTGTGTAGGTTTCATCTGTGATTATTCTTCCAAAATTATGTCTGCTGTTTGGCCAGAGCGGCATCTTACCAACTTGACTGTTTAGACCAGAATAAGAGAGTGCTCTGTTTTGATTGAGCAGGATAAATATGGAACCAACCCCCTGCCTGGGCAACATGTTCACCAGGGCCTCATGCCATCATGAGATGTACAGGTCAACTAACTATTAAATAAATATGTGCCTTTTAATCTGTGCTATTATTTATAAGTAGGCTTCTGATCAGTTTAAACATTTTATACACAAAATTCCTGTATTTTGTGTATTTCCTGTTTAATTACTCTATAGGCTGTAAGATGAGGTGAGTTCCGCCTCATGGCAGATTGCGCAATACCCTTCAAACTGGGTTGAGCCTTAGGCTCACTCAGCATAATGCTTTATTTTGAAAAACTGTAAATAGTTCTTAAAAATGTGTTCTCACTTTCCATTTATTAGATGTATTTCACATTTGTCTATTGTTTATTCAGTGTTCAAATCTGACATAAAGCTGCTCTGAAAAGGCATAAGATGAAGCAGGCAGGAGCTCTGTCTCAATGTAGAGGGCGCTTATGAACCGTTGTGTTCTTGGTGGTTTGCTAATAAAGGTTTTTTTTTTAAGCTTTGCCTTGGCTGACTGCAAAAACGGCAGATGTTGGATGAGCTGGACCAACACATTTTCACTGAGACTGACAGAGTTCTAAAACTAAAATAAGATGAGGAGGACCTGTTATAATCTGTCTGCAGCATCCACCTTGGTGGAGCGATACTAACCCACAATGTACAGGTTACATTCTTTATCAGCCCAATAGGAACCTGCTTTGTTTATTAGAAGAATTGAAATACAATTAGTGTAGGTAAATATCTTGGGTTTGTATGTTTGTTAATCTGACTGAAAAGTCAGCGCCTCACAGGATGTCACGTACAAGCCCTGGGAAGTACACAGTGCTCAAATCTCTGGCTTCTTTAATTCAGATTTTGCCGTTTTTAGCTAAAATTGAAACACCTGTGTCGTTTTCTAGGACATAGTTTCTGCAGACCGGCAGATGTTTGTAAGAAATTCACATTTGAGTTGTAGGCAAGATTAGTGTATGGTGCAAGTCTGCTCCCACTCTGTTAACATGCTCTCCCACTAGTTTACAGCCCCTCACAACCCCAACCTAACCTTACTGGTACAACAAATATAGGAAACTATATTGTATTTTCTGTACCATAAACATGCTCTTTTCCAGACTACATTTTTTTTCACTGCGCTTGATTCACAATGAGTTGACAAAATACTCAAACATTCAATTTTGAGCTTAATTTTCTTTTTAAATGTCCACCATCATAGTAAAAATGCCACAAGAATGTGTTAAAAGCACCAGAAAAAAAGGGATTATAATTGGAGTGGGTCTTTAAAGTTTAAATTTATGACATCAAATGCGGAAAAACAAACAGTTTGCTTGAGATTGTCTTGTACTCTCTTAATACATTTGACTAAAACATAATTAGGAAGAATCCATCTCTTTAGGGATAAACCAAACTGGGGATTTCCAGTTGTATAAAAACAGCTTCACCTTTTCACGACTTTCTGTTGAATTTGCTAAACCCACTACTCTCCTGCTGCCATGTTATTGGGAAGGTTACCCGTGTACATCTGCTCCAGACGGACCCTAAACATCCGTTTGCTTTTCTGAAGCTCCATATGGGCCGGTTGCTGCTCTGCAGCACAAGAAGCAATACTAACAAGAACGTGGAGCACAGTGGAGGGGATCCCAAGAGAATTCCCTTTCTCTGTGAGGTTAGAACAGAGCCCGAGGCCCTGGAAGACATATTAATGAGTAAACAGCAAGAAAGTGAATTGTTTAACCGCAATGTGCAGGAAAATCAGCAATTAGGGCATGCGAAGAAGACTGTCCAAAAGGTTTTGTTGCCTTATGGAGCGAATGTGTTCATAAATGAAGTAATTCAAGGAAATATTAGACAACGAAGACCTCTGACCTTTTGAAGGTACCATGGGGCCTACTGGAATCCCACAAGCGAATATGCAGCATTATTATAAGCAGGGCATTTTTAGTTTTGTGTAAACATTTATAGCGTATTCTAAATTTTAATGTTTTTTTTTTTTTTTTTTAGATATGTTCTGTCTCTCTCTGGAGGGAGAAAAGGATATATATTTTTAATACAGTTGTGCATCTTTTCTTTTTTACAAAAAACATAAAATCCCAATTTTCACAGAACTAATGCATAAAAATAAGCATCTTGAATGCTTGACGTAAAGCTCATCATTACGTCAGTATAAGTGGTTGGAGTTTAACAAGAGACACTTGTTTTTTTTCTTTTTCTTTCTGGTGTTCATTTTCAGAGTAAAGTGCACTCAAATTGCTTTTACATCCAGTCTGCAGCAAAGGCAGAGGACCCAGGAGGGCAGATGCCAGATGCATGAGAAATTCAAGGCTTCATTAAATTACAAAATCTCTGCACTAGAAGGAACTTTAGAAACATATGTTACAAAAAAAAATAAAAATTTAAATTATAGGCAGAATCAGGAAGTGGCTAATTAGATATGGGGACAGCATGCAGGGAATAACAATGAACTAGCACTGCAGAAAAGAAAAACAGAGTTAAAGCAGTCAGGGAGTTAATAAATAAAATAGCTATGCAGGAATCAATAACTGAAGGAAAAAAAACAATTAAAAAAACAAAAAAAAATAATTTATACAATACAAAACAGATTTCAGACAAAAGACATTAGCAAATATAAAAAACAATATATGCAATTTACAGACAATAATATTTTTGGCACGACAGCATGCTGTTAAAAAAGTGAACAGATAATGGATTTTAGTATAATCTTTTGTCACGTTCTCCTTGACTTTCTGTCCCACTGACAAAGATACACTTAGCTCTGCAGCATCATCTCCTTTATTAGAGAAGTTCTGCAGCTTTTAATGTAACAATCGTCTCTAAAAGGGTGTGCATTGAGTGGGCTGAAAAAAGTAGGAATGCTCTATATCAGGAGTGTTAAAATTGTCACTTATGAGGACGCACAAATTACCTCTGTCAGAAGGTTAGGAGTAATTCCGATAAAATCAATTACTACTGACGTCACTGATGACCTTGACTGGATCTGTGTTAGGCTTTTCGTTGCTCTGGAAACTGCTCTGCAATTCTTTCTGGGGACTACTTTGGGATGTGGTATTGTTGGATTTGGCGGACAGTTTGCAGTGGTTTATCCTCCAGATTTACAATTGGATTTCTGTGTGTGTGTGCGTTTGTGCATGTGTGTGTTTTGACAGGTTTTTCTTTCTAATGCAGTTTGCTTGTTACCCTTGTTTTTTTTTCCACGTTTGAAAAAAAAAACAGGAGAAAAAAATCAATGAAAACTCTTTAGCTTCTTGTAGTCCAGGAGACTTTTGAGAAGGAATTGTGCTTTAGAGAAGGTGTCTCCTGACAGCAGACAAAAACAGATCATTTCTGGCAGGATCACGAACAAAGAACATCAATGTGAACGTACAGGGCATGGAAAAATGCTGAACTATTCACTCTGATTTAGACCTGTATTGGTCTTTCTACTTTAAGCGTCACTGCACTTATGATTATCTGACTCATATAACAGGAGCTTGACATTAAAGGATAAATCTGAACAATTTAGGAGGACAAAGAGGCCTGCAGCGAAGCACGGCGGAAAGGTTACATTATCATCACTCAGACGGACCACATTTCTGTCACACTTTCTCGTCATGATGACTACTTAAAATCCATTTATAACCACTTCTTTGTTTTTTTTTTTCTTCCCAAGCACTCACACAACCGAATGAGATCATATTGGGAGCGACAGGGGGTTAAATGCCTTTTCCAAGAATACGGATTAGCAGGGTCAGGAAGCAAACGGACCCTCAGACTGACAGACGAACTGTTCCTGACCTGCAGCCGTCAGACGCCTGTTCTGATCTGTCTAAGGCTGCAGGCGGAACCAAATCAAGAGTCAGAAAAATAGTACTATGGATTCTTACACCTGTGCAGCCTGCATCTTTTAATTATGGCACCTTTATGTTGACATCTGTAAGGGTGCTTCTGTGATACATTGTAGTATAGTGCAATTCAAAAATATAAATCACCTGTTTATGTTGTGAAAAACAAACATGTTGTACTTTTTTTGTTATAAAGACATCTAAAATACATATTTACAAAAAAAAAAAAACTAAAACCTTCAAATTGTGCTCTTTCTGTTTAGTCACGTGAAATACAAATAAATTTAGAGATACTAAATAGATGATTCATTCATTCATTATTCATCTTCCAAACCCGTTTTGTCCCTTTCAGGGTCACGGGGCTGCCGGAGCCTATCCCGGCCACTCGTGGCCGAAGGCTGGGGACACCTTGGACAGGTCGCCAAGTCTGACGCATAGATGATTTTAGTCTGTATTAAGTTTATGACTTGATTAGTTCCAGCCTATTCCCACTTCAAATATCAGTGTTTCCTTTTTCTGTCATTGCTGAGTGCATTTGAAATGTAATTTTCTGCTTTTTTCTGCTGTAAACTTTTAGTTTTTCATTAGAGATCATAAAAAAAGTGTCGTCAGAGGAACAGTGAGAGTGCCATCTACAGGCTTCAACGCACCACTGCAGCTGCATTTAGCTCCTCAATACATGGAGAAATGCTGTGGTTTTTCCTACCTGCAACTGGTAATAAGTTTCTCCAAATCTATGCATGTTTTGCAGACTTTATGAGGCATTGGTTTGCTGAATGCAACAGATGTGGATGAACAAAACTGACACTCAGATCAAGTTGTGGTTTATTGCCTTTTTGGTCCAGGTACCTTGAAGTTTTCACATTAACTCAAACAGGTCCAAAGGGGGGAACCTGACAGCTGGGCTGCCAACAGTTTTCATAAAAAATCATAATTCCACTGAATGAAAATACATAATTTGTACACGTTTGCTTAAATAGGGAAAAAAAAAAACATAACATGACAAATGAAAGAAGTGATTGATATTAATCATGAAGCTAATTCCTCTGTCTCTGAAATATGACACTAAAGACATCAATAAAACAGCAATAAAGGCACTCTGCTGCTTATGTGCACATTTTATTAAAAATGAATATAAAAAATTCCCTTTTGGGGCTTTGGAAGTAGAAATCACTTCAGTTGACCCATCTATGCTGCAAAAGAGTTAACAATGGGAGAAAAAAAAACAATCAAGTGATATTTTTAATTCAGACAAGAAAAAGAACAATCTCTTATTAATACTTTAGTATTTTTTTAATACTAAACTTACTTTCTATATTAGAACATTTTACAAAACGGCACAGTGAATTAAAAGTCCAGAAAGCAATCATTTTTTCACATCTCTTTAAGATATGGCTCCACCAAGACAAAAAAATCAAAATAAGGCTGTATGCTGTTCCAGAGCAAAAATAAAGCACACACCAAAAGGAACACTCTTTTTTTTTTTTTTTTTTTTTTTTTGCAGTAGTAAAAATGAATAAATACTTCACTAAACAGATTAGATTTTTTGTTGTTGTTTTGTGCAAATGTGTCCTTTTGTTTATAAAACCACAATCTATTTTTAGGCTGGTCTAAAAAAATAATAGTTTGGACTCAAATAGCAGTTTATTTAGACAATAATAACCATTCCCATTTATGCAATAACTGTTCAGTGAATGTTCCATTTAGTGTTATTTTATGCATAAATGGACTTTGTGAATCTGTTTTTTTTCTTATTGGACACCGTTGAATCCTAATTGTTCTCTAAGACCAGACCTGGATAAGGGATCAGAAGTCTAAAGGACCACAATACAAACAAAGGGCTAAGTCATCTTCAAGTTTAGTAAAGTTATGCAGAGCAGTCCTTTATGTTTACACATTTGAACTCAAATATAATACCTTTTAATTGAATTAATTGTTAGAGACAGGCTCAAAAGTGTTTCTGTAAACCTCAAAGGGCTGAAATGTTTTTGTGGTCCCTCTTTCAGAGGGTACGGGTAAAGCCAAGGAATAAAACTACAACTTGTTTTTGATTTATTTGTCCCAAAAATGTTTGAAAAATTTAGCAAGGATAAGTAAAAATGATGTACCAGATGATGGGAAAAAAAACCCCGCAAAACTTAAAAATCCAGACAAATGTTGGGAATGTTAGTTACAGCAAGTGGCCCTTAAAGTCCCACTCTGATCCTCTATTATCAAATCGCTCCCAGTGGTCTTTTAGCCAAAATCAATTAATTTGTAGCTTTCTATGACATAGTTTCTGCAGTAGTTCATTAGCATTTTGCCTCTGAGTTGTGGGTGGGGGTGTTGGTGTGGAGAAACTCCGCCCCCCTTTACTCCTCATTGCTTAGAGCTCAGAGCACGGAGCTTGTGGTCCAGCCAGCATATTTTCCACGTCACAAATAAGTGTTTTTTATCCGTTCCTGATTCACAACAATTTGAATAAAGACATGCTCAAAATTGAAATATTGTTATATTTTTTATATATGTCCTCCATCTTCAGAAAAATGCCACAAGATCGTGTTAAAACACAATTTTTTATCAGAGTGGGTCTTTAAATGCTTGAATATTGGTATCAGTATAAATGAAATTACATATGTTTGCTGTGTCTTCTATCATACAATGGCTTCTGTATGGAAAAAGAATAAAAGCATATTAAAAGTTGTGTTTTGATCATGTAAATGCACAGGGCTGCACCAATGTAAAAAGGATTTGTGCTCAGTGGTTTGTTGTAGTGAGTAAGCAGCTGAACTGACTGACTCAAAGTTGTGTTTTAGTGCTTAAAGACATTGTTGCACGCTCTCTATAAAACAATTTTGATGAACAACAAACTTATCTAAATTTAATAAAATCAGAAGTTTGGATTTTAAATACTTAAATAGATAGAAAATGTTTTTTTATTCTATTACACAAACTGTACACATCTGGCTTTACAATGCAATTAAACTGACAAGTTCAGCAACTTCAAAACCCTCAGATACGATTTTATCAAAAATATGTGTTGATTTAGTAGCATTCTTTATTTAGTAAACTTTACAGTGCTACATTACACAGTTCAGAGGAGAAAGAGACCCCTTTCTCGTATTATTGTCTATCATTTGTTCTTCATGTGCCGTCCATCTTGAGACACTTTCTGCTCCTCGCGGCGTCGTGTTCATTAACTTACACTTCAATCGACCTTTTCCACTTTCCCAATGATCTTGTCCTCGAAGATCGGCAGGACATCATCGTCCTCTCGAATCTCTTCAAACACCACCCCGCAGTCGAACTCATCGCTCACCTTCTTGAAATAATATCTAAAATAAAATGTACAACAACTTGAGGTTTCAGCTTTTTCTGAGCAGTCATTTCTTTGAAATTCATCTACATTTTTCCAAAAGCCGTCAAAATGACATTTTTCATCAAACAGCAGCATGAAATGCACCTGTAATTTCCTTTTTTTGTCAGAAGTTCCTTGAATTGGCCCAGTGTGACCACCCTCCCTTTGACCGACGTCCTGTATGGAATCAGCTCCTCGCAGAAGTAATACGCCACCGTTAGGTTCTCACACGCTGCCTTCTTTGTGGCTTTCTGCCTGTAGGTTTTATTTTTTAAAAGAAAACCTTTTAGATTTTTAGACATTTGGCTTTTTTTACGAAAACATTTTTACAACTACAGTATCAACATTTTACAAATAAATATGCTTTTCAAAGAAATAAAAGAAAAAAAGTTGGGCAATTTGTGGCTGAAAGGCATTTTTAGTGTTTAATTTAATATACAAGAACATGCAAAAGCAAATTAGGGAAAAATAGCTTAACATTTCTTATTTTCTATTTTAAAACTGAATTATTGTCAATATTTAAACAAGAAACTAAATAAATGTCATTACACGATTATATATTCAAACTTAACTTTGTTTTGTTTTACTTTTCCCATGTTTGATATGTATTTGAGCACTGCAAAAGCTTATTTTTCATCTTTAGTTTAAGATGAATTGCTAAAAGATAAGTGGTCACTTTTAAAACTTTATTTTTTTTACTTAATAACCACACCATTTTATTTTTTTGAGTTACTAGTTACAGATTCAAAGGAAATAAATGAAAATTCCAACAATAATCGAAATTTCAAAATTATGTTCAAACAATAATGGGTGTGAACTTGTACAACTAACTAATGGCAATAAAAAAAAAAGGGCGCAAAGCCTCAGCTACAACAAGAAACCTCTAAAAGTATATGAATAATATCTAAATTCACCAAAATGATGAATTTTTTTTAGATCCAATAGAGACAGTGTCGTTATTTAATAAATACATGTGTATTTTCCTATTTGGCAATAACAGCTGATGTACATCAATTGAAATTGACATTTTATTAAAAAAAAAAAAGGAAGTATAGTTAGTTTACTTCTTTAAAGAATGTCAAGGCAGATACTGAGGGGCTGCTAATGTAGCTGGCCGCCTTGTGTTTTTTTTTTGTTTTTTTGGTTTTTTGCTGGTGTGCAGCTTATCTGCCTTTCATCTCTTCTTACACCTTTCTACTGCTCTCCTCTGTGTTTAGTAGCTACCTGAGCTAGCATGAAAAAGAAAAGTTTCTCACATAACACATAAAAAAAACAAACGTGATCTTCAACACTCTGGTGAGTTAGCCTCTGCAGGAGCAGAGAAAACACGCACCTCTACTTCCTTTGTCTGCTCTTCATGGGAAACAAGAGCACTCGTGCTTTCATCCTTAAAGCCCGATCAGTTATTTATAACAAGTTTTAAAATAATGTTATTTTTTTCCTATTGAACTGAATTGACCATAAATGGTTAATTCAGAGTGAACCCTAAAAATGTATCAAACAGAAAAGAAGACAACAGGAAAACTGCAATAAAGCACTCTAAAAACTCGAATGGTGGACTGAGAAAAGGCTATTTATGGGTTATATTTTTCTGAACATTTGATCAGGACTAACAATTAAAGAGAGAGAGACAACATCAGGGAGAAAAGTTAATTGAATTTTGTTTTTTAGCATTGACCCTATGCCCCCCGCGACCCGGTACCGGATAAGCGGAGGAAGATGGATGGATGGATGGATGGATGGATGGATGGATGGATGGATGGATGGATGGATGGATGGATGGATGGATGGATGGATGGATGGATGGATGGATGGATGGACCCTATGAAAACTGGAACGACTGAATCACCCATAGAAAACAGCTTATTTTCGGTTTTAACAAAATCACATCAATTTAGTTGCCTTTTTTTAAGTATACAGATGCCACAATGTTAGAACCACAAATCATCAGTAAGTAGTGATTGGTCAGAGTCGGTCTGAGTCATCATTACTATGGCAACCAGTGGCGCCAATCAGGAATGAGCTTGCTGAAAGTTTACCACTTGAAAATGGGCTTGGAAGAATCTGTCAATCAAACGTTTTGAATGTTCAACAGGAGACCACAGGCGTTTTATGAGGGGATCTGATTGGCCAGTTTATAATATGACTAACTTGCAGTGCAGAAAAAAAATTAGAATTAGCAAGAATGTGTTAAAAACAGAAAGCAGGGCAAGAATTGTTATTCCGACAAATAGAATGACTAAGTAATAGCTGTTTATTTCTCTATAGAAGTCTATGGGATTTTGGCTTCTTGGAGCCAGCGGCTACTTCCTGTTTGGGATGCGAGGGGAGAGGGATCACTCAATCCAGGTTTCACATACAGTCAATGTTCTTTACTTGCAAATGCAATATTAGTTAGTCTTTTTCATTCGTTTACTGCAATTTCTAGCAAAGATGGTTTCAATTATTATGAATGTAAGAATTCCCAGTTTCATAGATAAAAGTTCCACCTTTGTTGGATTAAAAACCCTTGATTTCAATTGAAATCCTTTAAAAATGCATATTGGATTTTGTCAGTGATCTTTAGCTCTGATCGCAGTCATTTTGCACATACTCAGAATTGAAGAGCTCGTTGTCTGAAACAGCAGGGACCACGCTGAGAGGAGGAAACATTGCCGGCCTCACCGCGGTGCGCCCTCTCTGGATCACCTGCATCACATACCTGAGGAACCGAACACCCCCGATATTAAACACACCGACCGACCCAGGAACAGCTCAGAACATACTCTGCTCTGCGAAAAGCAAAAGGATGCTCGTCCTCTCACCTCTGCTTGGGCTGTAAAGGCCCCATCTTAATCTTCTCCTCCTCAAGCCGCCGGCAAACCTCCTCCAGCTGGATGAGGGGGCTGGGAGCTGGGTTGGGGGGCATGGTGGGATCCTGGATGAAAGGGTGGGACGGTTGCACGTTGTTGCGGGGCTGTGAGCTGAGGCACGGGTGCATCGACCCAGATCTGTCCACACAACCGAGCTGGGATTTCTCGTGGCTTGTGGTTCGCCTGGACCCACTGACACTCCTAAATACATCAAATAGCACCAATCAAACTGTTGTTTGGTGTTAAATACACCTTTAAGGGGGAAATGAGCGTTTTGTCAGACCCGTATGGGCTTCTTTTGTGTTGAACCATTTCTTTCTGTCCCTCCGTCAGCCACACAAGAATCTTCTGGTTTTTCTCCATTTCCTCTTCTAGTATGCTTCCAGGACGTACATCTTCATCTTTTTTCAACGGCCTTCTAAACTGAGAACCACATCTACTTCTGCGTGAAAGAAAACAGTAATGAAGAAAAACAAAAAGATCTGGGCTGTGAATCTTAAAATAATAAAAAGAAAAAGGTGTTTGAATTGTATCCATACTTGTACCCTGTTTGCTCCATGGGGTTGGATCTCATTCCATCTGCATAGCTGCGACACTTGGACCCATAATGGCTTGTCTCCATGTTCCATGGAAATGCACCCATGGGTACCTCTGCCTCCTGCGATTTGCCCTTCCCAGTTCCAGAATGGTGGATGTGGTGCACATTTTGGTGGTTGTAGAAGTGGTTCATTTCGCCTCCAAAACTAGGCCTGGATGAGTGTTTACCCTGGGCCGAATGTCCAGAACCTTTCACCCCTGGGAATACATCTGGAGAACGGGACTTTGGAGAGTGGCGACCGGTCTTTGGAGACTGGCAGCCCGGTGTCTTCATGACCCGCTGAACGTGATCATCTAAGATGCTTTCAGGGTTCTCCTCATGAGCGTCTCTTAAAAGGGGACCGCTGTGGCCGCCATCAGCGTTGCCGGGGTTGTAGTCCTGCAAATGAGCAGCAGGGGGGAATCTGTGACTAGATGAGGATGCGGATGTGTCGACTTCATCCCCTTCTTCCTCCTTCAGAGGTGATGGAGAGACACACAAAAAGAAAATCCAAAGAAATTATATTCATGAAGATGCTAGACCTTTAAAAATATTTGTACTTTATGGCTTCAATCTAAAGCAAAATATGTTAGAAGAAATCAGATTGAGGTAAAATGGTAATTTTTATGCAGTATGTACATGCCATATTGTTATAATCCCATGTCACAAAGACAGCAGCTAGTAGATTTAACTTAACAATCTTGCTCTGATTTACAGATGCTGCGAACATTTGTAATACGTGTTTTGAAAATCGGTTCATTTGGGGATAAAAAGGAAGGATTTGAGCATAAGATGGAAAACCCATTGGTGAGAGGAGACATTGGAGATATATGGCGTTATTCTGTATAGCAGAGCGACATCAGCCTAATATTCTAATCCACATCAACAATGTGCTGGAAAGATTGCAGTTTGAGCTGTAAAAGGCTGTTTCGGATGCAGCTAGAGGAGTGAGCTCCGGATGACAGAGCTTTCATCTTTCCCCGCTTCCTCTAAAAAAAAAAAAAAAAAAGATATTATGTGCAGAACTGTGGAAAAACACTGAAGATGGGTGTCACTTTACTTTTAGGCCAGCTCAAACCCAACAGTTTTACTTTCAACATGTCATCATCAACAACAAAAATGCTACTTGTTTGGGTTTTTTTTAGAAAAAACTTCTTCAACTTCAATCATTTTCAAACAACCGCTGATTAAACTACGCCTTTTCTGCCACATTTCAACATTTTTTAGAATGAATAAATGTATGCCTACATACCGTAGATTGCAGGGTAATTTTAACTTTATATCATCATTTTTTAATAAGTAAGTTAAAATAAATCAAAGCTCACACATAATTTAGATTTTGATTTGAAATGGTTTATTTCAAGCAATAACACATATTTATTACCAATCCTATAATTAAAGTGTTTCATTATTTCTGATTTTAGTTTTAGGAACATTTAGTTGTGAATCTTAAATGGAAAAAATGGTATTTAAGATCAGAAAAAAATATATGAATCAGAAATCTTGGGCTACTACCAAATAAAAAAAAATGTGTGTTCATAAGATTCTTTGCCTGAATAATTTGAGTATTTTCGTAAACTCCTCGGGACGAAAAATGTGTGCAGACAACTTTGTCTTCCATTAAACTTCCCATGGATGTAGTTGGATGCAGCACATTTTAATAATTCAATGTAAGGAGACGTGGCAAAAGGTTCCTTTTGGAACATTATACCTTTTGTTATTTCTTTTCCACCTGCTTTACATGTTATAAATCCCTTTCAAACAACAAAAGCAACAGCCTTTCACACAGGAAATCTGTGTCAGGCCATGAATTAAAAGTCCATATTTTTACACATTTTAAATAGAAAAATCCTACTGAAGGTTCTTTCTGACCTCCCTATCTGCTGCTCTTGTGTGTCTCCACAGTTTATTTTTGCCAAAACTGCATTAAATCAAGACACAAAGTCACAACCAGTATGACTGATCTGTGATAAAACTTTGCTTTAATCTTTTTAAACATCCACAAAGCCAAAAACTTTTATTTCTAATCAAACAAACGTTTCTTGTCAATGATTTTTACAGTTTTACGGTTCTTTCACCCTCCCACACCCAGACTGTAAATTGATAAGGCCAGCCCTTCTTTTCTTTTCCTCAGATGATATCCTACGGCACACCTACAGCTCAGTGACAGATTCTCTTCTTTCAGGGCCAGCCATGTAAGCTGTCCCTCTAGAGACGCAACGCTTGGCATTGTACACTGAGGGGGATTTCGGTTGAGGAAACAGCAACCCTTTTTCATCGCGGCATCAAACAAGCGGCTCCGTGTTCCAGGCTTGCGACAAGCGGAGTGTGCAGGTGCTCCATCTGATTCATCACCAAAGCCAAGTTGCCGAGAGGACCAACAGATTTTTGGCCAGTTTGGTCATTTGGCTCTTTTCCTTGCCACACAAGTGGTCTCAATTATTTCATTACAACCTGAAAGATTCAAGGGTCTCTTGTTTGTAAAGATTTTCGACCGGTCACAACGTCACTAACATTTACAGACACTTTTAACTAGACTTTTATCAGCTGTTCCCCCAAGTTAGCCAATTCAAATAAGTTTTATCAAACGCAAAAATAAAATGTTGATTGATTGCTTGATTGAGCAATATTCTTAATTGATTATTAAGAAAGCAAACAGTAAAGTATTTGAAAAAGGAGTGGGTAGAAGAAATTCTTAATAATTGCCACCCCAACCTTACCATTTTTTACGAGTATATTTTTATACAATAAACATGTAATCTTTATTCACAAAAGCGCAAACAGACACAAAAAAACCCCACTAAGATAAGCATCAAGGTACCACCACAGCTTCACAAGTCGTGATAAAATATAAAATTATGATCTCTATCAGTTCGACTTATGAGTTAAAGTAACTGGATCTGCGTTCACACTGAAGTGAACCATACCAGAGTTCACTTGCAAGCAAATGTTTTTAACATTGGACAACTTTTTAAGTTGGTCTACTCTAGCTCACTGGACTTTATCCAGGCAGCTGTGATGAAGAGGTAAAGCAATCGACCTCCGATTGGCCGGTCACAGGTTTGGTTCCCGCCTTGCTCTCTCTCCAATGTGTCGAAGCATCCTTGGGCAAGACACTGAACCCCACATTGCTCTTAATGGTTAAAGGTTGGCGCCGGCGTTTGGGAGCGGAGCCACCATTAGTGTGTGCGTATGGGTGAATGAAACTGTGACTGTAAAGTGCTACAGAATTCTACAGCTTTTCTCTTGCTGTTGTTTTATTAAAATGCTTATATTTGTTTTGTTTTTAGAAATAGTGGGTTTGGATTTATAGCTTTTTGGACAAATATGAAGAAAATCACTGAAGCAGTCAGTTCTCCAAACATCAGAAAATAAAGAACCCTTACCAGCCGCACTCTCCTCAGCCGCTCCTCCAGTTTTTCCTGAGCTTCCCTCTCCCTCAGGACGCTCTCCAGCCTCCTGATGAGCTCTGCAGCAAACCTGTCCGGCTCCACATGTATATCCTTTGGAATCCGGTTTGTGCGCTGCAGGGAGAAATATTAAACCGTAAGAATTTCCTTTTTTTTTTTTTTTTTTTTACTCTCAAGGATGTTTTCCCAGAATGGACATGTCAATACATAAAGAGTTGGAGACGCTTTAACTTTCACCAAGTTTGTAAAATAAAAACAATGTCTGTCTGTCTGTCTGTCTGTCTGTCTGTCTGTCTGTCTGTCTGCCTGCCTGCCTGCCTGCCTATCTATCTATCTATCTATCTATCTATCTATCTATCTATCTATCTATCTATCTATCTATCTATCTATCTATCTATCTATCTATCTATCTATCTGTCTGTCTGTCTATCTATCTATCGATATGCAAACTGTATTTTACAAGTCAATATTAATGAGATTGATTTTTATCCTTTCTATTAATATATACATAGCAGAAACTATAAATGTGTCTGAATGACCTTAAACTGTATTAACCTTGTAGTTTGAATGCAATAATTAATAACTGGTACCCAAGACGTTCATTAAAAAACTCAAAACAGACATAAACTCCTTAATTAGTGCATCTTATGCTGCAAGTCAGAGTTTCCCAACCAAAATTCAGAGCCAAAATGTTTTTAAATAGGCTGGAAAACACAGTGACATTTGAAACAAAACCACTTCCAAGCCCTGTCATTCTTTGCACAGCTCAAAAAGACACATTTCGTTTGTTTGGGCAGGAAAATGTGTTTGGGGATTTGCGTTCTTACTATATAGTCAATTCATACATCCTAATAGGATGCTACGTGTGGAGTTTTAATTTGACTCTTTACTCCCAGGCCTAATTAGGGATGGGATTTTCCCAGCAGCATCCCAAGCTGCAGAGGGAGGCATCATGCTGTCACTGGGGAGGATTCATGTCTGCTAGGCTTCAGCGCACACAGCTTAGGAAGGCATCAAGCTGCATTTAGACAGCCTTCTCTTTCCCCATCAGCTATTCTTATACTCCATCACAGACTCTGCCACACAGCAGAGCCTAAATTTGCACATCTCCAATGGTGAAGCAGAGGAAAAAAAACGCATAGACAGACAGTTACAGAGAGAGGGTGGTGTAGAGGCAGAAGAGTGAGATGGAAGGGAAATAACCCATGAATAACTCACAGGAAAATGAGGGAGCGGCACCCGCCCGTTCGCTTTGGCACTTTCCTGCATCTCCCGCCGATGCTGTTTACGGTATTGGTGGGGTGGAATCCCATCTCTGGAATTAACAACAAAGAAATCTTCATAAAACAATTTCATGAATAAACAACAGATAAAGCTTTGAAATTCAAAGTTTCTCTTTTTCTATAAAAAAGAAAAGAAAAAGAAACACACGCAGGCTTTGTGATTCATTGCAGCAGGACAGGTAATCCCCCAGGATTATAGTGTTCCCCCTGCACTGTAAGTGGTCTGGCACATCATCGCAAAAACAGGGAATTTACCAAAGTTCAATTTCATAAAAGTCATAGCGGTTTAGACACGAATTCCTTCATCAAAAAACAAACTTTAGTCCAGCTGCATTCGCTTTGAAAAACGCCAGACATAATTACTATCAGCTAAAAGTTTTTTTTGTTTAAATTATGACTTAAAGTTTAACTAAAATGTATAGATTTTCCACTGAAATCAATATCCAAAAAAATCATTGACACATTGTTAAAAAATGTTGTTTTGTAAAAAAGGAATAAAAACTGTTCTACAAAAACAATCCTTTTCTCAGTATGAATAATAAAAAAAACCCCACATGGATTCAGTTTGAGTGATAAAACTGGTTCCTTTTGCTTAAAAGAATAGAACACTTAAAAAAAAACAGAATGGATAAGTTTTCCAAAGCTGTTGCTGTAATGCAGCTTTCACAAATAAATCCAAAGATTGTAGGTATTGTAGGTATTGTAAGATCTCACATCCCTTAAAGCTTCCGTTTTTGCATAAATTCAAATTAGTCATACAGTCCCTCTTAGTTTAATGTTTTTTGGGGTAGTGTCTTGCTCCCATTGACCCGTTTCGCCTAACTGGTTTATAACTTTAGGGCCCTCTCTGTGATTGAACACATCTGACCCTAGTTACTTGGTTGCTGTGATCCCTTTTGTTCTGTTTTTGGGTAGAACCATGTATGCATGCATAGGTGTGCCATAGCAGTCCCTGATACCAAGAGCAATACAGGTAACCCTCTAAGACCGGAGATATCACCGGCGAGACCTAGAGAGTACATGCTCTTCGAACTACTGTAACTCTTTGACCATTTTCGCGAATAACGTAATTCCAACTGATTCTGATCGAGCCGATTTATGTTGTTTGCATGAACAACTTCACAACTGTAAAGTGCTCCATATCAGCGCAAAGCTACCTTCCTCCCCTTTAGAATTTGCTGGAATCCCGTTGATTGCGTAATTCAAGGTGAAAAGTTACAGCAGACGAAAGAATGTCAACACTGGAGCTAGAGCTCTGGTGTGAAAAAGTTAAAGGATGCGTTCTTACATCAATCGTGGGTCATTAAACAGTGACTGTTTAAACAGTCACTGTTTAATGACGCAAAGGCTATGAGACCATTCCTATTGGGACAAAGAACATACAAACATGACAACAGAATGGGACTCCGAAGCTAAGATTAAACCAAGTATCTGCTGGACTCATCATCAGCAGACCAACATACTCATGTGTTGGGATGTGGGCGAGTTGTGCTGTGTCTCCTGGATGCCAGAATGAGTAGATCCCTCCAGCTTTCAACTGGTGATCAAGGTAACCATGTCCAGGCACAAATTTTTACCAAAGCCAGGGAGGGCAAAGAATACACCCAATGTCATGTTTTTGACACAATTTGGTCCAAATGGTGAGCTGTGATTGGCCCCTTGGAGTACCATGTGATGCCTAAGTCTTTATAGGTATGATGTACGTTATATGTTTGGAAAGAAACATAGATATTTATGAAATGTGTAAAGTTATGGAAAAGACTTCAGAGTTTGTCTGAGTTCAACTTCTTCCTGCTTGGATACATCTGCAGAGCTAATTAAATAGAAACAGGGCAACTGCAAAACATTAGCATCATAAAACATCCACGATAGGTCTCCTTATAAAAAAAAAAAAAAAAGGTTCTGTGGGTGAGAACTCTCATTCATCCACAGTCTACTGATCAGATAGAGCCATTTTTATACCAACATCTAGATAACAGATGTGGTGAAACCTTTCCAACAGACGTTCAAAACTGGCATCGCCTTCATAACATGGCAACAACTGCTAAAAATGGTTGGTGTGTGCCAGTGACAACATACTTACATGCTGATGTCTAAGAGGGAGAGCGAGTCGGCATCGCTGGACATGCTCTGTTGCTCGCTGTCATTGGCACTGGTGGCGGGAGCCATGACATGACCAGAGTTGATATAGTATGGATTGACAGGCTCCCAACATGCTGCATGTCTGCAACAAAAGCAAAAATAAATAAGGCAGACAGTGCAAAGACATTTTATTTTCATCAGATGCTTCAACCTCTCAGGTTAGTAGACATACATTATCTTGGCTACATTCCTTAGAAAGCATCTGGCGAAAGATTGGGGGACTTTATTTGACACCATTCACAGGCATCAACTTTGCTGAACCCACTTCTTAAAGGGCTTTGTATACATGAATTATAGATGCTAGCCATCATTATTCTTTATTTAAATTGGAATTCCCTAAAGCTCCTACCCCGAGCTGTCTCCCTGCTTGGAATGCAGAAGCACCAAGAGCAGAAACGAAACCTTTGTGACCAGCAGCTTTTCATTTGCATTTACATTCGACAGCGAATAATTACAAGCACCAGGTTGTAACAAAAATGTAAAAATACAATAAAATGTGACCACATTTCTAATGTCAACAAGAAAGCTTGAAACTGGTTCGTTCGTAGGATTTTGCCCATTACAAAGACATTTTTGTTAGCATGCAGCTTTTACAAAAAGAGGCTAAAAAAGAAAAGAAAAAACAAAGTATCTGCACTTGACAAGACATTTTCAACATTTTCATGCTTTTCGCCTTTTCCTGATTCCTGTTTTTTTCCTCCACAGCTCTTCTGTGATTTCCTCTTTTTGGTTTGCTCTTGTCCATTGGATAATTCATTGGCGTTTACATCTTATAGATTCACTTGCAAGGAAACCAAAGTCCCTTGATTTCAGCTGGTTCGGGGTATGTTTGTTTGATCAGAAGCAGTTTGATTCACTCTAGCATCGTCTGAAAAAGGTTAACAGGCAACAGAATGCTTAAAAATGCAAAAACAAAAATTGGGATGAGCACACCAAACTGTTCAGAAACTTCCTACAGAAACAACAGTTGCTCTTTTTGGGGTGAATATTGCCCCAAAAAAATGCACAAATCAGGAGGACAAAAAAGAAAGATACAGCTACCCTGCTATTGTCCTCCTACTTCTAAACCAGTAAGCCCTTTCCTATAAGACTTAGACTAAGCATTTGCTAACTTTTTTTGATTACTTCTTTTGTTATTTATAGCAGAAGGCTAAGTTTTTTTCCGGCTCAAAAATGACACTCCTATGATGGTTGGTTCTCACGCTCATATGAAGATCTGTTTCTGAACTTAATGGATCTTCAGATGAACTTTTCAACTCACCAAACAAGGGGTACTATCCATTTAAAACAAGCAGTGGACACTAAGGGCCACATTTGCTTACTTTCTAACATTTGCAGCTCTGGCATGTCTCTGACTGCCTGGACACACCTGATCCAGGTAATCAGCCATGACTAGAGCAAGGATACCAAGAAAACATGTGAACACACCAGCCCTTGGAGCCAGGAATTGCTTACCCCTGATGAACAATCTGGTGTAAATGCACCCCGAATGACAGAAAACAGGTTTTGGATTTACAGCGTGATGAAGAAATCCGATTAACCAAGAAAGTTGAAAGTAAATGAGTGACTTAAGCACAGGTAAAGCACATATATGCAGCTAACAATTATGAGGTTTTCAAACCTAGCTTATAACTGAGCCAAAATAAATTAAATGTTTTGGCAATAAAAATCAAGTAAACATGTTTGTCACTGTAGAAGCGCAATCTATGTAACTGGTTTTCAACTTAAGCCACGCACACACCGGGCATTTGATAGGCATTCAAGAATAAATGTTTACAATTCACAGAAAAAGATATTTTGTTTTATAACAGAAAGTTGCCAAAAGAGACAACAAAATTAGTGAACATCCTCCTGCTTTTGGGAAAATATCATATCCATAAGAAAAAGTGGAAAAAAGATCAGCCGAACCTCCTGTGTTTTCAAAATGAAGTCAAATTGTATTTATCCTCATTGAAATGTATTCACAATTCAAATCCTTTCATTGATGACATTTGTAATCTGCTACAGAATGGTTACATATCTAGGGTCCAGATTGTTGATTGCCTTGTATTTTAATTTATGCTGATTTTTTTATATCTTTTATACATGATACTTTGTTGTTTTGTGTTTTTTTTGGTTTTTTTATCTTTGTTTTTGAAAAGAGCTGTGCCTTGCATCTTTGTGTGTTTTGTCTGCGAGAGTTTTGTAATGATTATATTTCAATTAAAAAATAAAATAAATAAAATAAAATAAAAAAATTAAAATTAAATAAAAGAATGCATGTTTAGCATATGGTGTTCACACTGGATGAGCAAGAGGTGCTTTGTCTTCTTTTTCTTTTTCTACTGTTTTTTGGCACATGTCTGCCACCTACAGTTGGAAGAGGCTTGGTGTGAAATGTTGAAGCGGTGCAAATCTCAAGATTCTTCCTCCAGACTTCTGCTTTCACAGTTCTGTTTCGATATGTGAAAGACTTGCTGCTATATAATACCGGCTCATCACACACTGGAATTAAAATTTTTCTTATTATGATCCATTTTCAGGCGGTTGGCACATCCGTGAACTAAAGGGGAGGTCATTCATTTGTCACTAGCTATGTGTGAATGCGAGCTGCGCCACCCTGAAATACATGCTTACGTGTGTTTACATTTCTTTTCACGTGTTTATGCGTGTTCACGTGGACGTTTCATTGGAAGTGGTTACTTGAACATGCGTTGCCAAGAGCAGTGAAAGCAGCTTTAGTCTTGCTGTCAAATTTTCAAAAAAGTAAGTAGGAATAGATTTTTTTTATACAATCCTGTATCAAACAAACAAGCATCAGCCCAAAGTTATCGGGGAAATTAGGAATGTTTGCACCAAAATTGTACTTCTTGACATCAATAGGTCTGAAATCAGAAACCTTCAACCATTGAATGGGCCAAAACTTTTTAAAGAATTTTCCAGAGCTTAATCGAGGTACCGAAAATCAATTAAAATGGTTGTTGGCTAAATTCTTTCCATTTTGTCAGGTTAACTGTACAATTTATAAAAAAAAAAGCCAGACCATGAAATTAAGTTTCACTAGAGCTGAATGGCCGCATGCTAAAGACAGATATGCTTCCGTCAATCGTGCACTTTTGTGTCAGACAGCAGATAGCACACCATTTCTGGGCGACAATCTGACAGAAACACATTGGCTCATTATTTCCTGCACGTCGACTTCTCGTTCTTGCATGTAAACTGTTTGGAGAAGGGGGGTTGTTGTTGAAATTTCTTCAAGTTTCATCGAGATCCGATAAACAACTCTTGGAAATTCAGGTCCCGCTAGATTGACAACAAAACGAAAGTGCTCTTGTTTCAAAGCTCCCCCTGAACATTAATGAACATAAAGGCCATTCTCTTTCAAGTCAATTCATTTCTCGGAGCTGATCTGAAAGACTTTTTAATGTCTTCTGTTGCATGTCTCTGAAGAGATCTGACACGACTGCTGTAAAATTTAGTCTCACAAAAACCCACCGGGTGATGCTGTGAGGCTATTTAAAAATGAAGCGTGTCTTTTTGTAATTCTAGCCAACTGTTTGATTCCTGAAATAATTATGTTAAAACAAGAACAAAAGTTTTCCTGACTAACGTGCCTTTAATTGTTTGCAGTGCAGATCCTCAAATGTGGCTGAAACGCCTGAGGTGGTTTCTTTTGGCCTACATTTCAGAGGTTTCTACCACTGACCTTCAAAAAAGAATGAAAAAAAAGAAAACCCTAGCTATACTTTCTGTTTCCTACTTCTAAAAACAAGCTTTTGCATTTTGCCGATTTCAATCCTAGAAAGTTTGATGATTAACAAAAATAAAGAAAAGCTGTCAGAGGTTTCAGCTGCCCAGCCAAGTGAAATCTAATTTCCGTCCGGCAAACTGCATTTACAGAGACCAAATTATAACCAGTTTGTTCAGCTTGCAGTAAAGAGGGCAGCCCTGTTTGCTGTTTTTTTGTCAGTAAGCAAGTTTTATCAGTGAGGTATTGTCTGTTTGTCAGCTGACGTGAATTCCTGCCTCTCGTCTGGACCGGAATGCCGCAGCAGCAGAGGTCAATTTTAGGGATGTCTCTGTTTTATGCCACCGTGACGCAACTGACATAATTCTGTTTCAGCCAAACACTGATAGGACAGCAGCTACTGACACATAAACGTCCCACAGGTCATAACTGGATCTCTATAACGCACAATCTCCTAAAATGTAATCCAATTACACAATAAGACTTTTCAAAGAAGTTTTCCTTTCCTGACCTGCTTTCCTTTTTAAACCTTTATGCCCCCGTTTAGCCTTTTTTAATGTAAATAAAAACCCTAAAAAGCCTCTGAAGTACCAATGGGGATCAATCCAAAGTCATATTTTCAATGTATTTTTCAGCAGAAGTTATAAATAATAACCTATTTTTTACAGCATGCTAGAAACTTCATGGAAGCTTTGAATTTAGACATTTAATCAGAATTTTCCTAATAAATCTTGACAATTTTATATAAACCTAACTCACTGTTTTCCTTCAAAATAAGGATTATTTTCTTCTTTATTGAAATGAAGCAGCAATGTTTGCATCATATGCATACATGTAGCACTTAAAGAGCGCTTTCCTTAAAGACAGGAGGTTCTATTATGCAATAAAATAAACACTGACTTCACTTCTGTGTTGATTAACCACAAAAGCCGGCAATGTGTGTTTTTCAGACACTACTTCAATGTTTTGGCCTGCAGGAAATCATCCAGCAAAAGCAAATAAAACATTTTTAACACTTAAAAGTAATCAGTTCTGCATGAATCAGCATAAAACACTGAAAGTGCAGAAGTGGAAGACAAAAAATCACAACAGAAATAGCCAGGGGAAAAAATGATGCTCAGTCTTGCAGAGTCGTTGCAATTAAAGGCGTAATGCTCTCAATACGAGTACAGAAGTCTAATCATCCACTTAGAGGCCCATTTAATACTAACAAGCATCAGCAGATTTGATATTAAAGAGACTAGAGAAGCATCTGCATATCTTCCTTCACTATAAAGGAAATCTGCTCCTCAGTTCACTGGAAAAAGCATAACAGTGCGTGAAAGCCAACTTTTCTGCAAGAAAATCCAAAAGCGTCATACGTTATACTGAAGAATCTACTTCAAATGGGCAGAGCTTGTTTGGTTTAAGGAGGTAAGCAAAAAAGTAGACTGAAAATGCAGAATATTGACTTCAAAGTCAAAAACGCACAACCTAATAATCAATCTAGTAAACAAGAATTACAGATATCAGATATGATAAAAACAAAAAAACAAGAACCCTTTCAGAAAATGCTTTCACAAACAAAAATTTTACTTAATTTTAAGAAAAAGCCTAAAGAGGTCTACTTAAAACAGGGACTGCTTTTCACAATTCCTCCCCACCTGAGGTGCAGATTCTCCATGTCTTCATCTTTGCTTCTATCAGTGCCACAAATGCATTTTTGTGTCAAACTTAATCTGCAGTGAGGTTTAAATCTTGTGTCTAATGCAGCAGTTTGTTGAGTGCAGATTGAGCAAAGCGGAAAACATTTTTACCTGAACTCGTAACTGTCCTGGCATCTGGAGCTGCTGGCGACTCGCTGCGATACCGTCTCTATCAACAGCTTCTGAGTGAGCTGGATGCTCGGTTGGGAGTCGAACTCGGGTTGCTCTGCCTGCCCTTGGTCGCATCTCCACTCGTCAATTTCATTTAGAGTCGGTAAGTAACTCGACAACCCCTGTCCTTTTTCGGAATCAGAGCCGTGGTCGTGGTGCATCTTAGGGCTTTCCCCTCCAGTCCGCGCATATTCCAAATATGAATCAGATTTAAGGAAGAGGGGGTAAGTGTTTTCCTCCATCATGGTCTGAATTTCAGCCTGAGCTTGGTCAAACATGGCAGGATCTATGTGCAGTCTCATCAAACTGTCTTTGATGAAGCACTTTGTCGCTGGTTTGATCTGTCTGGAAACAATCCCATTGTTGTCCAAGATGAACTTCTTATAAATCGCTTTTGCCAGTTTTACCTTCTTTTCCTCGTTCCCCTCATGAGCTTCAAGCTTCCTAAAGCCGCTGCACGCAAACCAGAAATCCAACATATCTGCACAGTCTTCCTGCTTGAGGAACTTCCTAAACAGTTGGATGCCATCCTGGTCATCCAACAGAGAATGTAGAGACTCAGCCCATTTCAAGTAGGGTGGTGTTGGGGAAGCACTGCCTTCTGGCTCGTAACCCAAATCCAAGTCAGGTCTCCTTGGCGTAGCCGTAGGCGCTTCACATTTAAGGCTCTCATTTTTTGAGGAAAAGCCAAGGTTGATGTTTAGGCGACCTTCACTTGACAAGAACTCCCCTTCTTCCCCGGGGACCGGGGGTCTAGGGGCATCCTCGGTGAAGCTGCCTCCGAGGTCGGCGATGTGGCTCCTTTTCTCGCTTATGTTCATAGTCTCTGCATCCATCGCCGTAGAGCCCGCCCTGCACAGTGGTGCGATCCAGCGCTCTGCCTGTGCCACTGCGAAAACACTCCTGCAAGAGGGAGAAAGCGTAATGAGATTCAGCTCACATCACTGGATGGAACCGCAGCTCTAATCTGAGCATTACTTCTGTAACTCACGTTCTCCCATCGATCTCACAGTAATCTGTACTCAGCAATTGATCAGTTCCATTTTCACACAAATGTTCAGATACTGTGAAGAGAAACTGTATTTATCAGGAAAGGTTTCAAAAGTAATGCCGGAGGGGGTTAAAGCGTGAACAGAGCACCTTTGCGAGAAACTCTCTGCAAGAGAGGTTCATGAATAACATTCATAAAATTTGACAAGAATCTGAAAACCCCTTTTTTTTCCTACCCTGATCAGAAACTTAAATCTTAGGTCGGTCGATAGTCTCGAGGCATTTTCTTACCTCTCCCCTGAATATACTGTTGCATTCCTGTGATCAGTAATAGGCTCTTGATTTGCATGCACAGGGCATATTATTACTTCATTCATTTCATCTTAATTAGTGTAGAAAAGCCGTCCAGTTTAATTCACAGGGGGTTTATCGTTTTAACTATGAATCAGCCCATTCTTTTTTACTTTACAGTATTTTAATGTTAAGTACGGACAGTTTTAATTAATTCCCTCCTGATCAGCTGAAATGTGGGGAACTAAATGATTTTATAGGGAAGAAATAAAGTTACTCGACATGTGTGCTGCATGTGTTGCCTCCCAAATACAGTGTCAAATTTTAATTTAGCGTCTCTCATAGCTGCAGCTGACTGTTCAAATTTACACTTCCACAGAGAAGCTACTGTTTCTTGACAGCTGCTGGCAGATTTAAGCCTAGTAAGGAAAAAAAAAAGATGAACATGGAGCAGATTTTACATTTTCGGTCTAAATGACTTTCCTATTTTTAGCTCTGAGCACTTGTTGACTCTAATAGGATTAAAATGAATGCTGGGGAGAAGAGAAGATTGGAGCTGGTTTCTGTGTGATACCATTAAAAATAGTTTTAATGGTGGCTAGAATCATTTTTTTTTTTTTGGCCACACCCACATCCTACTCAATAGAATATTTTAATCCAAATGGACGATCGAAATGTGAAAAAAAGGTTTTATCTGTCCAATCCAAAAAAAAGGTGTTTTGGCAGACACTAAACTGTAAGAATTATATTGTTTCACTAAAATGAGGTATTCTCAAGATTTTTGTGAGATCTGTAAATGCCAAATGAATGATCACACATGAAAAATTGCATGACTATATGTTACGGTTTCTGTTTCTTTGCCCTTGTGGTTTGTTTCCTTTTGTTCTGTGATGTTTTGAGTTTAACTTCCTATTTTATTTTGTAGGGTTTCCTGTTTAGTTGTTGTTTTGAGGTTTACCTTGCCCCATCAGTCCTGAGTGTTTCCACCTGTCTTGTGCCTTGTATGTATTTAAGTCCTGTCTTTCCCTTCCTCCTGTGCTGGTCCATATTGTATTGTTCCCTGGTTTCGAGCTTAGTGCGTTTCGAGTATCTAGCCTGCTTAAGCAGTGGTTTTTGTAGTTTTGTTATTAAAACCCTGTTCCCCTGCAACCTCCTGCCTCCTCTCCTTCTCTGCGCCTGGGTACCTCCTATTCCCCCCGTAACACTATATTTATATATTTTATGTATAAAACACGGACTATGAAAAATAAACTAGTGATTTCAAAGACCCACTTCAAGGAAAATCCTATTTCTTTTATTTGAACATGTTCTTTAGACATTCTGATGATGGAGAACATATATAAAGGAAATTGAGCTTAAAATTGCATATCTGAGTATTTCTTGATTCAAATTGTTGGGAATCAGGAGCAGACAATTAATGCTGTTTGAAAAAGAGATTATTTGCGATGTAGAATATACACTGAGCGGGCCACAAGCTCTCCACTCCACTTGTCGACGAATAGATCCAGGTATGTCTTTATTTTTCTCCTTCAAGCTGGTATCTGGCTGAAAATGCTGTACGGTTGGAGAGCTCTGATATTGCTCATGGCTTTATTTTACACTGGTACTGTTAGATTGGGGATGTGAAGGACTGTAAGCTAGCAGGAGAGCACATAATCAGCGAGCTTTCAGCCATGTGGAGGGGAAGGGGTGGGGTTGCTTAGCACTACAACTTACAAGCAAGTTTCTACTAAATTCAGCCCTTCTGCAGAAACTATGTCCTAGAAAGGTTTTTTATTTTTTATTTTACTTAAACACAGCAAAATCATAATTAAAACGACCACCGTAAATGCTTAGATCAAAAGCTGATCTAACGAAGAAGATCTAAGAATGAATTTCCATCTCTGGTTGCCTAAATTATCTATTTACAAAAACAGATTTTGTGATGGTAGTAGGCATGTAGACTCATCTATAAGTTTTACATTTTGAGTTAAAATCTTTTTTTAAGACTTTAATTTATAAAAAAAAAAGATTATATGAATTAAAAATATGAATTGACCCAGGTTATTAGACTGTATTTAAGTCCAAAACTTGAATCCCAAGGAAATCATTGCCAATCAATGAAAGGCCGATGCATAATTTTGAGTAAAAGTGCTACCCCGATCACATTGTCTTCCTAAAGGTCTTCCTAGTGGTCTTTTTGTTATGATTATGCTGTTTCTAGCCAAAATTTTAAATAAATAAATAAAAAATAAGAAACTTTTAATGCTTCAGAGCGGCATTAGAAATTCACCTCTGAGATGAGAGCAGGACCACTGGTACTGAGTAAGCCTGCCCGTACTTCCCGATATCCATTTGTGTACACTCTCTCCCACTAGCAGTCATACAGTTATGAGCCAGATACCAGCTTGGATGAGGAAAATGAAGACATACATGGATCTATTTGTCTGCAAATATGGATGCAGGGAGCTATTGTCGTAGAAGCTGCTATATCAAAAAACAGCATTTTTGCATCTGATTCACAACAATTGGAATAAAGAAATAATCAGAAATTTAATATCAAGCTTAATTTTTTTTTTATAAAGAACATGTTAAAACCACAATTTACATCTGAGTGGATCTTTAGTATCAGGCATAGACTGAAGGGTTGGTTTGGTTAGTTTTTCCCAACACAATATATTTCACACTGTTCTTACACATAAGAAAAGCCCACAAAGTTTTGACACAAATTATTATTATTATTATCATTAGTAATTTACTATAACAGACCACAGAGGTAGGCTACAGAACTCCTTCCATTAAGTGATTTACGGCCAAGATGTCAATCCAGGCGATATTTGACCCTTGTGGCTTGCCATAAGATGGAGTTGAGCTGCAGCGGTGGCGCGTCCGGGTCACGCGTTTGCTGTGGTTCTGTTACCTGGGATGAAACTCCGCGTCTCCTCCGTGTAAAGTGTATCAGTGGGGCTCTCATCACATTCACGGCTTCAGCCGAACGAGCGGAGCGGCAGAGTGGGGGATGGGAGCCCCAAACAAACTCCACATCCACCCGGAGCCAGGCCTCTCAGCAGCCCACTGACAAGTGCACAACTTTGTCTGACACTTCATCCCAGAGCTGTGGCCCCCAAACAGCCCAGAAACTCAACAGGAAGCGACCGCGAGCGTCACAGGACGCAGCGGGAACCCCGCAACGATGATCCCCAGACTTACAAGCGAAGCGATGTTCTGACTGTTCCCCCCACTAGCGCGATCTCCGGCGGGTGCAGTGACGCGGACCTGAGCGCTGGGAATGCTCCGGCAGCTCCCGTCTGCGGGGATCAGCTGGGCGGACAGCGCGCGCGGCGAACGGCGTCATGGCTGCCAAGTGCAGGACTTTAGAAATAACAAAGACGCTCCGCTCTCCATGGCTGTCTCTCACTGACTGTGCAGAGCTGAAGCTTTCCTGCAGAGGATGATGCACAGCGCCTCGCCCGTTCACTACACAAACTGTCACCGCTTCCATTCATGCCCTCATCCTCTCCTCCCTCCCTCCCTCCCTCCACCTCTCAGGTGTCTCTCACCACCGTAATAAGCATCTAGAACAACCACGAATATAATTATGATCACTCATTGTCCTCTGAGAGACTGCACTCGAAGACTGAAACCAGTTTTTGCCAAATATGAAGGTCAGTGGTTTGATTCCCAGCCACAACAGTGTCAAAGTGTCCTCTGGCAAGCCGCTTTGCCCCAAGTTCATCCATTTTTTAAAAACCAATTTAATGAAAATGAATCCACAACTTTTAATTGAGCAACAAGCACCGTCTGTACTTCATTTGAATGGGTTATTAAAGACCCACTTCAATGAAAATGGTGTTTTTAACGTGTTCTTGTATAGAATTTGTATCATGATGGAGGACATATACAAAGAAAATTAAGACTGAAACAGGATTTTTGAGTATCTCCTTATTCAAATCATTGTAAATCAGGAACAGATTAACAAAATGCCTTTAGAAAAATAGCTCTGCTCCATTCTGATGAATAGATGACCAGATCCATGTATGTCTTTGTTTTCCTCATCCGTGCTGTCCTCTGGCTCAAAACTGCAGACCTGGATATCTCCAATAGTGCTGTTTGTTGCACCGATAATCTTAGATTGGGGGTGTGAGGGGCTGTCTGCTAATTGCAATGCGAGAAAACAGAGAGCTGTCAGTAATGGGGAGGGGAAGTGGGGTGGGGATGCCCTTAATTAAGAGATTCTACTTTGAAAGTATGAAACAGTTGTGCTAAACTTAAGTCTGATTTATTATATATTATTTTACATATTACAGGCTTAGTATAAGCTAATAAAAAGTTTATTTTTCATTACTTGCTGATTAGCAAATTCACATTATTTCTTCTCATTTTTTTTATTTTTGTTATTGTTTTGTAATACAGTGTCCCCTCAATTTTTGTTTGTTTGTTTTCTTTAACAGCCCACTGTGTTTCTGAGTGGCTGTCAATCAATTTCGTCCGTGCTAAGTCTCCCGCATCAGACTGTGTTTGGTTTGCCAAATCCACAGATCTTTGATCGCAATCAATGCTTTGTTTTCACATATAATACTGGACTTATTTTCTATGAATGTTTGAACTTTAGGAGTTTAAACAAGAGAGAAAAGTGTGAAGATGTTTACGTCTGTCTGATGAAAGTAAAGTGTGTAGTCAGGAGTTTTAAGGACTTAGAACATCTGCAAGTCCTGTTTTGCTGGTTTCACCTATTGTAAGTTACTTTTAGAACAAAACGCCTGTGATACACAAATCTTATGTCAAATTAAAAAAAAATTGAGATGTAAAAATCGAGGTTTGAATTAAATAGTGTGGAAAATAACTCGTTGATTCCCGAATACCAATGAATCAAAGCCTGACGGTATGGTATGTGTAGCCAGTAGGTCTTCAAATATGTGTAATGTAATTTTAGACAAAAATATTCACTAAAAAAAGAAATTAAAAAAGATTTTAATAATGCAATTTTCATTCCATTTAACCTTCCAATTCTGGCTCCTGCTGTCAGCAGAAGCCAGAAGCTTCACGTCCCCTGAAAAGCTTGTTCAAACCTAGAACCATGTTAACGTATGAACTCTTTAAAAATTTATGACAGCAGCATAAATCATGAAAAAATTCTATAGCTTCTTCTAAGCCAGAGGCAAACAATAGCCCTTCAGCAGGTTCAGCTCTTCAGCTTTTACAGAGACTCCAAGGAAAGCATTCTCTCTGTGATAACATAAAACATAAAAAATCATAAAGATAGTGGAAAAACAATTTTGTGGATCAACACGTCTTACCTTGAGTTTGATCGTCTTCCTCTTACATCTTCCAGCAACGTGTCCTGTGATCGAGGATCCCATTGCACTGCTGTTTGACTGTTGGCGCTGGAGAGCTGAAGCCAGTCTCACCGGGATGAAACGGAAAGGTCCGTTTGGAACCAAACCCCGCCATAAGAACCTTCCTTTGTTGTCAGCTTGTACCTGAAAAGCAAATGTGATAAATGCACGGAAATGTTTTAATGTTGCAGTTTCACTAGCATCTTATTTGCATCAAAATTTCAGCAATATTGGTGCAAACTGCAGCAAGATACATAAATAAATAAATAAATAAATAAATAAATAAATAAATAAATAAATAAATAAATAAATAAATAAATAAATAAATAAATAAATAAATACATAAATACATAAATAAATAAATCAGGCAACTCCAGAGCAGCAGATATTATTTTAATAAATAATAATTGTCATTGTGGCCACCAGCCCATCGCAAAGTCTTTAAGACAACACGCACAAAGAAGTGCCGTAAACCCAAAGGTACAAAAAAAAGTGAGCAGAGAACAAACACAGGTTTCAACAAGGTACCATTTTTTCCAGCCGTGATTGCGTCACAGTAATTGTTCAAAGATTATAATGCAAGCAGTCTACTGACGTAGGATGTGAGTGAGAATTCAACTCAGGATCTCTAGGATGTCTGGGATCCTTGCAATAAAGGGTAAAGCTGCAGACTCTTATGGATATACTGGATATTCTTTCTAATGTCAAAAGCCAAAGCCTGTCCGTATTGAGAGGAGAAATGGGAAACAGCACATAGAGAATAGAGGGAATGGAAGAGAATTAGAGTTGGAAGAAAATGAGTGTGCAAACGAGGAATTAAAGATGTGGAGAGGTAATAATTCAGAGGGGTGTCTGGGTTAAAGATGAACAGATGGGAAAAGCCAACAAAGTATGAATATGGATGGAGTGTGGGTAAAAGGTAAGGACTGAATTGATGAGTCAATGGATCTGAAGAACAAGAAAATGGTTAGGAGAGCTAAAGAAAGACTACAAAAAACTAATGGTAGTGTTGGCAATAGAGAATAAAAACAAACCCTGCCTGTTGCTTTGACCGGTTCTGTTTAGAGGTGCTGTGAGATAGTCTGGTCATAGTTCTGCTCCCAAACCATTGACTGTCAGAACTTTAAGAACTGGACAATGTCAGTGTGATGTCACCCTAGAAAAATGCTTACTTTTTGCTCCAACAAAATGAAGTTAATTCAGTCTCTATTTCTTATATATGGATGCCACTATGTTGGAACCAGAAATTGTCAGGAAGCAGTGGTTGCTCTAAGTTGATCTGCGTCATGGTTTCTATGGCAACCACTATTGCCAATTGGGAGTGACCCTCTTTTGTAACTTGTAACTTTATTTATATTGATTTCATTTGTATCCTTGTTGGACTGGACAGAAAAGAAGAAGAGGAAAGAAGGGAGGGATGTTGGAGACAGGGGGTAAGGGCACAGGAGAAAGGGGGGAAAGGGGTGTTAAGGAATCTGGAGGATGATTACAGAGGTGGTGGTCATTAACCAACAAGATGCCGGATAATTATCATTATCACTCTCTGGTGTAAATGTTTGTTAAAAGAGGCGGGGCCTGTCCATGCACGTGCTCAAGTGCTACAAACAAACCTGTTGTCTCCAAAGATCGTCACACACAAATCGCGTCACACGCACATACGCATACAAACCAACACATCTAAAGCATTTCAACCTGTCACACACATACTATTGTGCAAAGGTGAGCTGACACCTCTGCTTAGGAGGGTGAGTATGTCCTGCTGAGGTAGATGATGGAAGGCAAAAAGAGGGAGTGTGCCCCGCCATCCCCACACCAAGACCCCGCCAAAGCAGTAGCGGTAGCCAGGGCCCCCCGACACCGGCATGGTTTAGCAGATAGAGGGAATCTGCCCGCCAGGCAATCCAGCCAGACAACCATGCCAGGGCCAACTGGACCGCCACAGGGGGCCCCTACTGCCGAAGAGCAGGGAGGCACAGGAGTACAGAGAGTGCGGGCCCCAGCCAGGAGGATAGCACTCCACCCCGCCAAGGGGCCCAGCAGGGGACCGCACCCCTGGAGAGCCCCCCACTCCATGCTCCAGGCAACCACCCTCCCACCCTGCGGGAGGTCGGGAAGAAAGCAAGGAAGAGGCCACCCGCCCACCTCAGCCCATGAGAAGGACACCCAGCAGAGGTGAGGGTCCCAGAGGAGCGTAGTAAACATTGCCCGACCAGGCTCACCCACTGTTGGAATTTTGGAGCAGCCCACCGCTCAAGGGCGAGGACCAAATCCCACGTTGACAAACATGACAAACATCACAGAGACATGGACACCCCCAGATGTGATATGATCCCTGGTTCATGGTCCCAACCAGGGAACTCAGGGATCCTTCTCCCATCCCGACAAGGAAGCACCCAAGGAACATGGCCCACCTTGCAGAGAGCCTGGTTCCCCCTTCCAGGGATGGGGTAGGGCACAGATGATCAGAGGTCCCACCTTCCTTGTGCAAGGTACTGTATGTGTTGTTTGTTTGTTTGTGTGAGTGAGTAAGCTTGTTGGAAGCCCACACCCCCACCACTTGAAAGTGGTCACAAAATCTGTCAAACTAGATTGTTCTTTGTGAGAGCACTATACTGAGGAATCTCATTAAGCAGTGTACAACTTGAATAACTTGCACTACAGGAAAAAGGCCATGAATAAGTATTAAAAGAGCAAGAATGTTTATTCTGACAAATATAATGAGTATTTAGCTGTTTATTTCTCCATAGAAGTCTATGGGATTTTTGGCTTCTTGGAATCAGCAGAATTCCTGTTTGGACTGCAAGGGGGTCACTCAGTCCAATTCTCATAAACAGTCAATTTCCCAAACATTATTTCATTTCTGTGCAGCAACAGCGTCAAACCTGTTACAAAAACAATGATGCCAAAAACAACATAACAACCCTGCAGCACACAAACCAACATTGTTCTGGCCTCAATATTTTTGGTCTCCAGATCAACAAATTGCATAAATGAAATGCTGCTTAGTTTTAGCAAAGTGTCTTAATCTTAATTGTTTGTAACATTTCCAAAGTTGTTTGTTTACCTAATAATTGGAACAGGTAGAAGCAATTGTTAGAAATAGGCAATGCACTATCCATTTTAAAACCTGCAGGTTATATGTATATATAAAGACCGAATGGCATGAATTTAAAAATGGTCTTTTAACTGATGAGATCCTAAACTTTCATCATAAATTATGTGACAAGGATACTTCAAGTGGGACCAGAAGTTTAAATCACAGGCTCTCTAAAGCAACTAAATGATCATTTTAAAATAAAACAGAATAATATACAATATGGACAACATTTATTACTGCAAACATAGTGAAATTCACTTCACTAAAATTAGAATAAAGTGGGACAGAACAAAAAAAAAAGTTTAATTCTGCTTTAGATAACACGTACCAACATCAAAACATTACAAACAAGATTAACAGACGAGTTTTTTTGGGACACCATTTGAAAACCACAGAAAAAGTATAAAAGCAAAAACAGCAGCAATGGGCTAAAGTACTTCATGATCAAACAGTAACTAGAGGGCTGTGAGTCTAAATCTAGTCGATATCTACAAACAAGCAAATGAAAGACACTTTTCCCAACAGGCAAAAAGGGAAGCAAATGACAGAAAAACAATGGAAGAGGTGGGTCTATTCCTGTCATGACGGTGAAACTGAGGTTTCTGGTTATTTAAAACATTCAAGTTGGACTAGCTCTTTTTTATAGTTATATTTTTGCAAACGTTTTTGAAAACTCCTTAAAAACAAGTGGATAAAATATAAATTAAAAAAAATCTCAATTTTTTTCTTTACCAGCTGAATTGAGTCCATGTCTCCTTCAGTCCTTTCAGAGCTTTTTTTTTTGTTCCACCTGTCACTTTGGATTTAGACTCTCTTATAGGAACAGGCTGAAAAAGGCTTATCTGAGCAGAAGACTCTCTGATGAACAAAAGCCCATTAAGACGTTTAAAAGAAAGCTTTCAACTGAAATGCTAACAACAAAGATTTCCAATTTTTTTTAATACTGGATGAATAAGCTGAAATGAACAAAAAAACAAACAAAAAATGTCATGCTGTTTATATTAATCATTTATTTTATTTTTTTAGCCCATATTTAGCCTTTTTACAATTTCATATCCATAAAAGCCTAAAAAGACCAAGATCAAAAACCCATCTGAAAATGTATTCTGGGGTCCTGCTGGTGTTCTTTGTCCAGGCTGAACAGACAAGTCTCGGAGTGGATTAGACACACAGGATTGAGCAATGTGCAGATTGGAGTTTATTTTTTACTGCTTATTATATAGCTTATAGAGGATCAAATACTGGTAATGAGAGAAAAATCTTGAAAGCATACATTCCGACAGTTACGGACACAATGACAAAGACACAAAACAAAAAAACCATGGAACGATTGGTCTACTGCCCGACATTAGGTGGACGAATGACGAAAACCTAGTATTTTAATGGCCAACTGTGGTCTTTAATAATGGGACAACCATTGGTCAAATCAAATGATGTGCCTTGGTGTTGATGAAAAGAAAGAAGCAACCAAACAATATGGCTCAGACACAGAAAAACGTTGCCAGACTTTAAAGAGCGATGCGCAACACAATGGCGAGTTACTGGTAATGGCAAATTTTCTTCTTTGCTGATACAAAGGCAGACATTCGACCTCCTGATTTACCTTTCCGTGTGCTTCGTGGTTCTGTTGAGCTGAACCGCAGACAACTCCCACTGCTTTTTTATGGACGGAATACAGTCCTTCGTCGTCTGCGGTGAAGACTGCCGCCATCTTTTATCACAACAGAGTCCATCTGTCGATGGTTCTTCCCTCTGTTCCCCTCTTTCTCTGTTCCAGCCCTCTGTTTGTTGTGTGTGTGGGGGGGTTGTTCTTATTTCCCATCCAGCATCAAACCACCATATCGACAGGCTCATGGGCCGCCCAGCAGGGGGGTGGCACGAACACACTGTTGTCCTTTTCCAAGCTTCAGATGAACAAACTGCATTCATTCTTCTCAGGAGTTCATAGGCAGACTGTAGATTTTTTTTTTTTTAAGTCAGGACTTATTTCAAATCTCGTCTACGTCTTTCTCAGAAAACATATTTTTAAAAAACTTCTTTTTTGACTGAGGCAACATCTGTGTAATTCTTTCAAATTCACACAAAAGCGTTTTTCTGAAAACAAACTTTAGCTGGAATTCTTTGATTTAACCACGTCAACTTCATCTCAAAGGAGAAGCAGTTGTTTCATAAAATTCCATTAAATTTCAAAATGGCTCTTGCCCTCACCTTCCTCCTAGGAGTCTTTTCTCTGTGATCCTCCATAACTGGACGTCATCTCCATGCAGCCTTTTTCTCACTTCCTGAAAGATGGATATCTTTACTTAAAAATGCCAGCTCCTAAACATGCAATCTGATTGGGGCAAAAACTGACCAGAAGAACGCCTACACAATCGTGTTGTGGCCATGGTAACAGACTCAACAACAAAATGAGCACAATTTATCCTTCTAATTCTAGCAATGACTTCAAAGTAAAGAATGCTTAAATCAAATAGCATGCATCTTTGTTCCTCTCGAGTTAAACAGAATAATACGAAAAACAAGGCAGAGGGAATGCACAGACATTAAAAAGAGGAGGAGACACGATATGACCTTTGTAATGAAGCGCCATCAGCTGCTCTCCCATCAAGGGGATTTCACGGGTGTATGTTGAGCTGGGAGCCGGGTCACATCCAGAAGACTGGTCACACAATGACCAGTTTTCTCCTCAAACTGCCCCACCAAACTGTTGCAGCTGTGAGGCTAATTAAGCTGTTTGCATTGTATTTATTTAGCTAATCAAGAAATTTAAACCAAAGGTAGATGAGTCAAATCATCAATACACACACTTGTGGTATTTTTTTGCATCCTTTGCTTGGATTTTCAATCTGATCAGAATCCTTAATGTTGCCAAATTTCCAAGTGTATGTCATTTAAATAAATTTTACCAAGAGGAACATTTTTTGTTTTTTTTAGAACAAGATGTAATGTCAAATGTAAAAGCTCCACACTTTTATGTTTTTGCACTAGAAATTAATCTACAATAAATGTACAATCTGGTTTTAAAAAAATTCAACTCATAATCTTTTTGTTGTTTATTTTCTTTTATGGAAAATTGGCAAGAAATTATGACCAGAGCTGAAAATTGTATATCATTTGGATCATGTTATTTTGATTGACATGTGAGTGAACTCATAGGTGGACTCAACAAAACCCTTGCTTCATTTTGACCCACCTCTTTGGACCATTTTTGGATTGTTGTTAATTTGGCGGATAAAACTCTGGTTAATATGCCAGACCCACTTCAGGCTTCATTTTGATTATATACAGTGGAATCTATGGATGAATCAGAGATTATCAGTCCAGTGTGTATTTGTTTGCTAGCTATAGCTTCTTGTGTTACCATGGAAAATGCACTAGTGTCGGCTATAGCCTGCAACAATTTCAAGGTTAGCACAGAGAATAATGCTGTTTAGGTAAGATTAATAGAGGAAAATGCTTAGCTGGGTCTGCAGATCGATGAGTTCCCCTTACCACTGAAGGGCAAAATCCGCTAATTAAAGTCCCTCTCCAACTATATTTTGATCTATTGTAAAAGTGTTCCCAGTGGTCTTTTAATTATAAGTATGCAATTTTTAGCCAAAATCAAAAAGCCTGTGTTTATTTTTTTTTTAATATATTTTCTGCAGAGTGGCAGAAGTTGGTTTGCACTCTCCCACTAGCTTACAGCCCCTCACAAGCCCAAAAATAAAGACGTCAATGGATCTGTTTGTCTTCAAGGATGAATCAGAGTGGAGTAGAGCAGGGAGCTTGTGGCCTGCCAATTGTAGTTTGTACATCACATCTACAAACTGTTTCAAACGACATTTACTCGTCTGCTCCTGATTCACCACAATTTGAATAAAGAAACACCAAAAACACAATTTTCCTAGGAGTGGGTCTTTGAAGTGATGAAAATTTGCTCTTAGTCTTTTCAATCTTAAATTAGCAAAATGTATCCAAATCCCAACTTGATCCTCTATTTTCACAAAGCTTTGACTTTGCTCTCTACTGCCAATCATTTCCACCTGTCCATTATCTCCTCTGTAACCTCACTGAAAAAAGAAGGAAAAATATCGAATGAGTGCAGTATGTAACTGTTGTGGAGAAATATATTTACAAATTTAAAAAAGAGACATGAAATGGCACTTTAACTTATAACATGCTCACAAAGTAAGAAGGAAAATGTCAGCTGAGACAGCATGATGTGTAGAAATTTGGGTCTTAAATTCCATTCAGTTTTTGTGATGCTGCTTTATAATTAATTGAAGAGTAGGTCAAAAAGAAATGACTCTTCAAAAGATTTGTCCAAGTTTCTTATGTTGAGATGGTGCCAAACTATAAATAATTTTTTGGTTTCTTAAAATGCATGAAGAACTGTACAAAGCAGGCTCCCGAATATAAATTTGTTATCCATCCATTCTCAGAAATCAGAATTTTCTCACTATAAAAGATGAATGTCTGAAATCCAGGGCAAAGATGTTCTTTCCCATACATAACTTGAGAATTTGATTAAAAACGAAGGAATAAATAATTAAATTTGAGAACCAAAGTGGAATTTTTTTATCTCAGAAGGTCAGCTCACTACATAAAAAAAATACAAATGTCCCAGATCCAATTTATGAACTCTGACTGGTGACACTAAAGCTTCCATAGCAATAAAATGTATTAGAAAAAAAAAAGGAAAGGCTGTCTATTTTGCTGGATTGTGTAAATTCATTACATATTTATAACATTCTTACCTTAACCTACCTCTGAGAGTCTTAGAAGCCCTTCATTCAGGTCTTTCTTAAATTGATCTACCTTCATTAAGCATGTTCTCAGACATAACAGTTGTCATTATTGTGCTTTGGGATAAAATATGTAACTTGCTAATTTTTTCGTCGAAAATAAAAAACTGAAATCCCTATTGTTGTCGGTTGATGATTGGATCAAAAAGCCAAAATCTTGCTCGGACGGCGCAGGCGCGGTGGCCAAGTGGTAAGGCGTCGGTCTCGTAAACCGAAGATCGCGGGTTCGAACCCCGTCCGTGCCTTTTGTCTGCCTCCTTTAAAGTCGTCACTTAGGACAATGGACAAGATTAGATACTAAAAATAAAAAGACCTTATTATATAGTCGTAGTTTGAAAAATATGGTACTTTAATTGTCTGGTAAATAACCATAAACCACAACAAATAGACTCTTACAGTACATGAGAAAGATTGTGTCTTGATCTGAAAGCATCTTCATAAGCATAAGAATAGATGTAAAACAAAGGAAATTGCTGTAGCTCATAAAATGTTGTTAGCAGTTGGGCTACGACTGAACACCAAGAAATCAAGCAGCCTAAAACATAAAGCATGACATGACATTCTTCTTTTCTTCTGACTGTAACCTGATAGTCCTTGCAAAGGTGGGGATACAATCAAATGAGTGTTTTGGGGCTTTGACCCATGGTGCTGGGCTATATTCCACCTTGGTATTGAGTCCCATTTCAGTCTCAACTCATGCCACCAAAAGTTTGCTATGTGTCCTCAAAGCCTAAAAGCACAGTGGAATTGAAGGATTTAACTTTTATTAAAGTTCTTTGTGCTCATACAGCTGCTTTTGGATGGATTTTGTTAGGAAAGTGGCTCTACCTGCTGGGTAAAATAAGAACTTCATGTAAAACACTTTTTGCAAATGTAAAATATCCTGGTTCCTTTAGGAAATTTACATTGTTTCTAAATGCAGAGGAAGAAACTGGGGCTAACCAATTAGAGAATGCATGTGATTTCCACAGAAAGGCTATGACATCACCTTAAAAATATTCATTGCATGTGACTTGATGGATAAGCCATTGCTTGTGAAGCAACAGCCAACTATACTGTCTTGACAGAAACACTTGTACAATAATAATAATAATAATAATAATAATAATAATAATAATAATAATAATAATAATAATAATAATGATAAACAGTTAAAAGACAGTTTGGTAAGGACTGTCTATTGATCTCTATGTGGTAGAGTATTGGTTGATTTTGACCAAAAGTTTATTTTCTCTGTATTTCTCAATGTTTTCCCAAAAGTGACAAAGAACAGTAAAAAAAGAAAAGAAAACTTTTTTTTTTTTTAGGATTTTCCTTTTTCAGGAAAATGAGATGTCATCTGCAAAATTGTTACCCAGCAAATCATCCTCATGACAGCAAGCCTTAAAAATCCTAATTTTTCTGGCAGAAATCCTGGCCCGTTACAAGACTTTTATAGGTTATAGAAGAAAACATGTAATACAGCAAATAAAATGTCAGCTTAAAACTATAAGCAAGGTCTGACTATAACGTATGTTGTAATGAAAACAAGGATATGTTATTGAAGAAAAGAAAAACATAATATAAATCTTTTTAGTATGATTCAAATTTCTTTTTATGTTAAATTTACTTTTTTATGAAATTAACTTTCATTTTTGGGTAACATGTTCCTGATTTTAATCACTTTTTTTTAGGAGAATACATTAAAAAGGCACTTAAACTTGAAGATTGAATTTCTGTCAGTAAATATTGCACATTGGGATGCTCGGAGCCACACATGAAATCTGGCCATAAGGCATATTTCTGGATGTAAGGTGCTTTTCTCAAACACTTAGCCGCCTCTCGGTCGCATTTACACAGCATCTTCTCACATTTATCCTTCAAGTCATCTGCAAAGAAGAACACAGACAACTCTTAGCAAAAAAAAAAAAAGCCAAAGATTTCTTTGTCTTGCTTTTAAAATGACATGTTGGAATCTTTAAGACAATTACCACACTCGGCTTTCCTGTCCTCGCACGTCCAATGATACTGAGCTGTTTTAGTTTGGCAGCCGAGGAGTTCTGCATCCCCGTAACAGCAGTCATGCCTGTGGCAGCACCTGTAGTCAGGACAGATGGAGCGCTTTTATTTTGAAGGCTAAAGCTTCACCTAAAGCGAACAAACAATGGTCACAGCACACCACAGCTATTTTAAAGACAGGGCAGGATCCGAGCAATGGTTTTTCCACAACAGATAGTTTGCAGACAACTGGCTTTTAGGGGGCGAGATGTCTTGTGGTGATTTAAAAAAAAAAAAAGGGAAAAGAAGGAGACGTTAATTAGGATTTGGGAGTGGAACTTTTGGATCGAGACACCACTTCCTCCTTCCATCCCATCACACATTAGTGGTTCAGTGAGTCAGAAACATGAATATGCACACATCTGGATGACTAAAAGAGGGACGGACGATAAGGGAAAACAGTGATCATTTCTGGTGGACTCTGTGCTCTGAATGGCATCCTTTGAATGACATAATGTATAGGTTACAGAATAAACAGACTCCTTGCAATTTGGAACGCTCTATCATCAGGTGTAGTGTGTTATTATAGGAAAAAAACAGTCAAAAAGCAGGCTTTGAATGGACTTTTGCAGACAGGAGTCTGATCATAGCTGCTACCTTACCAGTCTGCTCGGTCTCTGGGCCATCCTTGACCACCCAGTCCACAGTAGCATCCATACATCATATAGGCCAGGGCAGATCTCCCTGTGCTGCATTTGATGGCCCCTGCCAGCTCCAGTAAGCCTCTTCTGGTCCTCTGGGAACTGTGTGCTGCTACAGAGGCTACAGCCACCGCTGAGAGACAGAAAAAAACGTTGTCTGAGCTCTCATCTATTGTCATCTGGATACAGTTAGAAGCAGATTTTCAAAATCAAGCTACAAAGTGTTTTATTATAAATGAAAAATGCCCCAAATACCTATTTTCTAATGTTCTAAACTGTTTTTAATTGACAATGAGTTCCCTACTAATAGAAAGTTACTTTTTAGAAAGAAATATTTGTTTGTTTTTTTGCACACAGAGTTCTTGCCTGGTGCAATAGAATGACTATTAAAAAAGACATGCCTCTTCTAAATAATAAAACTTTCCATATGAAATTGCATTTTAAAGCAATAGTGCACCATCTGCAAACAAAACTCAAGTCCCTTCTGGTGCCTGCGCAGTTTCTTTGTGAGTCGTACGTTTAGTCTGCTACAGATTCGCTTCACAAACTGCAAAATAGTTAAAGTAAACAATCATCTTACCAGATGAAATGAGAAGTATTCGGCAAAAAGCCATCATGACATGAAATGAATGCCTGAACTCCTCACGGCAAGTCTTCCTCGACTACCAACCTCTGAGTGGAGAGTGAAGCAGAGGCTGTCTCAGTAATCTCCTGAACATGGTCACAAGCTAATCCAGTGTTTATGGAACTGGGCTCCCCCTGTAGGAATGCATTCCCTTGAGTTATTTTAACACTGTACTTATGATTTGCTGTTAGCTTTCATCAATCAAATGTGGCAATCGCTGAAGCTGCAAGTTTTTCTTATTAAACTGATGAGAGATGTCTTTAATATTCATCATACACCAGAAGGGTGAATTTTATTCCAAGATCATCACTCGTGTTGTGAAGAGGTAAAAACATCATACTTTGGGGCTGTTTTTCTGCAAAGAGGACAGAACGACTCATCTGTATTATGACATCAAAAATCTCCTTTCAGCAGTGAGAGGATTGAGGGTGAAAGCGCTCAAAAAGCAAAGCTGTTTCGTTTTTTATTGTTTTAAATAAACAACATTTTTATGGCTCTTTTATAAAAATGTCTTTTGAAATGTTTTGAAAAATTATTACATGTCAAATAGATATTGTTTATTGAAACAGTTGAACATGAGGATAAGTTGCTTCAAGAGGAAACATCTTGTTTTCAAGGATGTCCTCTAAATCAGACATTTAGATGAGAAGATCAGAAGCAACAAAAAGAGGAAAAAAGAACAAGCAACTAAGCAGTACAATCAAGCTTGCAGTATGTCCCGACTCACTCATGCGCACACACACACAAACCAGCTCTCCATATTCATCAATCTGTTAAATAACACTGAATAAAATAAATATGATTTAGAAGTTGAAGAAAGAAAAAAGAATAAATGAAATAAAAAAAAAAAACTAACTAAAAGCCATCATCTGAGAGATAATAACAATAATAATTTATAATATAATTAAAAAAAAAAGTCATTTAATACAAAAAGTAAACCAAAAGTAAAACTAGAAACACCAAATAATCCTAAAACATAATCTAAAACAATGGCAAAGGTTTCTGAAATGAATGAAGACAGCCCTCTTAAATGATGAGAGATTTGAGATGGAGCATAAAGAAAGAGGAAGATTATTCCAGTCGCTAGGACTTGTTTAGTTCAGTATACTTCAGTATAGTGTTACTGTGGTATTGAAATGACTTAACCCTAGGCACTTTACGGTTGGGAGTTGGGTCATCTAGACCCCACTACACAGTGCGCCGAACCTTTTTTTCTCAATGATTTGTGATCTTCACTGGTTCAAAGTATTACATGAAAATTTTTCACCTTTACCCACCTTTGTCATGGTAGGGAAAACACGTCAAAGTAAGGGTGGGGTCATCTAAGATAGCACAAGGGTTAACCCTTATATGCCTATTGAAAAAACATTGTATCAATTAGCAAAAATACATTTAGCAAATTCAAAACACATTTTAGAAGTTATTGCTGTGAAATAAGCATTAATATACTTTTTCTCCCAGTTTTTTATATAAAACTGACAGGATGAGCGTTTCAATTTTCTATAACATACCCTTTTATTTCCAAAACTGTTCTAACTAAACATTTTCCACTGAAAATTCCAGACAATGGCGATAATAATGAAAGTACAGAAATGATTTACACCTTTCAAACTTAAATTGTATTCATCTATTAAAAGATAAAACTATTTTCTTTTGTGTTTTTATATATTTGAATTGTGTTGTGGGCGCAGCATGCCAACATGTTTTCCCTTTTTGTTCCGGTCCTCGCCGGTAGGGGGCAGACACGTCTCCGCTAGTCTCCACGATCACGCTCCTTCACATTACAAAAGAAGAGGAAGCTAAGGGCGGCCTTCGACAGTAACGGCCAAGTTCTTTAGCCATAACGAGAAAAAATACTTTCCTATCTGTCAGATACCGATATAGGCGGTGTTCGGAATACAGATCCATTCATGTAAGTATCTACAGAAATGGCTGTTTAGTAGTTTCTGTGTTTTTGTACTCGGTTTTTCAGCTCAGAGCTAAACGTCTCCACCGCTCGCTATTGTTTGCGTGGAGGAACTAGTTTAACTTGGAAATGCCTTCGCTTTGTTAAGTCCAGGCTACTTCCTACAAACTTAGAGGGATATTTGAGTGCTTTCTAAAAGAAGTAGTTGGGTTTTGAATTTCAAATAGATTTGATTTAAATGGCTTAAAATTTGCTAGCGAACGATAGTGATGGCTAACATAAAATATTATCGATGGTCCCTGAACGCGGGTTTACACACACGTGTGCTAAAAGTCGTGCATCCATTACCGGACAGCCTGAAAACCTTCTTTAAGGGGTTGTTTTTCCTCCAGAAAATTCTGATTTGGATGTTTGGACATGATTATGGTGGCCGCCTGTAAAGATGTAAAAATTACCGGCATGACTGTTGTGTAATTAAAAGAGAAGGCGCACATTGACAACCCATCATTACTCGATATACTTTTTTGGCACTAATTTGTAAATCAATGTAATACTAAATATTGTAAAAATAACATGTCAAATAGAGAATCTGAATATAAAATGTATTATTTGTGAACATTTTACACCCTAACATGTATGCTGCTTTTAATCAGTTTAATTCGCTTCTGATCTTAGTAAATATTACATTTAGACTTGCGCTTTTGTCCGATAATGGAGTTATCATCTAGTCATGCTAAGTGTATAACAATATTATACGATGAACAAAAACTCCGTCGCTATTATCCTCTAACATACTTATTTCTTAAGAACAACATTCACATAAATGTGTATTTTTAAATTAGATTAACTGTTTCATAAAAAGAAGAGAAGTTTCCTCGACTAATTTCCGGAACTGGGTCTGTGTCGTCATTCTTAAACGCGGAAGTGAGAATCGGGCAGGGAAGGCGGGGCGGGAGCTTGAGGCTGTTTCCTTTTGTAGGAACTGTCAGCAAAAAAGTAGAGTAATCTGCAATGTTGACAAACAAGAAAGATATAATTTTGTGTGTGTGTTTTTTTTTTTGTCCCAATTCTAGTTTTTTTTTTTTTTTACCGGCTTAATTTACTCTGTCAAAACGTCTGTAGGTGCTGTCTGAAGAAAAGATATTAAAACACGCAAACATGTCTGGAGCGTGTCGGGACAGAAGGAGCAGATGGCAGGAAATTCAAGAAGGCCTGCAGTTTATCCAGTAAGTGTCTTCCTGGTTCTTCAATGATGCACCTGTCGAGATCTAATGTGATCGTGTGATTTGTTTAACAAATAAACTAAGTTTGGTCTGTTTTGAAGAAAATGTTTCGTTTTTACTAAAGCTGAAAGATTCTTATTTACTTATAAACATCAGGAACTCCTGGTTACCGTACATATTTCATAAAACAAATATTTTTGGAGGAGCAGACTAGCAGCTGTGATGAAATCAATTATGGGAGCGCTGTTGCTCAAAAAATAAATTTCATTCTCAGTGCATGACGCATATGAGAATGTGATTGCTGAGAATATAGATGGATGCCAAAGGGCCAAAGTTAAAAAAAAAAAAAAATTGACATTATTATAGCAATCCTCAAAACTTCTATCTATGATAATTCTTTCTTAAATTTGTCATCTTCTGTTCCACTTTTTCTAAATCATCCTAATTCTTAATTACATCCCATTCCTGGGTTAATGAATAATGTTCTTTTGTAAGTGTTGACTTTGTCCACTGACTTTATAGTTTGTAGTAAAAAATGTCACACAGGCTAAGCTGCTGTGACATTTTGTTCTACTTTCACAGATCTTTGCCTGCACACATATGTTTGCAGGTTGGTTTTTGGAAATCCCCATCTTCATAATGAAATGTTGGTCCACGGACTCGTTGTTGTTCGGTGTGGCGGTAATGCAGTGACGCAGCTGATTTCCCGCTGGGTTTCAGTCGCTCTTCTGACGGACGGCGCTTGTTTTCATTTGTTCGGCCTGCTCCATTTGTCGTCTTTGTTTGCATAGCTCTGCTGGGCCAGTGGAAAGATGTTTACTCATACCCAGCCTTTTTATTTTATTTTTTTTGCAGCTGAAACAAAAATGAAATCTAAGCAAATATGATTAACATGCTGATCCAGATTCATCACTTAAATGTACCTAAGGCATAACCTTGTGCTGTGTGTTTAAAAGGAATTTTAAGAACAAAATTGAACTTTCTGGGGAAAAGAAACTTGAAATACCTGAAATAAAAGGTAGATTGAGAGTTGAGGCCTCTGGATTCTTGGCTTAAGTGCCTAGGTTGCTGATACAATAACACATGGCAGCTGTGCTTCACAGGTTTACTTTGAAAATGAAGTTGGCGTGTTTTCTGGAGTATATGTCGCAGGAGGGAAGAAAGCTTAATAAAGGAAGAAAAAAACCCAGATACAAGTCGCACCTTTGACCAAACTATGCAAAGAAACGCAACTTGCACTCTGGAAGACACAGCATTCACAATAAATAAAATTAAAAACAGTTAGTTTGCTCCAAAATGGCTCCATCAGGTTGATTTAGGACCAGCAGTTTGTAGCACTTCAATGGTTTTCTGTGCACAGCAGGAAATGCCGCCTCACTCTCCCAGCCACAGCTGAAACTGAATCATTAAAGCAACTTAGCTCTCTTGATTTTTTTCATGATGGAGCCCTCTAAGCGTCTCAAAAGGAGGGGTTTCTAGAATTTAACATACAATAAGTGGGACAGCGTTAACTTTTTCTTGATATCTGTTTTAAATGAAGTGAGCTCCTAAAGTAGTTGATGCTACGCAACTCAACCTTTGTCACTCTAAAACTTTTTGTTCTGGTTTTTTTTTAGATCAACCCTTCCCTTCCCCGGAAGTCAGGACCAGTATGAGGTAAGGTTTTATAAACCTAAACGTGGGCACTTCACCTTTCATCTTTATTTTTACACTTCTGGCGGTTAACCAAATTAAAGGGCTCAGGCGGGGGGAAATGAGTAGCTAACACTTCCGTTTGCCCTTGACAGAGTTGACTTGTACTTCTAACGTTTGATTTTCATTCTCATTTATTTTTTTTCCTTCACTGTTTCCAGGTGTTCATAAAGGAACTTGTGTGGAATTTGTTTGGAGAAGGAAACGACGTGTTTAAAGAAGGCGAATGGACAAAATCTATTGAGATGTACACCGAGGCGCTCAGTATAGCAGACTATGCGGACTCTGAGGAAATCTGTGTTTCAGCAGGTTTATTGGAAAAGCTGTATGCAAATCGAGCTGCAGCGTACCTAAACATTGTTCCGGTAAGGACGCCGTGCATTTCTTTTTTTTTTTTTTACCTCAGCTTGCATGTAGCCTTAGGTGTTCCTTCCTTTCCTATCCTGTATATTGATTAAACGCTGAAAACAAGCAGGTTCAGGCATATTTTACAAAGATGCTGTGATCTTAGCCTTCTCTTCTTTGGCAATACAAACCGGAAGCTGTAACTGGGCTCCATCTGAGGCTGTTCTGTGTAAGGGTAAATGGCCGACGAAGTGAGTGCGTTAATTTCTTATAATCCACATTTCGAAGGTCGTTAACCCGCTTATACCATGGTCACTTACAAATGGAATAAATATTCAATCAGTTTGTAGGACTTTATTCTTTTTCACCAAAAGCAGACTATTTGTTGTGTGATGCGGCGGAGGGCGTTGTCATGCTACCGTGACAACACGCTCCGCTGCTCCAACCTCTGATCTGGACTGCAGCGGCAAAGGAAAGAGATTTAAATGCCGATCAATACGATGTGTTAAATAAAGCATCAGTTTAGAGAGAAAGTTCACATCTGACTGCTCGGTTTTGTTTGGGGGGCGCAGTAGTAATGGTTTTAGGCACAGGTAATACGGGCAATTGTCCGGGGCGCAAATTTAACGGGGGGCGGTGGTGACAGCGGCGAGGTGGAATGGCGCACATGGAGCGCTGCCTATTGTGCAACACCAGGATCATGGCGTGCCTTTAGATCAGTGTTTTTCAGCCTTTTCTGAGCCACGGCACACTTTAACCTTAAAAAAAATCCCGCGGCACACCAGTATCCAAAAATGAAAAAAAAAAAAAAAGGAGACACTCATAGTCTGTATTGATCTACAGCCCCTCCACAATCTCACATGCATTTTTGAGATAATTGTGGCAGAAAAAGCTGGAAGCTGCAGCTGTTTTTTTTTCTAAAAGATGTAATAAAAGTTAAGTTAGAAGATTTAAAAACAGTTTGAGGTGTGTTCGTTGGTTTCAAGACGTTTAACAGATATTGTGCGTTATCACTTTAACCTAATGCATCATGGGAGATGTAGTGCATAAAACGGCTGGAGATTGCTTTTCAGAGCTTCGTGGTTTTGTTCACTTTTTCCACGGTCTGATACTGGATTCTGTGGAAAGCTACACCGCTAAAGACGAGCTTTAGCTGGTATTTTTGTTAGAACTGAGTGACTTTACGAGCTAAATCGGGACAAGGAAGTGAAGATTTTAACCCCTTCTGATTGGTCAGACTGATGACATGTGATTAAGCCCCCCACGAATGATTGGTGGAGACAGTTAAAGGGGCGGGACTTTTCCAAAATACAGCCGAAGCTGCAGCTAAATCGTGGTACCGTCATTCTTATCAAAATGTCTTTAATAAAATAAAATAAACGCAAAGAAAAAAGTATTTAACAATCTTTCATATTCCTAACTACTCAGTGTTTTATCAGGGTCTGTTTGGATGAACACAGAGCTGAAATCCTGGAGATGAGAAATGTTGTTAGATCAGTTATGAGGGCAATTTCCCACGGCACACTGGTTGAGAAACACTGCTTTAGATGACTCAGCTCGTTCTAATATTGTCATTCTTAATGAACTATTGTAGACATTTTGATGACGTGTCTTTATTTTTCATCAATGTATTCTTTGTCTGCCTGTCTTTTAGTTGGTGTCAGTATTTGACAGAAAGACAGCAGGTAATGCAGGAAAACACCTGAGATTTTAGAGATCATAAACTAGATCATTTCCAGAGGAAAAAAATAGCACGATGTTTTTACCTGTTTCTTCAGACTAAAAATGTTAAATATATTGGTGCTGTTAATGTTATAGATCAATTTACATTTATTATTATGTATTGGTTGAATTATTTTTCTCAGCATCAAATGGTTCAGTTTGTCAAAAATGTTTCTTGTTTGACAGATTTTTTTTATTTTAGGCACTTTAAGCTTTTTCTGTTTTAGACTAGAACAGAGTTTCTGTGGCTAAATAAAGTTAATATTTGTTGAAAGTGGGTTAATATTGCTTTTTTTCTTTCGTTTATGTTAAAAGATACAATTTAAGGTATGCTTACACAATTTTTATAGATATTAACCTAATGTATTGTCACCGCGTGTGGGTGGGGGTAAGGGGATGCAAAACATTTTCTTTTTCCTAGGGGGGGCTTGCAAAAAATAATTGAGAAGCGCTGATTTAAGCCATGTGACCGGAACTTCATTTTTTGGCGTGCGGTTATCACTGTGCGTTATCACTTTTTAATGCACCCCCAGCAGCCAATCAGAATCGAGTATTCACCCAGACTGTGGTATATCAGAGTTTAATCCACAGTTTTGCCAACTGTGATTTACTTTACTTTGCTAATGTTACTGAGTGTAGATCAATGACTGTATATGAGAACTGGACTGAGTGACCAAACAGGAAATGCCTGCAACATCCCATAAACTTTCATAGGGAAATAAACAGCTATATTTGTCAGAATAATCATTCTTTCTCTACCCTTTTTAAACACATTGCTGCTAATCCTTATTCTTTTTTTTTTTTCATAATATTTCTTATGCAAGTTATTCTAGGTACAAAAGGGCCAATCAAAATGATGCTGACCCCTATGTCCAAAAGTCTTCTAAGAAGCTCACCGCTCTGATTGGCAAGAGTGGTTGCTATAGAAACACTGACTCTGACCAATCACTGCTAACTGATGATGTCTGGCTCCAACTTGGCAGCATCCAAATATGGCGACTGAATTGATTTAATTTCGTTGGAGCCACAAGTCATTTTCTATGGGTGACGTCAAACTCACTCAGTCTAGTTTAAATGCTTTAGAATCAGGAACAATAGCTTCCTGAATCCAATCTTTTCTTTCTAGGCGTTGCGTCACAGATAAAACTCCTCGTCGTGTAAACTAAAGTGCTTCTGTTTTTGGTTTTTCTCTGCAGGGGCTGTATGACCAAGCATTAGAAGACTGTGAAAAAGCTCTCCACTTGAATGAGGGCAACTACAAAGCGCTGTACAGAAAAGCAAAAGCCTTGAAAGAGTTGGGAAGACATCAAGAGGCCTATGAGGCTGTTGCCAAATGCTCTCTTGTAGTGCCTCAGGTAAATAATAAATAAAAAACAGATTTCCACACATACATACAGTTCACATTCTTTGTATTGAAATAAAAAAAAAATGCTTTCATGGTTTGGTAAATAGTTTTACGCTTAACACTTCAATGCCGATAATGTTGCCAATGACACGAAATAACACACACTATCAGAATATTTTCCTGATTTATCATTTCTATAAACAGACTGGAGTGTTTTTCTTTTCTGAGTTGGCATTTTAGTGTCATGTTATTCCTGATTTGAGCTCTTCTCGTCATGTCTCGCCTTTGCTCTTGTTTCACCACTTTTTGAAGTAAATCTAGACTCATGACCTTTTATTTATTTATTTATTTATTTAAAACAGCTAGCTTTCTTAACTCTTCTTGCAGAATTTTACTGTTAATTCTAAAGGCATCTGCAACCTGCTGTAAAGTAAATAAGTATTATAGTAAAGGAAAATAACGTTTAATTTAACATGTCACAACATAATCATGAAGGAGACATTAATAATAAGTGTGTTGTACGGTCAGATTAATATGACTCCAAGATGGACATATATAGGAACAAAGCTGTGAAAACTAAAGGTCTGGAGCGAGATTTGACGGATTTGAACCGTTTGACTTTGCACACCGAGCCTCTTCTTGTTGTAGGAGGCGGACGAGCGCTAATACACGGTAAATACACAAAAGAAGAAGAATCCGCTCCCTGTCGCTACCTGCGTGTCTGGCACTAGTCCGATATGAACACAACCTGCTGGATGTGCGTTCATAAAACCGTACGGACAAAAAAACAGACGTCGAAAAGAACAAATTAGCATTGACTATTTTTAATAGTACGATGTCAACTAATGGTTGACAGCCCTAACAGTTTAATTACCTCTAGTTTAATTTTAGTTAGTTAGATTTACACATTTCTGGCTGAGATGCATCACAAACAGTAGAAGACTTTCTTTAGTTTTTTTTTATTTTATTTTTAAAGGAAGTCATGTGAACATCAGTCTAAGTAAATCAACTAATTCATATTTAAAATAAAAAAAAAGCCAGTTTCTCTTCATATTTGATTTTTATTAATGCAAAGCGGAAATTGATTATATATATTTTTTGTCATAATAGTAGCAACATAAATATAAATCAAGGTTTAATGCTCTAATGGGTGAATTGAGACGTCGTGGCTCCTGGTGGGGAGAAATGAACCCGAATGGCGATCTAGACTCCCTTTTAAAAATGATAAACATCCTTTGCATAAAAGCTGGGTGTTCTGACTGAACGAGGTTGCTGATGACCTTCTGTTCTCTTTGACAGGACTCCAATGTCACACAGCTGACTCAGGACCTTGCCAAAATTTTGGGATTGAAAATCCGTAAAGCTTATGTGAGAAGTAAGGTATGTGTGTGCCGCGTTTAATCCCAGCGCCCATCTTAACTGTAGAACAAAGGAAAACAAAGCATCCGCTCCTCCGGGGACGTGTCGTCTGCTCTTTCAGACTGCTGCTTTTTGAACGTTCACTTGAAAGAAAGGAGAATTACAGTATAAATGTCTTTCCTTCTTTTTCTAAAGCCTGCCTTGAATGTTTTGAGAGGCTCAAGTTATCAAGATGCGCCTTGTGATAAAGTATGCATCCCCCCTGGCACAATACTCAAGCTGAACCGACTCCAATGGAAGATAATAACCTGTACTTCTTTTTCAGTTTTCTCATGGCACGACTACGGTTGAAGATATAGAAATTGGTGAGTTTGTTGCTCGGTGAACTTTCGATTGGCCTTTGAGAAAAGCCTCACCTCCCGTTTCTGTGTGCTAGAAGTGCCTCCGGGGACCCAGGAAAGCAGCATTCTGGCTCCAGGTCCAGCTCCAATCCAGCCTCCGTTGACGGTTCATATACCTCTGAATGACTCGGCGGTGGACGAGCCCCCTCCCAGCAACAGCATCCTATCAGCACCCCCAACGGAGCCTCCTGGCTTCGAGTCCCTGTCTTTGTCTGCGCCCCCATCAGTTCCCCTCCACGGGCTCACATACGTCAACGGGTGCCGAACCAACAAGCCTTCTCCAATATTTGAGCCGAATCAGGATTTTGATGCAGATATCATTGGGGACGATCTAGATGATCTTCTCGACCAAGCCGGTCCCGAGTCACTATCGGTAAGTTGGTGTGAGACCCCAAAACTGGTCAGAGGGGGCTTTTTAAACTCAAGTGTGACGTGTCTTCCTCTCTTCATCAGGATATTCCCACAGTGAAGGGGCCTCTTCCTTTGCCAACCAGTATTGCCTCAGGCAGTTCCATGTCAAGTCCATTCCTGATGCCCCCCCACATAAACCCATTTCTATCCAGCGGTTCCCAGCAGTGCACTGTAAATCTGCCGCCTTTGTATCACAAGTCGGGGTCAAGCACGTATTTAGGTATGGACACTTTTCAAAGTCTGCCCCAGCCTCTAGACTCTCTGGATAGTCTCACAATATCAGATTATAAAACGGGTAAGTTACTTTACCATTCAGGCATTTTACTCTGCCTTCAATTAAATTGTGTTACTGAAAGTCTTTGTTTTTTTGTCCAAATTCTAGATTTTACTCATTCTCCCTTCATGGCACAGGTAACACCTTCTTTGGTTTTTGACTCTCTAATATATAGCCATTGATGGCTTAGTACGGTAAGTTCTCACTCTGTTCCTTCAACTCCTTTTTATTCCAGCTTAGCAATGATGAACCCCCCATGGGGATGGCTGTGGGTATGCCCGATGTGAAAAACCTCCCCGCTGCTGTGGATTTAGCCAAAAACCCCTTAGCTGAAACGCATGAGTTCCGGCAGGCGTGCGCCATGTGCTACGTGAAAACTGGTGAGAAACGGTCCACTCCCTGACATTTGGTGAAAGACGCTCCGTGTAAAAACGCCTTCTCCACACCTGCAGGTCCCGGAGTGTTGGATTACACGCTTCACACAGAAGAGCATAAATGCAAAAAGGATGTATTACTCGGCAGAATGAAGCACTCGCCCGACAAAATGTGGAAGCTCATTCGACCCAGACCGACGAAAACTCAATATGTCGGACCGTATTACATTTGCAAAGGTAACCAGTTTATCCTGAAAGCACAATGGTCCAGAGCACAGTCACTGACATTATCCAGGCTTTCAAACTAGTGTTTTAAATAAGGTTTTATTTGAAAAGATAAAAAAAACCCCACTGCTTTACCATGTGAACCAAATCATCAAACAAACTGTGAGGAGCTAATAAAGAAGAAAGAAGACACTCCCCTTTTTTTAACCCTTCAAAATAAAAGTCGCACAAAAACACCTGTCAACTTTAAAGCACATTTATTACCCAGAACCCATTGCAGTATTATGTTTTTTCACTTGTTTAAACAAATGCAGATTGTATCCCAAGTTCCAAAATACCTTTTACTAAAAGCTACTGGCTCCAAAATGTAAAGTTATTCAGGATTTGAATGTATCTTTGTGTTCATTTATTTTCACTATTCATATTGCTCAACATAGTTTTTTTATTCAGAGAAACGTACAGTACAGTAGCGTACTTCAAACGCACATTAGGAGTAGGCCTGCACAATATATCACAAATGTATCGTTCTCTTAAGATCAAGCTGTGCTATAGGCTTATCGCAAAAGCCTGCAAAAATTGCAATAAATGGTTTCCTCAAATGTGCTAAAACAATCTTATGGCAGCTTAAAGTATTTAACAAATTAACTAAATCATTTATGCATTTGACCAATCAGATGCACCCCTTCACGTCAGATGGAGCCCTTTTATGTTAGATGTTTGCCTCCTATGTAGACGAGGGTCATTTGGAGAATAATTTTTAATCTGTTTCAATGAAATGGAAATGTTTTTGGTTGTTTTGCTATTTGTTCATATACCGCAAGTTATATCATCATCGTAATATTGATCACCAATCTCGTAAGTTTTCCTCATATCGTGCAGCCCTAATTAGGAGTGTCACTCTGGGCCTTAAAGCCAGGAATCTGTGCTTCCTCCTCCATCAGATCATCTTCTTCCAGAAGAAGCCAGTTTCGTCCGTCATTCACTCATCCCTCATCTTCCTCAGCATATTTTCCGTCCGCTTCTGAGTCAGCTGATGCCCTTTCTCCGTGGATGGGCACAAACTTTGGTTATAGCCATTCAGGAACCAGTGGTAATCGCTGAGAAATCCTCTGTAGGAGCTGGCAAAGAGCTGGCGGGCCGCTGTGCTCCTCATCTCCGCTCCCCTCCTCCCCCGCAGCACCTCCTTTGGACGCAAATTTTCATACAAGCGTCTTGAGCTGAAAATTGGGTTTTTGTGATGAACCTGAGGAGTCGCGTGACTAAAATAAACACTCAAATATTGAATATTGAAACGCGAATAAGCAGGGGAACACTGTACCACTGTGAAAAGAACAGAAATGAGTTGTTGGAGAATGGTATCATCCAGTTTTTACAAAGATTTGTTGTCCCGAGTTTAACACGTAACTTTCTTATCATGACTTTAAAGGCTTTGGTTCTCAGAACAGCTTAAAATCCTATTTCAGTGTGGTTTGAATCTGTCAAACTCCTAAAAGATTTGCCTGCAGCATCATGTGATCATGAAGGTACCTGCAGATAAAAATCCATTCTTTTTGCAAGCATCATTTTCACTCGGCCAAGATCTGCATTTCTAATTTTTGAGCCTCTTGTTTTATTTGTGAACACAACTGTTCCAAAAACAAACCCCTGATCAATAACCCCGTGCTTTTACACTTTCCTTAGGAAAAAGTTCACTATTCTCTCGTCGCTCTGTTTTATCAGCCAACAGGAACAAATGCCCCAGGTGGAATTTTGATATGTGGTCCAACTAAATCTGAAATGAGAAGTTTTTGTTTCATGTAAACATTAATATAAATTTCCTCATAAATGTTTGTTGGGGCATAATGTCAGTTGTTTGATTTTGAACTGACAGCTGTTGAGATGACACATCGTGGTTGTCGCTGTGATGTTGGGGGTTTTCTGACGTTTATGGACGGAGGTTGTGCTGAAAAATGCTCGTCTCCGTTTCAGAGGTTGCTGTTGGAAAGGAGTGCCTGTATCCTGGCCACTGCACGTTTGCATACTGCCAGGAGGAGATCGATGTTTGGACTCTGGAGAGGAAAGGCTTCATCTCCAGAGAGCTGCTTTTTGACCCTTTTGGGCCAAACTCCAACATCAGGTTGACTGTTCCCAAAATCTTACAGGAGCATCGGGGGATATTCATGTTTCTCTGTGGGGTGAGCCTTTTTTTATCTCCCTTTTTATACAAGTATAACCATCAGCTGCATTTAAAAAAAAATGGCATTTTAGCTATTGTTTTTTTTTTCTCCATTTCCTACCCTAGAATTTATATGTAAATGTTTGCTTTTAATAGCTGAGATTTTGAAGATTTGTTTAAAGGCCTTTAACCTGTAAGACGTCGACAGATTCTGCCGAGCGTCTAAATAACATGACCTTTTATTAAAGGCCATTTTAAAGCCCGCTTCAACTGGTTTTTAAAGTGAGAGCTTCTAACTATAAAGCAGTCTTGTTTTGTTTTACCTCTTATGATTGGCTTGAAAAAGACTTAAAATTGTTTTTAAGACGACCATAAATGATTTTGGTCTTATTTTGAAACTTATTTTTGTGGAATAACAATAAAAAAAACGCCTGAGATGCTGGCTGCATTTCAATGTAAGAGGTTTGCATTTCATTTTAATTGAAGTAGTACTATACATTTTTATATTTAGTTCAAAGGGTTTTTTTTTTTAGGTTTTTAAAAAAAAAAAAGTCTTCAACTCAGATTTTGTATTATTTATTTAGGCTATTTTAGACCTATTGTTGATAAAATGTCCCCCAAAAATGCTATACAGTCACCTAGGTGAGGTTGTGCTAAAAAATGATGGAAAAAAAGCTGCTAAAATTCAATTTTTAGCTGAAATCTTAAAATAAAACGGATAAATCTAAAGAAGGAACATTTAGCAAAATGTTTAACTTGGTAAACAGTGGCAGAAACCTGTGATTTAGTTAAAGATGGCGCTCTAATGCAGATGGTCACATACTGGTCGTTATAGTCAAACCACAGACGAATAAAAACGAATAAAAGCAGTAATCATTGCAACACCAGCAGTACCAACTTCTTTGTTTTCACGTTGAAACTCAACCTATCTTGATGAAATTAAGCCTCAAAACAAATTTGATTTTTTTTTGTTTCAGTGATACTTTAAGACGTGTTTAATAACCACAGCTGTCGAGTTTATCAGGTTTTGGCTTTTCAAAACCAGGTGTAACATCTTTTTCTGGAATATATTTTAATCAAAATATTACAAAAAACCTGTCATTAGATCTGATAATATTAGCTTTTGCCATTTTTTCAGTCAGTACTTTTATTTAAGAGTTCTTTTTAACAAGTATTTTTCCTGACATGGCAGTACAAACTGCTCATCCAAATGCCTGTTTTTTAGTTTTCATAATTCAATATTTTCCTTCTTGGTGGTTCCTCAGGTGTGCTTTGACCATAAACCCAGAATAATAAGCAAAACCAACAAAGACGACCCTTCGCTCTGTTCTCATCCGGTGACAAAACATGACTTTGAGGATCATAAGTAAGTTCATTTGATCGCCCGCTGTGTGGATCGTCTGGAAAGAAGAGATGATGTGAAAGACGTTTCTCTGTTTCAGGTGCCTGGTCCACATTTTAAAGGAAACCACAGTTTGCTATTCCAAAATCCGACCGTTGACTCCTCAGAGCCAGCTGGACCTTTGTCGCCATGAAGTGCGCTACGGTTGTGTAAGGGAGGATGACTGCTTTTATGCTCACAGCCTGGTGGAGCTGAAGGTCTGGATGATGCAGCATGAGCGCGGTGAGGCTGACTTTTTTGAAGTCGAGTGGGAGACCTGTGGCAGGCTGTTCAAATCGCTTTCCTCTTGCAGGAATCACACCTGAAGAGATAGTTCAGGAGGCAAAGAGGTATTGGAACGCTACAGCGTCTTTACAGGGCACACAGGTAAGACCACAACAAACACTTCATCGTTATACCTTCTTTCTATATTTTTTGTTTTTCATCTTAGCATTTTAGCAGTAAGAGTTTAAAAAGAGATAAGTCCATCAGTCAGTCAGACTTTATTATTAACTCTGTTCATAGTAACCCTAGGACTTATGACATGCCACACGTGTTAGCCGTATTCACGTGTAGAAGCGTTAGCCGCCTGTCGAGCTACGGACACAGCAGGCATGTGATGCGCATTCAAGAGCGCCCTAAACACGTGTTCTTGAACGTTCACTTGGTGTTCACACTGGACAAGCAGGGAGGGGCTTCTTCTTGTTTTTCTACTGTTTACTAGTGCATGTCCACCACCTACAGTTGGAAGAGGCTTGGTGGGAAATGTCAAGCGGTGCAAATCTTGCTTCTGGCTTTTTCTGTCATTATCCCGCCGGGCACAAACCAGTTATTAATTTCTCCTCCGGATCAGTTTTCCAACGGTTGACACTTCCGTGAATTAAAAGGGACGCCGTCAACACATCACCATCAAATCCACGTCCCCGATTGGTCAAAGTTTGACTCGATTGATACTTCAACATGCCTTCAGTGCCTGTACATTTTGTATGTAAAGCTCTAAAACGATTGTAGAAACTCACAAAGTTGATCGATAGTTTGGAACACGAAGGCCCAGAACGCGCATTAACGCATGTTTGGGTAAACGTTTCATTGGATGACGTGTTGCTGAGGGCGTAGCTTTACTCCCAACCCTATTTGGAACACGTAAAAAGACAGACTGATGCCGCTAAAACAAACTGTACTGTACCCCGCCAACTCCCGACCTTGTTAGTAACACATTAGAAAAGCACTTTGACGCCACGACATGATAGCTGCGTTAGCGTATTTACAATAACATCCAACCGTGTTTGCAACTCCTTAAAAAAACAGGCTGGTAGTTTGAGGCAAAATCACTTCAACAATCATAATGAGTTCATATTTAAGGCGCATTGCGCTTTTTGAAAAAGATTAAGGGTTTTAAGTGTGTCTCATGGTGATGAAGATACAGTAATGAGTCTTTCTTTTGAACTGGAGTTTTTACACAGCTTTAGCCTCTCACACGGCTGTAGAGTTGATCTTTTATGTGCCGTGAAATAATAACGGGATTTATCTGCAGCTCTCCATGGTTCCGAGGAGGTTTGGTCCCCCCAACCTGAAAATGATGTTTGTTTGTGGCCAGTGCTGGAGAAACGGCCAGCTAAGTGAAGCTGACAGAAACAAGAAGTATTGTTCTGCCAAGGCAAGACATCAGTGAGTATTCGCTCGGTGTCGAATTTTCTGTTGGGAAAAACTTTTTGGCTAAATCCCATCATATTTTTGCGGTAAAGGTGGGCCAAAGACAGGCGGGTGGTGCTTGTAAGTTCGCATGAAAGAAAAAAGTGGACGACAGTCAGACCACTCCCAACCAAAAAACCCATCCCATCTCAGTTTGAGGTACAACTCTAATGTCTTTTATGCTTCATTTACTGAAGGAGATTTCCTCCACTCATGCTTTTTCTTTTTCTTTTTTAAGATTTGCATGCATGTGACTGCTGGCAAGAAGTGTCAGTACATAGGGAATTGCACATTTGCTCACAGTGTTGAAGAAAGAGACCTTTGGACCTACATGAAGGAAAACAACAGTGAGATTTCAGCTTTTTTTCCTCCAGAATTTGATCAGAGGTTTGTGTGCGGGGCTGCACTCTCACCCCCTAATCTGACATAGTTCCAGATATGGATCAGCTTTATGAACGATGGCTGCAGTCCCAGAAACCCGGCTGGAGTGAGGACACTTCCAATAACTCTGTCAGGGAGAACGGTAAACAAATCCACATGCCAACAGACTACGCCGAGGAGGTGGTCAGTAGACATTTTCATATATCTTAGATCTGGACTGATCTGACGAAAGCTGCCGGTTCTGAAGGGTTGATTTGTGTCTCTTGAAGGCTGGGAATCATTGTTGGCTGTGCGGTAAAAACTGCAACAGTGAGAAGCAGTGGCAGCAGCATATCACTTCAGAAAAACACAAAGAGCGAGTTTTCAACTCCGAGGATGATCAGAACTGCTGGCAGTACCGATTTCCCACCGGCACTTTCAAAGTTTGTGAGAGGTAACGCCGTCAGAAGCACCTTCTTTGTCTTTGACCACTTTTCCCCATTTTCTGATGGTGGATTTTCGCCTTCCGCAGGTTCCTTAAAGGCACATGCACAGAGGACGACTTGTGTAAACTGGCCCATGGAGAGCAGGAGCTGAGGGAGTGGAGGGAGCGCAGAGAATTTCTTTTGATGAAACTTGCCAAAGCCAAAAAAGACCATCTTATAGCACCGAACGACAATGACTTTGGAAAATACAGTTTTCTCCTTAAGGACATTAAATAATGACATGCTGTCAATAGTCATGCTTACTTGCAGGTAACGCAGTATTTAAAACAGCCTTGAGAAAAAGGTCGTCGGGACCTCTGCTGATCCCAGAGAAGGTGGTTTGATCGCAGCATGATTTCTTTATTTGTTTTTTATTTTTGGAAGGGGAACGATCGGGGTCGACCTTCTCACTGCTGGCTGTTTCTCTGACCTGAACTACAGAGTGTTATTAGCAAGTCTACAGTGAGCAACACTTCAGTCTTTGCTAGTCATCATTCAGTAGAACAGCGGTTAACAATGACAAACATAGCATGTTTAAACTTGATCGAAGTTTTAACGAGTTGACCTAAAAACCTAATTTCTTTGGACAAAACCGTTTATGTTAATGAACTTTCCAGTTTTAAGTATGGGTTACTTAAATCGAGAGTTTGGTTGATCTTTTTGTTTTAATCAGCCAATATAGGTCACTTAACACTTTCCATTTATCTAACAGTGTTACCAGTGTAATGGGCACTACCAAATAAAGCTTTTTTTAATCTACTGAAACTGTTTTTTTTTTTTTATTAACTGCTTTACTGAGTAAAAGAACACATTTATTTTATTTACATTCAGCAAGAGGTGCGTCTCCTGAGTTGAGTCTTATTCTTTTTTTGGGGGGGTGGGGGGGGACTTTGTGATGAGTCCAGCTCAGGCCAGCACCTGCTGCAGGTCCTCCACCTCCAGCTTCCACATCCGTCTGTGAAGGACGGCCAGCTCAGACAGGTCAGCCATCTTCACGGCACGGATGATCGGCTCCGGGGAGACGGTCTGGATGAGACCCATCACCATGACGTACTTCCCTGACGAGAACAGAAGTGTGGAGACGTTTTTATTTAGATTAATTCACCTCAAGAAACGTCTCTATTTTCCTAGTTCAGGGGTCTGTGACCTTTAATGCTAAAAGAGCCTTTTTAGGAGCCCCATGTTAAATAAGATCAGCAGATTTAATTGAATAAAAATCCAAGAAAATAAAGTCTATCATGACATTTACCATCGAAAATTGACATAAAAACATTGTAGAATCTTTTTTTTATGTATAGATGTTAGAACAATAATATACTTTGGAGAATTTTGCTTATGAACATTAGACACTGTTGAGCAGCATCATATATTAGAATATGTACTGAACACAATCTGGGAACTAAAGTAAATCTCTGACAAAATCCAAGTGACAGTTTCATAGTTTATCCAAAATTAGGAGAAAAAAAAAATCCAATAAGACTTTAATTTAGCTTAATTTAAGTCAGTTCCACTTCAAGTGTTTACCTTTAGCCAGACACGGCTTTCCTTGAGGAACACTGTCGACCCCCTGGACAGTAAAGGTTCCGGTCTCATCCATCAGCAACACACTGTTCGTCTCCAGCTGAACCTCCACCACGGTCCCCTGCATCCACACCAGCGACACCCGCAAACTGCCCCGTCTACCCGCCCTGATGACGCAGCCCTCCCCGCCGTTTGCCTCGCCTCGGTTCCCCGCCGCCCGCAGCTGACCCGATAACACTTTAACGGGAGGTGGACGACTCCTTTCAGCGGCCATTCTCTCTAGTTTGTAGAGTTTAGCTCACATTTCTAACTACCCGCCAGAAAGCGTTAACCGGAAGTTGTTTTGATCACTCCCCGGAAGTACTTGGTCAGGGCACACTCATCATAATAAAAACTTCGGTTTATCCTTTACGGTATTAAGTTTTGTTCTGTGATTTGACTGCTTTTACAACAGACTCGTAACTACAAACACTTAGTCCGGGGTCTACAACCTCCAAAGTCTTGCTTCAACCTCTAGAAAAATAAGACACAGACTGATTTGCATTTGTTTTTGTTACCATTATGAAACATTCAAATGACGTTTTGTATGAATAGAACATAATAGAACATATTTATTAGTAAATAAATGGAACACAAAGAGGAATTGACCCTTTTCAAATATGTTACAATAATTTGGTTGTTTTGAAAGATGTTCACATGACGTCCTTTCAAAATAAAATACACCCTATGTCACATTGCAGCAAATATAAGTAGTGACAAAAAAAGACTGTCTTCAACCACTTGTGCATCTCAGCCAGAAATTTGTAAATCTAACAAACTAAAACGGTATCAGAGCTAATTAAATAATTCTAACTGTGTTTTTTAACAATGAAGTGCACTTAAAATCCTAAAAAAATGATTTTTAAAAACAGGGAATCTGGTATGGCTTAAATATTAAAAATCTGTCAAAATGTTTTGGTCTGATTTTGTTAAACTATGAAGTTGAACTGCTTGCTGGGTTATTGGAGCATTATGACTGCTGTGGTTAGAAGCCTCACTTTCCTTTTTCTTTAACTTTACCATTTCCTTTTTAATTAACACTTAGTTTTTAAATGTAAAGACATTTTAATGTTCTTTAACCAGGGAGCCACAAGAGAGGGGGTTAAAAGAGCCACATGTGGCTTCAGAACCAAAGGTTGCAGGCCCCTGGTATTATTAATATTCTGAAAATAGAAGGTAGATCTAAAAAAGTTCCCCATAACTGCCTATCATGAAAACCTGTCATTTATTTTGTGTAATTTACCAAAGCACAAGATGATTTTTTTTAAAGAATAATAAATGCTTAGCTAAAAGAGTTTAAAAAAAAGAAGAAAAAAAGAACAGGTTAATCAAGAAGTAACAAACACCTCTGAAAATCCCTAAATGGTTTTTCCCCTTTTCTTTCTATTTTTTTTTTATCTCTACAAAGGAACTAGTCATTAATATAAAAGGCTTTTAAATCAGAGCAGAGAAAACAAGGACCCGGGGGTGTAATTTTATTAAATAATTTGTTTTATTTCTTTAAGAATAACTGAAGAAAAGTGTTAGCAATTTCTGTACAGTTTTTGTTAAAATCGCTTTCCCTTGAATTTGTTGAAAACCAAGAATGATCAACAGGGCTTAGAAATATTTTGCTGCCATGTAGTGCACTTATAGCCAAAAAAAAAAACCAATATGATTAGTCCACAGGCAACTGTCAATTTCCTTCAAACAAACTCCGAGGAGATCCTAAAGTCTCGCCGACTCCGGTTTTATTTTTTTCATTGGCGCTTCCTCTTAGTTCCAGTTCTTCATTGTCAAAAGAGAGGCACATTAGAAATACTGCCATTTTCCAAGGACTGTGTCTTTGATTGCATCGACAAACTGTGCAGGCACCCAGTAGACCCAATACTGAGAAGCTTCTGTCGGACCCAACTGAAAAGCCTGCAAGAACGGAAAAACACTGATGAGAACACGCCATTTTATAAAAAAGAAAACGCTGCCATACATCCTAAGTTCTGCGTCGACCATTAAGCTGAATATATATATATATAAAAAAAATGTTGCTGTGAAAAACAAACACAAAGCTCAGACAAAGAAGCTTTTGTTTAGCATCTGATCGTTCTGTGATTCATTCCAATGAAATTATGGGTCTGATCACACATGATCACTGTCTAAGAGGTTCTGTGCGTTTACCTTTGGACACTGTCAAACTGAGCGCAGCTTCCGGTGAATAAATACAAACACGAGCCTCTATAGATTCAGCGTTGAAATCAAAATCAAAAGGTCTAGCTGTGAGGTTAATATGATAAACGTTCAAACTGAGGCTGTGACTCAGCTGTAACTCCTGCAAGTGAGTGAAAATAATTTCAAATGCAGTAAAGGTGAGTTTACCCATCAGTCTGCAGGAGTTGGTTGGACGTTGACTGTGTCATTCTACAAATCTCTATAGGACGTGAGAGGATAAGTTGCACCCCACCGAGATGCAGTTTACTGAATGTTCTGGATTAACTAGAGGAGAAGGAGGCTTCAGAGGAGGAGCAGTGAGGTTGGAGCTTCTGGGAAAGAGGCTTAGAGGAAGACCAATGAGGAGGTTGATGGATGTAGGGAAGGAGTGAGGCGGATGCTGAACAGAGGGTTAGATGGCGTGGTGACCTTAAAAGGGAGCGGCCGAAAGGCAGAAGAAGAAGTAGAAATGTGTTGGATCGTGGTGCGTTCCGGGGTTAAGTACGACTTGTTGTAGAGGGCTTCCAGAAAGAAAACAAGACCACCCAGCTTCAGTTTGCAACTTCCATTGGAGAGAGAGCACAGCGCAGTGGGAAGGTTTGACCCAACCGCCATTTTTCAGAACAATAAAGTGGTTATCAAACAAAGGAGGGAGAGAAGGCAAAAAGAAAAGACTGGCATACAACAAAAAAGAAACAATCTGATGTTTTTAACATGCTTTGGTGGGGTTTTTCTAATCACGGAGGACATATATTAGAGAAATGAAATATTTTTTTCGACTTAAAGTTGGCTTTGTTTGTTACAGTCGGTGCTGTAGCTTTTGTTGTTCATTAAACAGCGACACACACACAGCAGCCAGTTACCATCATGTGATAGTCCTCATGGCCTTCAATGGGTTCCGACACGACGTTTTTAATGGAGCCCATCGGGACTTTCTCTGTCCTCTCTGCGGATGAATAAAACACTCAGTGTGGAACCAGCATCTCCACCTCACACACAGTCCAGCTAAATTAGGCCACTTTCTCACCTTTTGTTCCAATCCATAGCTGATCCTGCTCCAGTTTGAATGTGAGTCTAACTTTTCCTCCCGACTTGTTAAACATTCCAGATAAAGGCACTGTTGGTAATCGTTCCTGTTGTAAGGATGGAGAGGCTGTTTTGTTAGGATTACACTTTTTTTTTTTTTTTTTTTTAATATAACAACCTAAAGTGAGCTTCCTTCAGCTCCTACCTTCGTTCCTTTAATAGCTGGCATGATGTCTTCTGGTTTTCCTTTGTCCAATACTTTCCTGTGTTGCTGAAATCACAGTTCAGGATTAAAAATAGCCAAAACATCTGACATGATGTGGAGAAAACTATTAGAGATCTAACCTTTTGCCTGCATAAAGGCTCTTTCTTGTTTTCTTCAGCTTTAACTTCCTGCTGAACAACCTCTTTCGGTGTGTTCACAGCTAAAACATCATTTATTGTCGATCCTACCACCATTATTTTTGCACCGCTTGTTATCTTGATCTCCCGTAACGTCTTGTCCTCTGGAAGTAATCCTTTGTACATCACTTTCTGCATTGTTGGCGGAAGACCTAAACACACAGAAAACGGTCATTTCCCTCTCCGAATTTGTGAATCCACAACCGGAAGGCACGTTTGAGCGCTTCACCTGTGAGTGAGTGGATTCTTTCCTTTAGTTTGGCTCCTGTGCTGTCGACAGGAATTTTCAGGTCGTACTTGTTTTTGTTCCAGATAATCTTCAAGTCGACGGTTTCTTGCTCGTCGTCTGCGTCGTCCCCATTGCTGAGAGGACAGTCCTGAGTTGAGTTTCCTGTGTCTATGCTCGATGAGTACTCATCCGTCTTCTCAGCATCATCGCCAAGGAGTTCAGCTGCCTTTGGCTGTGGCTCAGTTTCCATGGTTACTTCTGCACTTCCTGGATAACCAACACATCACAGAACTTTATATCATAAATAGGTCTTTCTTATCATTTGCAGATGCAAAACTATAGATACTTCAATTTTTTTTAGCTCTAACAAAATAAAGTTAATTCAGTCAGGACGTTAGTAAGCAGTGATTGGTCATGGTTGACATTTCTATGGCAACCATACTCGACCAATCAGGAGTGAGCTTGTTGGAAGGCCACACCCCTAACAACTTCTTAAACAAAATCTGTCAATCAAACGTTGCACAAGAGCACTTGTGTCTATTGAGGCATCCGATTGGTCGGTTTATAACTTGGAAAAACAAAAGGGGGTTTTAGAGCAAAAAGAGTTATTCTGACAAATAGAATGACTGAGAAATAGCTGTTTAATTCTCTATGGAAGGGATTTTGGCTTCTTGGAACTAGCGAGCACTTCCTGTTTGGAATGCGAGGAGGGAGGGGGTCACTCAGTCCAGTTCTTATATACAGTCAATGGATAGAACTTTATGGAACCAACATCCTTTAAATATAAAACATACCATTTAAATTTGAAAGCAGTAAAAATGAAAATAGACAGCTAAAATTCTCGACTTCCTACCAACCCTGAACATATGCCTTTTCTTATTTAAATATCTCTCCAAATTAGGAATTAGAGGGGAAGAAAGAGAAAAGATCTAAAAACAAATCAATAAAAAATCTTCAATTATAAAAAAAAAATGTTGGATGATAATATTCAAATAAAAATAATAAAATACAATCAATAAACCTTGTAGTTCACTCCAGAGACCCACATTTAGAAATAAGACAAATTTGCCAGTACCCAACATACCCATATGGTAAACAGCAGATATGTAAACATATGTTTAGATTATTTTTTTTTCTTTCAAGTATGTGGGACAGACAAATAAGTTTTATACGTTCTGTTCCCTGTCATATTGGAAACTTAAAAAAAATAGCTAAACGATAAAGAAACACACACATATACAAGAAAGGCTCTAGTATGTAAAAAGTATAAAAGTCGTGGGAAAAACAGGAGAAAAATAAATTATTGACGGTGAGTCTTCTGGCCAGTTAGTAAAGTGTATGATTTTTTTTTTTTTTTTTTTTTTTTTTTAGCTAACGTCTACTTTCGCTTTGTCTTTTTACTGACATTTCGTACTCCTTCTAGCTCTTTCCATGACTCAAACCGATGGACGCCTCTAATCTACGTGTCTGGTGGCGCGATTTCAACGCAGACATGAACCTTAACTGTCTTCAAAGAGACGTGGCTTCTCCAGAAAAACACCGCATCAAGCCTCCGCGGTTACAAAAACTGCTTGTGGGACGTAAATACTGTGCTGGTATTTCGGCAACGTTCCTAACGACCACTACTAGCAGTCTTTTTTAATGTTTAACTTACCGGCACTAACTAAATGTTTCATACTTACATAGATTTGAAGGTTAATAGTCGTGAAATTGTAGCTAAATTCAACTAATGTTAGCAATCCATAAACGTTAGCCTGCTTCATCACTGGACAACATTTTTTTGGAAGAGCATTTGAGAAGGAACTAAACCCAACACGAAGGCCTGTACACTCCTTACGATGCTAATGCATTTTTAAAAACCGAGTAAAATACGATCACTGATAATCATTAAACAGTTTACAATATTAAGGAAAGACTTAAGCATTTTCCAAAAACCTACCATCCTGGGTCGCCATGATGATTGTGTACAATCTGCTGTAGGTTGTGTCAAAGAGAGTAGAGGAAAAAAGAGGACTCTCTCCAGAAGAAAAGAAAAAAAATAGATCGGGAACAATCCAACAAACGCTCGTCAGCAAATTTACAAGAGTAAAAACTAAACATAAAATAAAAAGGGTCTTAGATTTTTAGTTTAATTACCGCATTGCAACACTTAATGCTTAGGATAGTCTTAGTAGATAGCTGCGCATGCGCCTCCAAGAATAATGTCTCCTCAAAAATAAAACAGCTCATAATTTATAATCCAACTATAATATGAAACACTTGAAATTAAAATAGTGGCTAGAATATTACTTTATTAAAAAAAAGAGAAAATATTCCAATTAAAAAGACTCACGGCAAGTAATTGTGCTGTTACCTGGCAAACCCGGAAGTAAGTCACAGTTAGTCATTCTAATTTGACACGGTTCTTTGTTGCAATGCCGGCAGTGCAGCAAAAGCCACAAAGCATATAACGATGGCATTTAAAGGCACACAACTTGTTCTTTTAGTTATCATTGTTTTGAGGAATTTTAAATGCACAATAGTAAAAAATATTAATAAAATGCGTTTTTTTTCCCTTAGGAGGCGGGTTTTATATCCAAATATAAAATATCCCAACGTGTTGTTTTCAAACAACCCTTCTTTTTAAAGTATATTTAAAAAAATACTTTAAATTATTTTGTGTTTTTTATCGTCTACTTATTCAATCTTTTGTTTGAAATAAACCCTTATGGCACCTAACAAAAACAAACGGAAGTATACATGCTCACCTCTGGACGGCAGCAAAGATATGTAGTAATTTTGATAAAGAAGAAGAAGCAGCAGAGGGGGGAAAAAAAAATAAAAAAAATAAAAAATGAAAACTTCTGACGGTCAGTGACGACATCCGTGACGACGAGGCAGAGGGGTGAAAGGGAAAACAGAGAGGGGGGAAAACTGGATGTAATGAAAGTCACAAGTTGTCATGTGTACTTTGTAAATTATGAGAAGGAAGCGTCCTTCTGAATGTGCTGCACTGTTAGTGTGTGCACCCCCTGGTCTCTGCTCCGGTCGAAGTGTAACCAAACTGCAATTCAATGCATTTACTCAAGTTCGTGTGGAAATATTAAGTTCCAGCTTAGTAACCAACGCAACTGTTTTAGCAGAAGCAACCAAATTGAACATGTGTTTGGAGGAATAAGAAGACAGCATGGCAGACAGGAGGACTTACAACGTCGTGATTTTAGGTTTGGGGTTTCTGTTCATTTTCACCGCTTTCACCACCTGTGGAAACGTTGAAGTAAGTCAAACTTGTGTAATATATCATGAAGAACAATAACTTCAATGTCGCTTTGTGTTTCTGTTTGTGATAAAAACAGATTTCCTGAGATAACTTTAGAAAAGCTCAGAAAATCCTTTACTCCTTCACCCAAGTGTACAACAATGTAAAATAACTCACATATATACTCTAAATTCGGAAATGCACTGTATTTTTTGTAAACACAGTGAATGCATATTTTATTTTATTTTTCTAAAGTACAAACGTTGACGGCAGGATAAAGGTCAGCATCGGAAGTTTGTCAGGCGAAGCTCGTGTTTCTGATTTTCTAAATGGTCATTAAATAAGCAGCAGATGCATGACTGTGGACCGTGATCTGATCTAAACTAGATTACTCTTTTCTCTCTTCTTTTAGCAAACTGTAGTGAAAAGTCTGGACAATTCTACTTTTACTGGGAGTGGGTACCACAGGTAGACAAAATATTATTATTATTATTATTTTAAATAATATTTTTTACTTTCTGCATAAGAAAATACTTTTTTTTCTTACTCCTTTGCAGTCTTGGCATCATTTATGGAGTTTTTTCTTTCTCCAATCTGATTGCACCAACTGTTGTAAAAGTTATTGGTGCAAAAGTGTCCATGTTTCTGAGTGGTCTTCTATACAGGTAAGTAGGGAGGTGCTCAAAGGTGACATTTTTCAGGACTGATGCTAAAATATATATATTTTTATTATTATATGTGTGTCTAGTGGTTACATTGCAGTGTTTATCATCCCCTCCACCTGGTCCTTTTACTTGACCTCTGTACTCATTGGCATCGGAGCAGCCTGTAAGTTTTTTTTTCTTCCTTTTAAACTCTCATAACTCCATCAAAAAGTAGGTTTTTAAATATAAATGTATGTAATTTAAGTAAACAAAAATGAGTATTTGTTGGGGTACTTCTAATGATATTTTTATTTTCTATCAGTTTTTTTCGTTAAAAAGAAAACATCAAAAATCCTGCTATAATTTCCCTGGAATGAAACATTTATTCATGCCTCACTTCCTCCTCCAATATTAGTGTTCAGTGATTGTTTTAGTGCATGTGCAGTCACATCCCGTTTACCAAAATGTGCATATGATCCCTGGAGAAAGATGGTGTTTCAACAAAAGCACAAGAAATTGAGGCATGTAAGTACTTAGTTGCCTCAGGCTGCTGCAGCCCCTGCAAGCTCAAATTCTGTTTTCAAAAATCAAAGTAATGAGTAATCATGCATACAGGGATTATCGCGGCTGGGATACGATGATGATGGTGATGATGCTATAAACAGGGTGTCTTTAATTAAACCTTAAATGGGTTAGGGACTACTTTCCTAAGTGATGCACCACACTTTGAGATTTGCTCATAAAGGTTAGTAGGAAGAAAAACATATTTGAGTTTTCAAAAGGAAAATTAGGAACATATATACATAAATATATGTGAGACGCAGCCTCTGATCACTAGTTTGTAATGACTTTTTATTATAACCCTCTGTGGTTGTATGTTTATGCCTTTTTTACCTACATAGTACCAACAATTCTCTCTTAATGTGTGTAATTAACTGACTATTACATAGTTTTCCCTCCACTCTGCTGTCTCACAGTGCTATGGACCGCTCAAGGAGAATTTCTGATAGAAAACTCCGAAGCGTCAACCATCAACAGGAATACTGGGATGTTCTGGGCTCTCCTCCAGTGCAGGTCTGCAGCTACGTCTGTTTATTTTCAGCATCTATTGTGACCCTCAATAACTGCAATTGAACCCCTCGGACAATTATTGATCAGTGTGCACATCCTTTTTATTTATGTTTTTTACCCGCTTGCTTAAAATTGCTTCCCGGATGCAGGTAACTAGGTAAGGAAAGTTATATCAGTTTGCAATTTTTATAAAATTGTGTACGACACCAACCATTGCTGACAAAAAGGGTTTTATTTGGATTGTTTAACTTTTCAAAGTATGACATAATCTTTAATTGAGCTAACTGTTTAGAGGTGAGGTCTTGCATTATTTGTGAGCGCAGAAACACAGAGATGAGGGGAGATTTGCAAATGTCTGCAATAATTAACGGATTTCTCTGGTTTCAGGTCAAATTGATTTCATCAAAGCTTTTCTATGTCACAAATACCACCAGCATTTGTCCGTCTGCTCCTAATGCTCAATGATTTGACTAAAGAATTATTCAGAAATGCAATTTTAAGTTAAATTTTCCTTGTATGTGTCCTCCATCATAAGAAAAGCACCACAAGCAAAATTTTTTATCAGAGTGGGTCTTTAAGGAAGCAGTTTTATAACAAAGTATATCCAAAAAATAGCACAAATATACAAAAGAAGCACAGCTAATTTTTCTATGAATCAAAAAATAGCTTTGAACAATTGGCAAACTTACAGCTTGTCACAAATTAAGACCACAAACCTTAAAATATAATTTGTTACCATGTAAGCATTATGTTTTTTTTTTTTTTTTTAATTTTGTTGCTTAAATTATCAAAGTTTTGGCAATGAAAAAGAAATGCAACGTCACAAAAGCTGCAAACCTAAAGCACAGACATGATTTACAATAGAGGTAATGGAGTTCTTCAAATACTGCAGTGCATATGAACGCTTTAAACTGATTTTTTCCTGAAACCAAATCTCCATCAGAAAAAAACGACTTCAGTTAATTGGAGCCAATCAAACACTCCCACTATCTCAGTTAGAACCTCATCTGCGTTTCTAACTTTCTCCAATATCAGCAATAACTCGGTTCTATTAACTTACATTGATGCAGTATGAAAACTCCCCAGAGTGAGGGAACGGTGGACACGTGCTTCATCGTCTCACATGTCTCTAAGGTTTATTCTTGTATTAATTTCCTATTAGGAGTTTATAATAGCACATTGAGCCCTTGTTTGGATTCTAGACAAGCTGCGTTTCTATTTTTAATGTTTTTTCTGAGGTTCCAGTGCTGTACACTCTACTGAAAGATTCCTAACATAGGAGTAAAATGGCTTCCCGTAAATAAAAGGTTACTGTTCTATTGCAAAACATCATCTGTGTTGTTCTGAATCAGAGGCTCCTGATGGAGCACTTTCCTTTTTCAAGGTGAAATGATAATGCAGATTTTACAAGGTCCAGCTTGCATAAAGAGCGTGAAATGTTGTCAATGACTCAATAACTCATGATGTTTACATTTTTGCAGCATGCTGTTTGGGAATCTGTACATTTATTTGGACTGGAATGGAGAAACTGACATATCAGGTAAAATCATATTTGTGGAGTGATGCTTTTTAAAAAAATTTTTTTTTTTTTTGCACAAGTCCCACCGTAACATTTTGATGATTTCAGAAAGCAGCAGGAGAAACATCTTTCTCTTCCTGCTGGTCGCCTCTGTCCTCGGCACGCTCAGCTTCCTGGTGTTGAGAAAGAGCCACAACGAAGAGGAGATGCTCTCCGAAGAAGAAGGGCAATCGCTGCTCTCAGCTCGCACAATGTAAACAACCATCCTTTTGAAAAAATATACCTGCTTTCACCTTGCAATAAAAGAAGAGACGATCAAAACTGACACTCAGGAAGGACACAAAGGATTTAAAAAGAAAAAAAAAACAGTTGGAAAAAATCAAACACCTGAGGTTTTCCAAGATGATTCAAGATTGTAGTGGTGCAGGAGATTTAAACCACTTTTGCCCTTCACAAAAAAAGACTATTTTTCTCTAGATCAATGCAATTTTGACAGTCAAGCTCAATCATAGCACTTTACACAAGTAGCATGCAATCAGGCAGATCCAGAGAAACTGGGATGGAGACTTTTTGAGAGTGACATGAACAGCCCTCAACGCTCCTTTTTCAGTGTTTTATGAATATAAGTCAAAGTTTAAGACCAAAATCATGAAATAACAGTCAAAGTCGACTCAAAGTCAGGAGAAAGTCAACTAAAGTTGAGCAGAACATGATAAGACTGAAATCCACTGATTACATATACGTCCTGTTAGCTTGCCAGCAGGAATAAAACAAATTCTCCTCATCTGTTTCTGGTTGGGAGCAGATTGTGTTTGAAACTCTTTTTAGTTTTTCTGCCACATGCGAGTTTTTGATCCCTGCTTATTGGCTGAGTTTGAGACTAAACACTGACTCCAGCAGAAAAACAAGGAATCCTGCAGGGAGAAATCCTCCCTCCGCTTTGATTTGCAAACAACCAATTATTATTATTTTTTTTTTGTTTTTCCATGCGTGCTGCTCACTGCTGTTGATGAATTACAGTGTGATTGATGATAATTCTGACTTTGTTTCTGCGATTTAGGTACAAGAGCAGAGCAAACAGCGCACTGCAGGATGCAAAGTCAGAATTCAGTAAGTTTGAAAAAGAAAGACATTCTTTATTTTGGAAAATAGGAATAAGAATAGCAAATTCATGTTTTTATAGAAACATAATCAAGCTAAACTTAATAAAAATTGAGTTTTTAACACGCTCTTGTAGTTATTTTCTAAACATGTATTAAGAAAACTGTGCTCAGAATTAGATTTCTGAGTATTTCTTTGTTCAGATTGTTGTGAATCGAGGGCAGACCAAAAAATGCTGTTGGAAAAAGATCATTTTTGATGTAAAAAATATGCTGGGCGGGCCACAAGCTCCCTGCTCTGCAACAGTGAGGGGAAGGGGGGGCGGGGTTGCTCTGCACCAAAGTTCCCATCCACATCTCAGAGGTGAACTTCTAATGAACACCTGCCGCTCAGCAGAAACTATGTCCTGAAAAAATGACAGGTTTTTTGGTTTTGGCAAAAAAAATGGCAAAATCATATTTTATTTATTCATTTATGTATTTATTTATTGTTACAACAGCTCTTTAGATGATTGGAGTGAGTCTTCAAGTTTCAATGAAAACAAATATATGCTGGTGTCTTTGAAAAAAAGGGACACTGAAATCCAAAACTGATCAGATTTGAAGTATAAATAAGTCCATTCCTGAAAAAAATATGCAAAATTTAATTGAATTTCTTATTCAGAGGAGTTGATTTATACTTTTATTTGATACTCACTTGTTTCAATTATAGTTCTTTGAAAAAGAAAGCTTTCATTGTTGGTTTCTAACTATTAACTTGAGCTCAGTCATGTAGCCTCCACCCAGAACGAAGTACGCAGAGACAGTCAGGATTCGAGTTTATCTAAGATGATCTCTCTGTTTGTGGGGTGGAAAACACTTACTGCCCCCCCTGCCGACCCTTACCCACTATTTGAAAAAACAAATTGCTCTTTGTGTCGCGCGTGTTCCCCATTTGCCGGTATCCTGGCGTACACCCACCTCAGAGATAACCGCTTTATCAGAGATGCGTTCGTGTCAGGAAAGGGCATCAAAGTGTACATAAAAACAAATCCAGTGGGATCGCTGTTTAGAAAAACGACAGCGCCGGTCTCTCCTGGGAGCTTTCCTGTCTGCATTCAAATGTGGCGTATTGCCACAGATTATTTCTCCATGTTTACTGCTTTTGAACTAATTGTCAGAGGAATGTTTGCGTTTGGATCTGAGTGCAATGCTGTCTTTCAGAAACCATCCTGCAGCTCCTGAAGACTAAAACCATCCTGCTTCTGAGTCCCTGCATGGCATACAGTGGTCAGAATAACAGTCATCTATGTCCTTCACTTTAGTTTTTAGTAGAGGACATACAGCAACAGCAAGCATGCATGATTGTTCTGCAGGCCTGGAGCTGGCATTCTACAGTGGGGTGTATGGAACCTGTATCGGAGCGACTACACACTTTGGAGAAGCAGCCAAAGGCTTGATCGGGATCTCCGGGATTGTGGTAGGCGTTGGAGAAATAGTAGGTGGGTTACTTTCCTCTCGGAGAGCAAGCTCCCGTGAAGCTCGGATTGAAAGTGTTCCCTCTGACCCATCAGGCGGCGGCCTCTTCGGTCTGCTGTGTAAGAACAGCCGCTTCAGACGGACCTCTGTTGTGTTTCTGGGAATGGTCGTCCACTTCATCGCTTCCTATTTGATTTTCCTTAACATTCCGGCTGATGCACCCATCGTCCTGGAAACCACCACGCAGCAGAGCCCGTATCTGAACCCAAGGTGGGGGAGCTTTTCTGAAAATGGTTGGCAGGAGGGCGGTGGTATTAACTTGAGCTGTGTGTTCTCTACCAGCGTGTCCATCGCTCTGCTGTGCAGCTTCCTACTCGGACTCGGAGACAGTTGCTTCAACACGCAGCTCTACAGTATTCTAGGCCACGTCTACGCTGAAGAAAGCATGCCGGCTTTCGCCATCTTCAAATTCATCCAGGTAATCCGCGCTCGCCTTCCAGAGATGTTAGCTGAGCCAAGCAGAGCTCGATTAAACCACTCTGCTGCCAGGAAGGAAATACATTCACCTGAAGCCTTATCAAAAAAGGGGGTTTGTAACCACTTTTTGTCTTAAAATTACTCACAGTAAGCTGACTTGCTCAAGAGCATCCTCTTGCTTTGCTTGTTAAAAGAAAAACAAGGGAAATCTGCTGAGGTGAGAGGATGTGAAACTCCAGGAAATGAGCTCTTACCTGTGGATTTTGTGTGTCTTTTGTTAGTCTGTTAGTGCGGCAGTGGCTTTCTTCTACAGCGGTTACCTCATGCTGATGTGGCAGCTCCTGCTGATGGTCATCCTGGGATTCACTGGAACCCTCTGCTTCTTTGTGGTGGAAAGGATGCAGGACGTTTTTGTGGATCCACAAGAATATTAAGATCTTCCAGCTATCTTTTTTTTTTTTTTTCTGGGAAACCTTTTCTACTTTTGTTAGCCAGAAAACCTAGATTGTTTATTTTTGTGTCATTGCTTTACGTTTAGACAGAAGGCTGCACAGAAGTCTAAAAGTATCTGATGGTTATGAAGATGTGCACATCCTCCTTTCGCAGATTTTTCTTATCGCTCAGCTGTACATGGAGGTTATCAATGTGTGATCTCATCAGCTGAGCTGCACTTGACTCGTAGGCTTTAATAATCCCTTTATCTTGCTTTGTGCTGATCCCCAGCTCAGGTTTGTAGCAATAATAGTACAAGGTAAAGCCCTTTTTGGAAAAAAAAAATGCTTTAGTGTTCGTTTAGAATAGTTTCAAGCTAAAACTTAAATGTCTATTAATGCTTGACAATCACTGCCTTTTGATGTTTTTATACACTTTTCATATTTGTATTGTTTTCTTCTGTTTTGTGACCTTTCAGTGAATAAAGGTTTTCCTATTTTGAACTGCTTTAGCTGTTATGTCTGGCTGAGATGACGTAAACACAACTAATGATTTACCAAGTAACCTGTTAGATAAAAGGTAACACTTTATACTATGGGCCCCCTTTATTAATGTTAGATAATTCATGCTCAATCATGCATTAACTGACATTAATAAAGGGACCCTAAATAATAGTTTCCAAGATTTTTTTTTTTTTTGCATGAATTGAGCCGAATTGTATTTATGTCTCTCGTTGTAACAATTTTTAGAGTAGTTTAAAAATCTGAATAGAAATCAAAATAAATACATGTAATAAATTAAATTATAAACTTTTTTTAATCCTGTAAAGTCCACTACATCAAAGAATTGACAGAAAAGTCAAATGTTTTGAATTAAAAATTTGTATTTAATATAGAAATATATATTTATTTATTTATTAGATATCAAGTATCAATTATGACCCACTGAGTACTTTGCTAAGTTTGTGTTCACAACAATGTTTAAGATGCAAAAGTATTGCCACAAAAAACGCCTTATCTCCCAAATTTGATCCACATATTCTTAAAATGGTGCATTGAAGTAATTTATTATAAACAATGTAGCATTCTTTCAATACAGCAAGTAGTGACTCAAAACACTGACAAGCAATCGATGAGGTATTTTCACCATAAAGTTCTGAAAACGCGTTTTTGAAATTTTATGGAATCAGCCGTTTTAAAATGAACACTACTGCCCCTAGTGGAACGATACTGAACTACAGGGTTTAAAACATGGACTAAGAAATATACAACGGGTTTTTAAGGAAGATTTGGATCATGCTAATGAATTAGAGGTCTCATATACTTATCGTTATATCGGGTTAAAGAATGCAAAATTAAATTTCCTCGTAGCAGGATATATATGGCTTTAGATAAATCATTTAAACGGGATAAGTCTATAACCTGAGCACAGACTTAAAGAGAATTTTTAAATATTCTTTTCTATTTGTACACATTTAAGTGCACCTAAACGGTTCTTGTTTCTGCTCATTTGCTATAAAATCCCCACATCTCTTTAGCCACACCTGCCTGTTCCAGCCCTGCGTTCCCAGAGCAGCATTGAAGCCGTCTGTGCGTTTGTTTGAAAAGCAGAACAAATGTGCACATCAGGGCCAATCTGTTTGGGTTTGTCACATTTTCACATCAAAACTGTAACAAACAGATTTGATTGAAAAACACCAATGGGATAAACAAATGGTGCTTAAAACACGCTGCTGGCTTCCCCCAAATTTAATCGTGCTTTTAGTTTAGGAAAACAGCTGTGCTGATTGCGTGTAGATATTTTACATTGCGGCAAAAACATTTTTTTGTTATTCACGGCTTCTGAAAAGAAGAAATCTGTCAAGTTTATTATATGTAGGACCTAAATTCTTATTTTCTGCAACATTATACAAATAAATTCTTTAGAAAAAATCCTACAATGTGATTTTCTGGATTCTTTTTTCATGTTGTGTTTCACAATTAAAGTGTACATGAATGTTCTTGTTTAATTGGCACTTAGCTCTACAAACATTTAGGTAAAAAACAAATGAAATAACAAATAAAAGTGATAAAGGGTGCAGCCCCGTGACCCCGAAAGGGAACAAACAAGATTAGAAGACAAACAGGTAAGGGACATTTTGTGTGTTTTCAGCGCTTAAAACACATGAGCCATTAACTGTCAGTTGTTCGGATCATATTTTTATTGCAAATCTGTCGTCATGACCACCAGAAGCTGACAGAGAAGCTGACTTGCAGGGATCGGACATAGTGCCAGTGTTTGACAGGGATGAACAGCACGTCTCCTGGCTCCAGAACACACTCCAGATACGGAGCTTTGGAAAACTCCGGAAAAAGCTCCGCATTGGGATTCTCCACCTCCACCTGCGGAGGAAAAGTTCAGACAGTGCAGGTTTGAACCTGTACTTTCTGCAACCGTCAAACTCGCCTGACTGGTATTGTGAAGAAGCTGCGACTGATGCGGGTAGAGCTTGTCCGTGTCTTCTGGGGAATACAGACGGATGTACTTGCTTCCAACCACCTGGGATTCATACCAAGAGAAACCTGTGTGGTCAAACCCATGGGTCTTCAGAAAGGTGATGGCCTCACCTGAGCCAGGAAGTTCTGCTGGGGATCCTGGTGTAGCGGAGACACAGTGCCTGCAGGTCCAAACCATGCATTTATTGTGATGTCATCCTCATCTCCTTCACCCAGACAGCAGTAATCAGGGATGCGAATGTCTTCCTTCAACTCTGGTATCTGAAAACATATAAGGCACATATGTGACACTTTGATGAGAAAATGCACTTAGTTGTTGCTACTTCAACGTAAATAATGCCTGACAGTATTGTCTTTTCATAATGACAAAAAACGCACCTGATCAAAAAGTTGGTGCTGAGCAAGATAACCCCGACTGTTACCGCCATCCTGAGAGATCTGCAAATCAAGTCCGGAAAAGTTGTCAGAAATCCCACAATGCCCCATGTCTGTTCACCAACGTCAAGTTCAGGGAAGCACTCACTTCATTCAAAATGTACCTGTCGATAAACTCATTGACGGTAAGAAGAGTTTGCGACCAGTTTTCGTCGGTATATCTAGAGCCCACCTCGACAGGAACGGTCCGGAAACCCGCCACAGACCTCAGGTACTCTATGCTTTCAGGAGGGTGAGAGTCAGTCAGAATGATTACATTTGAACTGATTTTTATTAAAAAAACTGTTTTTTTTTTTAATCTAGTTTTATCCAAATACTAATATATATATAAATATTATATATTACTATTACTTTAATAGATATTTACAACAAGATGCAATTGTAGAAATGGTTTTAGCTACTTGCCTGAATTAATCTCCAATTCTCACGTATATTTCTTATATACCGGCACTACTTATTATGTATATTTATACACCTGAAAAGCCCTCTATGCAACGACTAAACAGGATCATTTTACAAGGCTTCTCAGATTTCCCTTCTCTTTTCCAGATTTACTCAACAAAATTAAAAGAAATCCTCAGAAAAAAGGAAAACCTCTACCGCATTTTCCAGGAGAAAAGTAAAAAGCAGAAACACCAGAGGTAGAGGATGAGACAAAAGCAAGGCTGAAAAAGATGTGGAGAAACTGCACAGGCTCATCCATCGGCCGAAAGGCGTTAAAAAAGACAATTATTGAGAAAAAAAACAGGACTTTGAGCAACCAGACCGCTGAACATATCTGTACAAATATAAAGGTTCTAATGAAAGTTAACAGCAACAGTGTAAATAACATAAATAAAGACATGTTTTGTTCAGAGTTGCTGAAATACACAGTTATTTTTTTGTGAATCTAAAAAAAATGAAAAATCATCATGTTTGTGAAAAAGAAAAAAAACTCAAATCCTGAATCTAAAATACATTAGTAATTTGTTAAAAACATCTGTGAAAATGTAGATTATTAAAAAGAAATATAAACTTCATCAGTTTTTAAAGATTGTACTGTACAAATATCTTAGCAAATCAAATTGGACAAACTTCTTTCCAAATTTTAGACCTTTTTTCTTTTTTTATTCCTGACTGGACTAAAATACTATTTAGCAAATATTTAACAAAAGTTACCAAATCCATCTAAATGTGTCATTTTTTATAACCAACTGTTCCATTTTCAGTGCAGTTGAGCTTGTTAGCGGTTTTCCCATAAATCTATTCTCTCTTTTGAACGATGACAGGTGTGTCAACCTATCAGAGGTCAGGAGAGATGGGAGGAAGAGCAAAAGGGGATCCAAATCAAACACCCAGAATCCTTCACTCTGTTATTTTCTGCAGAACAGGACTCTAATGCTTGTCCCATTTCTCACTCCTGAAGTCAGCAGTGTCACAGGACACTTAAGGGGAATCCCACCCCATGCTTTTATTTTATTTTATTTTATTTTATTGCTGCTATTGCTACTTGCCTTCAATTTAAGTTTTTTGTCCCTAAAATAATGGATAAAGGAATGTTTTGAATCTATTCTTTTAAACCAGACCTATTTGGTTTACTAGCTTAGTTGGAGCACATGTGTACTTTTTTTTTTGGGGGGGGGGGGTATGTTTCCATCCCTAGGGTTTCAGAAGGTTTTTTCCTATGGAGTTTTTTTCTAATTGCTTTTTAATACCTACATGTTTCTTTCTGCAATGTTGGCATGCTGGTTGACAGAATTGAACCTCAAGAAGAGTAGTTAGAAAGCTGCTTTGAATAAATCAGGTCGACATCCTTGTAAAAATGATGTCAAGTTTATTTAAAAAAAAAAAGTATTAAATAAAGCTTGCAGAATGATTAGAGGGCGTTGTTTTAAAAGATTACAATGTGTTCTTGAAACTTAAACGTAAAAAAACAGGGAACACAAAATGATTACCATATTTTCCGGACCAAGAACTAATAACTTTCACGACCTCATATGACACAATCATATTCTTTCTCATACTATTTATTTATTCCTTTCATGAAGCATCATTGGCCAACTAATACTCTGTTTTCATCCTGTATTTGTAGAAACATTTGTCATTTTTATTACATTTCTGAATCTATGAAATCATTGGAAAATAGAATATTATGTTGTTAGCCTTCAAGATCTTACTGTAAAAAAGGTTTGCTGATTCTCTGAGTCACTCAACATACTCTTAACAATTAACATACCTCATCCATTAAACTGACCCAGGAACATCATCTCTGTTCTTCACAAATGAACATAACAGGAGGGTTAACAATGTATTTATTTCAATGTATTTCTAATATAAGTCGCTGCGGAGTATAAGTCGCACCCCTTGCCAAACTATGAAAAAAAGGGCGACTTATAAACCTGGAAAATACGGTATTTTTTCAAACAACATCACTATGTCAATTTATTTATGGTTTCTTAAACCTGTAAATGTTTGTACACAGCATGGACTCTCATGCTCCTATGCGTGTTTCAGTCATCTCAGCAGCATCAGAAAACTCTAAACATTAGAAAGGCTGTGTTGTTTCAAAAACAAGACTTATTTGACTTATTAGTTTTACAAACTATGAATATTAAAAAAAAAAAAAACCATGACAAACATAAGTCAAATGTGATTTTTCCCCCCTGTTGAAGGCCATATTTTAGTGTTTCCTGAGAAAAAACAAACCTCCAGGGGTGGTTGTTGAGAGCGGGCCAGTGGTCAATGATTCCTTCTAAAATCACCGGTTTGAGGGGAAGCAGGTAGTTTGTGCTGAAGCTTTCCAGGGAAGGACACTTGATCCTGGGCACTGCCTTCTCTTCTCTGATTGAAGGACTGCGGGGGCCCTCAGTCTTTAATTTCTGCTCGTGACAGAACAAGAAGACATGCATGTCAATGAAATGTTGTTTGGACTGTTTTAAAGGTTATTTTCTCCCTCTTCATATAAAAAAAAACAAGCAGCAGACGGAAGAAATAACAAAAAATCCTTGAACTTTGTGCAGCTTTTTGCAGCAACCTTGAATGTTTCAGCCGATTTAAATGAGTATTTATCAAGTGTGAATATGAAAAAACTCAGCCATGTCAGGTCTGAGAAAAGCAACCTGACCTCTGAGTAAATCTGGCTTTTCATCAACACAGTCTAAGTGTAAAAAGAATAGAAAAAAGTGTATTAAAAAATAAAATAAAAACTGCATCAATTTTTTTTTCCTGAAATGCTACCAGAAATGAAAAGGATTAGCATGTGTGAAAAAGAAAGCAAAGCACAAAAACCAGCGATGAAGCAAAATGACAAAAACATTTAGTAATTTTGTGTAGAAAATTATAACAAACCTTAGCAACAACTTCTACACTTTTCTCCTCGTCTTTACTTATTTCATTTTGCAGAATTCGAACAAGAACCTGGAGTATGTCATCCATGATGGCCGCACCCATCAGTAAACCCATGTCACAAGTCCTGACGGCCTGCAGGATCTCCTCTTGTGATGGATTTTCTCTGCACAGTGCGGCCGCTTTGAAGAGGCAGCCATAAGAGTAAACCCGTCTCCATTCTTTGTCCACGTGGCGCCACGTCCCTGTGTTCAGTCTTTCCCATGAAACATCTAGAACGATCTGGGCGTTGAGCCTGCGGCTGGCGCACGCCGCGTTATCGTACAACTGCTTCCGACAGCGCCTCAGTACTTCCACCACGCTTGGCTCTACTTTGTCGCTGAACTGCAGAGGGAACTGTTCTTCATCAGCCGGCAGAGTGGAGAGGATTTTTGACCCAAGAGACGACATCGATCAGAAGAGTGTCTTTCTGTTCTGAACACAGGTAAAACCACACACAAAAAAAGTTACATTTACATTCACAATGGTTCAGAGGCTGGAATGGGATCACTTATGGGCCATCAGCGCAAAAAAAAAAAAAAAAAAAAATCTGCCTCCAATCAGCACACACTCACAGAGGATGCTTGTTTATTTCATCTTCAACAGCCTGCAAACTGGCAAACAAAGCACACAGGTGAGGCTACCGTGAGCCAGAAGCGTGCATGAGACACAGCCAGAATGACAAGTTTGCAGCAGGCTCTCTGGAACCCTGCCTCTGCATGACTCCATCAGTTCCTACAAAGGTGCCAACAGGCAAACTCTGAGCACCTGATTCCTTTCTGCACAGACAGAAACATGGCTGTGGAAATACTGACTCGACTGAGCTGACAAATAAATGGTTTTGTGGAATGCTTTGACCCTGACATTCTCTCAGATTGTAGAAAATCCCACAAACAGATTTAACACGTGATCTTTTTTTTTTTTTTTTTTTTTTTAGCATATAATGTATACAATTGCTCCTTCCAATAGAATGTTGTGCCCATGGTTTATGCCATGTCTAGATTCAATCTTAAACTAAGGTACCCACATTACAAAACAAAGCATTGTTGCTTTAAGATAATGTAATTATTCCGTAAACACACAAAACACCCTTGAGTTTCACACTCCTGGGATATTTAAATCTTGAAACTACAGCGTAAATTTTTTAAGACAAAAAAAAAAAGAATAAAAAAAAAACACGTATTGACGTACTGCTGAATTAGAAATAAATACAATACATTTTACCTTCCACATCCGGATTTTAAACCGTTTATCAGATCTTTTTATTCTTATTATTATTTTTATTTTAAAAAGAGGATTGAACGCTAAAGAAAGGTGCAAAACAAAAACCCGCTGCCGGTGGGCAGACAAAACCCCACCGGAGGGAAACTCAGACAGCCGGAAACATTCGTTCCATCCAGGGTTCAAAGATGTCAAAAAACACCGCGAAATGCCTGAAAACCTTTTTAAATATTTACAAAAGTACATGATGTAACACTTAAAAAGATATGATAACATTACATTTTGTACCCTTTCATTTTTAAGAAGCTCCTTGATGTGTATTCACCCTACACACCAATTGTGTTGTAAAAATCATAGTGGCATTGCATTTTTATGCTCAAATCTTTACTGAGTACACCTGTAGGGAATATGAAGATGCACAATCTGAACATGTTTTAAATTGTCATTTGCATGGTATTGCATGTGTGCAGTAATATTCCACTTTGCAAAAAGTACTGTTTAAGTTTACTATGAGTATTCTTGGGCCTATGTGCTAAAAGTGAGACACTAATTGACATTTATTTTTTATTTACTACCTATAGCATTCATTATAAATTTTAAATGTTACAATTTAGTCTTAAGCAGTATTCAGTCAGTATACTCTACATGTATGGTCTGCAACAGTCCACAACCTGCTCTGGAGTCACATGCAACTCCTTTGTCCCTCCATCATGACTTTTTGTTTTTTAAGAAAAATGCACAGTAGGGGGTTTGTTTAGGTAAATTTGTTATCGTTAAGTTGTCATTCATGTTTCAATTTTTAACATGTCAGATAAGTGAGCAAGATGATGCACATATGGATGCACATAAAGCACATATTCTTATCTTCTGCTGTACAGAGTGATTTTCAGAGGCAAAGTTCCTGGTTGCAGTAGCCTTTGGATCTAAAAAAATACCAGGATTCTACACCAAAGTTGTCATGCTTAGTTTTGAGAGCAAAAAAATGGAAAAAAGATGACAGTGCACCAAAGTCGTTTGATGGTAAATGTCATGGTTGACTTGGCAGTCTTACAACTTTAACCCTGTCTTATTTGACATAGGATGCATTTTATTTTGAAAGGAACCTTTTGTTTTACTGTGAAGCGTAAAAAGAGTTAAAATTTTTATACATAGAAAACTATATAATTTTTTTGCTATATATTTATTAAATAACACTGCAAATATTGAAAACATTTTAAAGCTGCATTTTATGAATGAACGGCCACAGAAATATAATTTATTCTTAATCGTGAAGTGGAATTTTGCATGTTTTTGAGTTAAGATGTAGGCTCAAATTGCACTTTTCCCTTTAAATGTTGCAGACCACTGGTCTATAATGTGCTTGCTATACTTATACTCAAGTATACTTAACAAAAAAACTTCAAGTGTACTACTTTTTGCTAAGGATTGTTTTGTTTTCTTTTTGCAACTCAGGAGATCATTTCATCTCTGATCTCCATCTTTTCAAATGATCAGGCAGGATCATTCAGCACCAAACAAATGAGAGATCTGTTGACAGTGCAGCTTCACTTACGCTGATGGCGACATAGAGGCAGCAACGTCAGTGTGTGATCACAATGTAGCATTGAAGCAAATCCTGTCACAACAAATGACAAGACAACGGCTGCACAAACATTTTTTTTTCTTCTCCTCAGTTCTGCTCATGATGGTTTATGTAAATATGCCCACCCCCTCCCCAGGGGCTACTGATACTTATCTGCACATGAGGGTCTAAGACAATAATCGGGTTTGTCTTTTTGATGTCATTTTGACACCTTCAGGTCTTTCATATTCAGCTGCCGTTTCTCAGGAAGGTAGTCTGAGCAAACATGACAGCAAACCTTCAGTCTAGAATCTATAAACTCTCCACACTATTACCAAATGTCAAACACTCTGTGAAACTCAAATAATCTCTGTGTAAACCGCAGAGCTGTTCCTGTATGCAAAGCAGCTGGAAACGATGAAAAGGTACGCTGCCTTTTCATGAATCACAGGGGATTTCGAAATATGCCCGGCACTTCGATTTGCCGGGGGTGGGGTGGGGTGGGGGGGTTGTGGCTGATGCTGTTTGCTTGTTTTGATGAGAGTAAGAAATTATTTTATTGGCCACGATAATTCAGTCAGATTTTGTTGTTACCTTAATAATAATGAGATGAATTATGCTTTTGATGATTTAAAAAGCACTTATTGTTGAGTGAAGCCACACAAGGAACAAAATTAAAGACCCACTGCAATGAAAACAATGTTTTTAGTGTTTTTAACGTGTTCTTTTGGCCTTTTTCTGATGATGGAGGACATAAATTAAGCAAATTAATCTTAAAATCACATTTCTGAGTAATTCTTTATTCCTATCGTTGTCAATAAGAAAAAAACTACTTTTTGAAAAAGATTTCATTTGTTAGGTCTACTTAGAAAGTGGGTCGTCTGGGCAGGAATCTGACTCCATTTTTGTTGCATTGGTAATGTTAGGTTGGGGGTTTAAGGGACTGTATGCTAGCGGGAGAGAATGTAAACAGATGGATGACGGGAAGTTAGAGGGGGCTTACTCCTCAACTCAGAGATGAATTTCTAATCGCCCACTGCTGCAGAAACTATGTCCTAGAAAACGACCCAGGTTTTTTTATTTTGCCTGATAACAGCATAATCATAAATAAAAGACCACTGAGGATGCTTTTAATAAAGCTAAAAGATGATCAGATTAGGATTAAAAAAAAATCTTTTGATAAAAAAATATTATAACAATTCTGTTTCAGCGCAGAATAAAGATCAAAGATTTACAAAATGAATAAAACAGTGACAATAATTGAGAAACAGAGACACCAACGTCAGCTGATCAAACATTCTGACTTCAGTTTTGTAGGGGAATCTGGGGAAGAGGAACCTGACTGTGTGACATGAATGCAGCCTGCGTGCCTCTCTGCTTGTGTGAGTGTTGGTCCCAGCAGGAGAGAGCGATGTATTATTCACACATGTCCAACTCTGTGGTTGTAAGACAGTGTGGGGCTGCACTGAAGGTCACAGACCTGCCTGTTGCCGCGTCTCCCCTGTGCTGTCAGGATGGACTTTCATGCACAGAGGTCAGAGACCTTTCTTTTGTCCATGAGGAAAAAGGGCGGGATCGCTGGTTGTTTTTTTTTTTTTTGCAACTTGTTCAAAGGTGATGTTCAAAGGATTTTTCAGAGAAGAATCTGAAAAAGTATCTTTTCTTCCTAATATTTTTCAAAAGATTGCATTTCATAATACAACACCAAAAATACGGGTCCTGTCATAAACGTTTCACATTATTAGTGTGCAAAAAAGGAAAATAAATCTTCAAATCATTACAAATTTGTTGGCATTCTTTAAGATATATATATTGTGTATTGCTTTTCAGCCAGTAAAATAAGTTTATTCTTACATGTTATAAATACAAAATAAAAGAAGATTTATTGCTTTAATAAGACAATTTGTATGGTTATATAGCTTTAGAGTAAAATAAAGATGGGAAAGGAATTTTTCAGCCTTTATTTGACAGAAGACATGTCAGTAAATAAAGCCTATTTTAATTGAGTGTGTTAATTTGTTTTCAACATTTCAATCTCAATTTGGTTTTATTAAAAGTTTTTGCATTTATTTAAAATAAACGAAAAACATAAAATTGCTTTTCTCATTTTCTTAGTGGTTTATATGTGGTTTAAAATTATTTCGCCCTCCACCTATACTAAAGTACTAATTAAAAGCCAATTTTTTTTTGTGAACTCTCTGGTCAACAACTTTTTTCTCTTTAATTGTAAATTTACCCCCAACTGAGACAAGATTCTCTGTTTCATCTGAACTTTGAATTTGGGTTGAATGCATCAAAAAGGAGATGGTTTGATTTATATTGCATGCTTTTTTTCACAAAATCTATTTTTTTAATTGTTACATCTAAAAATCTCTAACCAGGCTAAGAAACCATGCTCTGAACTGTTCATCTTCAAATGTTCTGCTGAAATAAACGTTTTCTTGTGATTTAATATCAGCTTACCAAAAGTCTTTTAAGTTTTTCTGCACAAACTCCAGGTGTGTGCATCTGCTTCATCGTGAGCAGTGTGGGTGTTTGTGTATCTGTGGCATCATAGGGCCAAAGAAGGGTACACCCTGAACAGATTGGCAGTCCATGGTGGGGGAAGACAGAAATCCAAACACTCTCTGATTCTCCTCCAATTGGCAAGTTTGTCGCCAACCAATAAAACATTTTTGAGAGGAAGTCCCGAAAAAAGGATCCAGCTCAGATATGAACCATGGAGCCTTACTGCCATGAGGTGATGGTGCTAATCACAACACCACATTGCAGCTGATTCAGCAACATAATGCAATATTTTTTATATAATCATGTAGCCTCAAGTAAAACATCGTTTCCTCTGTGCAGGAAGAAATTTTAAAGTCTTACAGTTTTGTAAATGGTATTATTTCTCAGTGAAGCAATATATAAACTTTTACCATCCACCCATCCAGACTGAGGAAAAAATCAACAGTAAAAATTGAGCTGAGATTTAAATCAGGTGGTGACATAATATGATGTAAAAGGTGAACGTGACTTATTTTTAGATGTCGCTCCAGCAGGATTGTTGTTTTACGCTGGAACAGGCAGAGTTCATTCAAAGCCTCCGCAGAGGATCTTTCCTGATTCTCCTTTTGGAACCTCGGAAGAAAACAACCGTTTGGCTTTTGCGATCATGATTCTCTTTGAACCTGTGTTCCTCGCAGTCACAGAAACTGCGGTGGCAGCTGAGTGTTTTCCAGCAGTCAAACAGAGCAGCAGGCCTGCACATACCAAGGCTGTCGGCAGCGTGCTCCCAGGGGCCTGCAAGGGTAGGAGCACCGGGACGCCACAGGAGGGATGTAATCACCAGCATTACGCTCCAGGTGCTGCTAAAATAAAAGATGGATAGGAGCCTCGGGTGGCGTTGCCATGGATCAGAATCCAATTAAACACTGTTTAGTTTGACACAAAATGCCAGTCGTAGTCTGTTGACTCATGAAATTAATGTATTGTCGAAGCACAATGAAAGTGTTGCCACAGAGAGTCAGCGTGACCTGAAAGCGGGAGGCATTTGAACCGCTGTGACTTGGATCATGTAAATTTCATTAGGCAGTTGAAGTGTCAGAAAGACAGCACAATATCACATGTGTAATTACTCAATGAGCTTTGTTGTTGTTGTTGTTGTTGCTGGTTGAGCTTTAGAGGTCATCTTTTGCTCAACCTCACACACAAACATGCTTAATGACAGTGCCTCCAAATTCAACATCGCAGTTATCTTCAGGGCAATTTATGCATTCATAAAAGCTAACAGCAGCTAAGGGTTGCTAACTCCCCTGGAAACTCGGTAATGGATATTTGGAAATGCCCTAGAGAGCTAACAAATGAGAGGTGTAAAGTTAAATGTCCTGTGAAATCATCAGGAGATCGGAAACAAGCTGCTTTTACAGCCTCGGGGAGGTTTCAACAGACAATTATCTCACGCACAGCGAGCCCCGAGCTCGGTGTGACTACAGGTCAGCGGCGCGGGCCTGCTCGCTTACAGATGTTTCTGGTGAGTCAGAAGCGGGGATGATGGAGCTGTCATTCGGGTCACTGCAAAGACACGAGCCTGCCAGCACGGCGCGTCTCGGAGTGGTGTTAGCTTAGGCACGCTCGCTGCAAGCAGGTGCTCAGTTTCAGGGGACCTAATGCGGGACACAGGGGCGCAGACGGACCGTCAAAACCACTTTGGATCAAATTAATGCCGCCAGGTGTGCTCCTGAATTTGGGCTCAGGTGACACCTGCTACTTCCCTTTAATTAGAGCACAAACAGCTGTTTCAGGATAGACAGAAAAGAGGGGGATCCCTAGGTATTCTGTGGTCTCACTCAGCGCTTAATACTGATCATTATTTCTGCAAGATTAGAAGAATATTGATACAGCAATCAATAGCAGGCGGCAGGGAAATAAAACGTGCCATTTTATGTTGGAAATGAAATAGTAATGGCAGCTTGAATAATCCCTCGCTCCTCATTTTCATACATTTTTTGGAGTTGTATGGCATTTCTGGCAGAGAAAGATTAACTTCTGATAAATATGAGTCACTTGCTAAGAAGGTGAGGATAAAAGTGGAGGCAGTCTTCACCTCTTTATTCAAACACTGTGAAGAATCTTCAGTAGGCTGCAAGCTCTGAGGGTAGTTTAGGTAGCTTTGATCTTTCTTGGATGCAGTAATAAGCATGGAGCAGATGAAGAGAGAGTATCATCTTGAAATATGATTTTCCCTTTGGTTCTTTATCAGGGCCAAAAAGAGGTGGGTGGTCAGCTCCAGGGGTTCTGAGGAAAATTCTTAGCTCCATACAAAGGTGCAAGTGTAAGCTCATGCATACAAGCAGAGCAGCTGAACAAAATGAAATGACTCCAAATGTCCCGAGAGGCCCTGCAGCTGGAAAGCTTCCGTTGCAAATGGATATCAAAGTGGAGCAGGGTTTGTGGTAAGAGCCTAACAAAGGTCATGCATTGAACTCAACAATATTATCCAGATGGAGGCAATAGTTTTATTCCTTTGTTAATGAAAAACCCACAAAATTAACTTTAAGCTGACAGAAGAAAACATTTACTGAATTGTTGCTCAGAATAATAAATAAACACACGGTACAATTCTGGAAAAAAAAGGATGAAAAGACTTTGTGGCAGCCTTGGTGCAGAGGTAGAGCGGTCACCTTAATTGCAGGTTTGCTTTTACTGCCCATGTGTTGAAGTATAACCTGGTGGTTATAGGTTGGTGCCAGTGTGAGGCATCTCAGAGATTCTTAAACTTCATTCAGGTCTGAATTTATCCTTCATACTAAGAAATAAAAGAACACTAACTTCCTGCTTGTCGGTGCGTGTAAATTGATGCCCTTGTGCAGGATGAAAAAGCAGATGCGCCATGACTGGCCACCCTAAAGACCCACTCCGATGATAATGATGCTTTTGTTAACTTGTTCTTGTGGCATTTTCTGATAATGGAGGACACAAATAAACTTAAAATTACATTTCTGGATTTTTCTTTGTCCAAACCATTATAAATCAGGAGTAGACAAAAAAATAAAAAGCGTGTAGCATATCATTGTGACATAGAAGTTTCAACGGCAAGCCTCAAGCTCCCTGCTCTGCTCCATTTGGATGCATCCACTTGCAGACATGTAGATCCATGTACATCTTCTTTTTCCTTTTCCAAGCTGACGTTTGGCTCATAAACTTTACGGCTGTGTAGCTACAATATTGGTTGCCATTTTTTTGCACAGGTAATGTTAATGTTGAGGATCTGTAAGCTAGTTGGAGAGAGTGTAAAAAAGGGGAAGATGGGAATTTGGGGAAGGCTTACGCTGCGCCTACGGTACAGCTAACAACTTGGAATGAACTGGTGCCCTGCAGAAAGCATGCTCTTAAAGAAGTCACAGGTCTTTCTTATTTTGGGCTAAAACGGCCTAATCATAATTAAAGGAGATCAAAAGATGATTGCAGTGCGTCTTTAAGTGTTCTTTGACTGCAGCTGCACAGTGTTCAGAAGTTTCAGGTCTTCAGGAGAATACAGCCAACCTTTCTAGATTTAATAGGAAGTGAAAAAATGTATGGATGTAAAAAAAAAAAAAAAAGAAAGTGGTAATCAAAGAGCCAAGAATGACCTTCAAAGACATTTAAGGTAGATTCCAAGGTCAAAGACGGTCGATGTCACAGATAACAACAGTTCTTGAGATTTAAACCAAAGAGATTTCATGGTAGAGTTCTAAGGAGGATGTGAATGTCAAACATGAATGTGAAAAGAGACTTGAATTTTTACAAGCCACAAATTTTCTGAGAGAATGACAGAAACTTTTGGTAACGTCAGCTTTACGTTTAGCGACGTAATGAAGCATGTCAAGAATATAGGACTGTTCCTATTATGAAACATGGAGGGGGCTTAATCATGGTCTGGAGCTGCTTTGCTTGCCTCAAATCTTTGAAGGTAAGATGAAATCATCTTTTTGAAATCTTCAAGGCATTTTTATTTTTAGGGAAACGTGCAGAGCAGTCAGAAATCTTGATCTCAGATGTACGCTAAGGATCTTCCAGCAGGAGAATGACCCAAGACACAAACAGCTAAACAACACTCAAAAATGAACAAGAGCCAAAGATTGGTCTATTTTGGAGTTGGAGCAGCATCCATCGTACCTGAAACGGTGTTGTTTGATCATAATGACGAGAAGAACTCTCGTTGATAGCAATGAATGCCTCCAAGTTTGTGCAACAAAACAAAAACTCCAACATTTTTGACCAAGTCTTTTTTTACTCCATTTAATTTAAACAATTTGAAAACACTTTTTTTGATTTTCATTTAAGTCCATTTTTATTTTCTATTTCTTTTGTTAGTTTCCAGTTAGTTCAGTACAGTTAGCTATTTTTTAAATTGTTAATACACCAACAGTTCTATCCTGTATTAAGTCTAAATCTTTCTTTTAACCAACAAACCCCTTGATGACATCTCTCCAGCCCCCGTACTGCAGCTGCTCAGCGTCCAACACGAGAGGTTCAATTACCAGCAGAGAGCAGTGTTGTGGCAGCAAAGGGGCCTCCCCACCACTTGCTTTGTAATTTAGTATGCAAAGCGGAAACAGAGGTGGCTGTCATGCTTTCTTTTCTGACAGACTCCATAGACCTTTCATCAGGTCAGATTTATAAATGACATCCTTACAGAGCGAGGCTGCAAAGCAGAGATTAGGACTTCAAAACACAGTCAAGACACAGGTATTTGTATTGTCACTGTGTGCTGACAAATACATCTCTTCTGCGTCGTTTCTCCACACAAGTGTGGCTTATTTAAGTCCAATAAAGGTACATTAAACCTCAAACTCAATTACAGTTTTATATTTGGTCTACTCTTTTGTCATAATAAAGGTTAGATGTGTGAAACAAAATGAAACAGAAGTAACTTTATCCTTAAGTGGTGCCTCAGCGCACAGAAAAGATGCTTTATTCTTCTTACATAACACATGCCCCCACAGGTGTCAGAGGACCAAAAAGACTTATAAAAATGGAGATAAACGCGTTCGAAGACCACACAACAGAGCACTCACCTGATTCAAGGATGCCTTCTGGTTGTTTGTGAACAAATAAAAGCTGTGGGCGTCTGACCTTGGCACACATTACCAGCTCCAAACTGGGTCAGCAGTCACCTTTACTTGAGAAGAAGAGTCTATTCTTCATTTGTGCACAAGCCAAATGCTGCTTCAGATGAATGCGTCCGCAGAGTTCTGTGTCGGTGTGCGGAACGGTAAATGTTCTTACTTGTTTGCAGTGGAGAAAAGGAGATGGTTCATTTTCGTGGCACCTGTGCCCCTCCACTGTTTTAGATTTTATTTTCCCCCACAACCTAGAATCATTGTACGAGAAGAAGGAGATGAGGCTTTTTCACGGTAAATTTGGAGGCATTTTGTTTTTCTGTTTAGACGGTTGGATGCAAAGCTGCCAGTGCGGGAAGATCTGACAGACTCGAGGTGCTGAGTGATGATTTCCATCCTGTGAAGAACAATGACTCATCACTTTCTTATGATTTTTTTTTAAAAGTCTTTACTGAAAGTCCTGCTACAATCATATTTTCATCTATTTTCAAAGCATTCCCAGTGGTCTTTTATTTATGATCATGCCCAAAAAAACAAACAAACAAACCTGTGTTATCTTTTTGGACATAGTTTCTGCAGAGCGCCATGAGTTCATCAGAATTTGTCTCTGAGTTGTGGGCGGGTGTGGAGTAAGTCGGCCTTAAGTCGTCATCCCATTTACACTCTTCCCCACTAGCTTACAGCCCCTCACACCCCCAACCCAGCATCACCGCTGTAATTAAAGTGGTGAGCTATCTATCCCTACAGTTTTGAGCCAGATGCCAGCTTGGACAAGGAAGATGTGGAAGTAGGGAGCATGTGGCCCACCGACTGCCCCATCTACATCACAGCTGCAAGCATTTTCCAACTGTATTTTTCTTCTGCTTCTGATTCACAACAATATTCAGAAATGCAATTTGAACCCTTGTGCTATCCTATGACCCCACCCTTACATTGACGTGTTCTCCCTACCATGACAAATGTGGAAAAAGGTGGAGAGGATTTCATGTAATCCATGGAAACCAGTGAAGATCACAAATCCTTGAAGAAAAAAGGTTCAGCCCACTGTCTTGTGGGGTCTAGATGACCCAACTCCCAATGTTAAAGTGCCTAGGATAGCACAAGGGTTACGCTACATTTTCTTGATATATTTCCACCATCATGAGAAAAAAAATGCCAAAAATACATGTGAAAAACACCCAAAACACCTTAAAAGCACAAATATACAATGTTACTTTTTTTAAAAAGGTGCATGCTATTTCTAAAAGAACAAATATTTAGAAACAAATGGCTTTTCTCATATTACCTGTCTTTTGTGTTCACATTTTGACACTTTTACCCTAAAAAACAAAGTGTACTTCATTCGAATATCCAGGCCTTTTGTGCTTTCAAAATTACAAAAATACTTCCCAGCGAATTCATCTGACATTTGTGTGCTATGTGCCATGTCTTTTCCAGAATTTTGGTCTTTTATGGCAATCCAATTACAAAAAACTTGATTTCATATACAAGTTTATTCTGCTTCTTTTACATCTCATCTAAAGCAAACTACTATCCATCCTCATGTCCTTGTAGCAATAGAAGAAAATAAAATTACTGGTAACCTTGGAAACTGCAGTCTTGTTTGAAATGAATGAAGCATCATCCTTTTTTATTTTTGCGTCTCTTTTTTGACGAAACAACGTCTGAAAGGACAACTTGGTGCACGCTTCCGTCTCACCAAATTTGCCGCGGCATAGAAAGTGTGAAACTAAGTGTTAAAAATCAGCAGAATGGCATAGCATGCAATCACTTTACAACTTTCTTAAAGGAAGGAAATCAATGAAATGTCTAAAGCTGCACTGAGGACACGCTGTTGATCTGGCTGAAGGAATGCTGTCCTCCCAAAGCTTCTTATATTTCCTTTGAAATCAAAAAGCCCAGAAACTCACAGGCTTCCGTTTGCTCAGAGAGGATCCGCCTCAAGGGAGATTTGTCCCGCTTTCCCATGGGCCTCGCAGTATGCTCTGTTGGCCCTTGATTGCTCTGACATTTCCACTTTAAAAGTTAAAGAAAAAAATATTTACATATTTTAACATGTCTCTAACAGAAACGTATATTTTCTGATGATTCGTCACATAATTTACAGCATAAAAAGTGGATTTTGAGGATGTAGCTCTAAAAGTTTCTTTGATTGTGTCTGGTCACAGACAGAATCTCCAGTTTTTACATTTTCTGCAGCTGAAATGAGATGCTGAGATGAATTGCTTGTAGGATAGGAGAGATTTGGCAGTTTACTCTCTGCAGGGAAACTTGGCAAGCTGAATGTTTTAGTTTACAGAGACTGGAAACTCAAACTCAAGTCTTTCCCTTGATGTTTTCTTCTAATCTTGACGAAATTGCAAGAAGTAAAATATTGCTTGACCAGGCATCATTGTGGCAGAGACTAACTTTCTAACTCAAGCTTTTTATGTAGATCTGGAACAACTATCCAACCTCATTTGCATCAAATATGCCAACAATTAGAAGATAAAAAACAATTAATTACATAATAATAATACACACCAGAATAAATGCTCACCAAATCAGAAATCTGCACACCAATACAAGCCACAATTATACTTAAACAATGCTGTGGGGTCTAATCAGGATAATCTTGAGGTGAATGAAAAATAAATAATACATTTGAAATAAATAAATGAACCGAAAAATTGACAACAGCTTTAAACTTTAAACAGCACGTCGTAAACTTAAAATACATAAACGTATTTCAGATGGTACATTTGAAAAAAAAGTTTTGAAAAATGTTACATTTTTTACATTTACAATCAGATTTTTCATTCAGTTATGCTGATCTGGATTTGACCCCATATAATGCTTTCAGACCAAAACAAGTCTTCATATTTTTAATGTGATGAAGGCACAAAGGAACTTCTGTTGGTGTAGTAGAGTCTCAGAGACCAAAATCTAAATGATAAATTTAATTATGATTTGTTTTTAACCTTATAAAAATACACTAGATACACATAAACTAGTTACAATTTAGAAATAAATTTTGTACAGTGTGTTGTAAAAATAAATTGCAGGAAAAAAGTAGAATAGTGGTGAAAAATGCATTCAAAATGAACTGAAATATTCACTATCTTATTTATTAGTACTTATAATCATAAATGTAAAAAATAAAACAAAAAAGATATATTTTTTAAATTCTAATATGAAGATATACTAATCTCTGCCATACCTTGGCTCGAGTAACTGAAGGCTGGCATAGCAAACATAATCTAATCAGTTAATTTCTGCTGATTACATCTTGGCTTTCGAAGCTGCTGCAGTGGCCTAGAAAGGCTCAGTGTCGTTACTTTTTATAATCAATAAGTCATGAGTAGCATGGTGGTAGCATGTTCCAGTAAAGCAGGGGATGGCAGCTCTGAAATGGTCTGGCACCGGACTTCAAACTCACTTGTCCCAGTTTTGCTGCTGCCTGTGCGGGGTGATTCATGCTGTGGTCATCATGGACGCTATATCAACATTTAAATCTTTGTTCAATTCATGATGGTTGGTGAGCACTGTTCTAAGAAGTATGGTAAGATGATTAGGAAGCCATGAAGAAGTTCAGAGTCACAAGAGGATTTTGCCCTTGTGTTTACTTTTTTTGTATTTCTTTTAAAGATAATTTAAAGTAAAAAAAAAAAAATCAATATCAACCATGAGCCTTTCACAAAGTAAATTACTCATTAGAAGAGTTTAGCTGAAGCCTAATTTCACCCCTAACCCCTACAATCATCACCTCAAGGATTTAGGACGCTCCAGAGTTAATTTAAACTCTAGGTTCACATCTTTTTGAGGCCTGAGGTGAATCTGCATTACTTGTAGTATCACTGGCTTATGCAACATATATGAGAAGTGTAAATGGTGTGGGGATAAACATGAAAGTTAGAAAACATCATTGTCAGTAGAACAAACCATTATCCATACGTAAAGGCAAGGTTCCCTTCTTTTTAGTGATGGGACATTCTGTATCGAGGCTTTGAGGCAAAGCACATATGGAGGCGTGCTTCATTTAGGGGAGAAGCTGAAAATGTATAGATTATTAATGTAGTTATATACAGATATGTTTAAATGGGTAAACCATGTATATATGTTATTGAATTGTGAATTGAAACAATCCAGGCTCTGGTGAATCAAATCAGATCGATTGTGGAAATGATTGGTGACACGTAGCTCTACTCATCTGCTCATGAAAACTATAGGATGAGCTGCAATTAAAAAGATGAAAAGTCCCATTGTGTTTGCGTCAATGATTCGAATTGTTTATGTGCTTGTCACGACATCCACAGTCTGTTTTGTCCTTCCTACTGACTTTATCCACAAACATTACAGAGCAAAACATTAGATGTAGTTCTATTGAACTGTTTATTTCTGTCTGTGATGATGCAGAAAAAGAGTTTGCCAGAGTTTTGCTGATGTGAAGCAACTCTGAAAGATGATGGACTAAGTTATAGAATAAAGATTTAGCATCTTCCTTGCAAGGTTGACAAGAATTGGTTTGATGATTTCTTTTGTTTTCGGGAGGTCACCTGATTCTCAAAAAGGATTTTCAGGTGGCGTTGGTGGCTCTGACAGAAGGCTAATTGTGCTCATTTTCCAAGACATGTTTGTTCATACTTGAAACATCCCAAATAAAGATCCATATTTAGGTTGTGTGCTGCCGTCAAGAACCTTCAAGGACATTCTAATGGGAGCAGTCGCATTAATAATCATAAGGACAAGAAACTGCACTATTCTGGAACACAGGCATGCAGGCACTAAGCGGAAAGGCTTCTCCTGTGTACTAATATAAACTGTACAAACCTGTGTTTTTCTCATGTTTAGAACTTGAAAAAAAGTTTTGCTCACAGGGCTGCAATCACCAGCTATTTTCTGGAATGAGATTGAACATCTGAACTACTTATGGCCTTAAAATAAATATTTACACATATTTTTATATTTATGCATACTGTTATTTGTCTAGTTTACTTAAACATCACTCTGCTTGCACATAATACACCATTATTTCACTTAAGTTATCAATTTCTATGTAGATGACACACTTTTTTAGCCCTGTTAGGATAAAAATAAAACATTTTACTTACACCGCCACAACAAGGTTGGGAGTTTGACAGTAATGCAGGTAAAATAAAGTTAAGATACCACCACACTAGCTTTGAAAGCCCATTCCTAGACCTCCATTCAGATCCTTCACGGTTACCGACCGAATCGCTAAAAAAAGAACTTCACAAACTTTGCATTGTTGTCACAAATTTCATATTATTTTTCTGGAGTACAGTACACAGGGGCATGATTACCTCCCTACCTTTGTGATGGAGACGTTTCCGCTGCAACTCGAGGCCCCTTCATGCTTTGATTACAACACAACCATACATCTTCCCTCTGTCTTGACGGCGCTTCGGGAGCGCGGTACCATCTGGGGAAGCATACAGGCATACACCACTGTATCATTTGTGGCAACCTATAAACACCAGCCTCACCTTTTTTAAGTCAGATTTCAGGGGAGAAACAAGCGGTTAGGTGAGAGTGCTGTTGAAACCATCCCCTACATACAGAGCAAAAAAGACCACAGAGACCAAGTCTCCTCCAAGAGACACATGAATCATCACTGACAAGGCTCCTCCCCCACTGGTGTTCCTGCCATGAATTATCCACCTCTGTAAAGCTTTGATCAATTAGTCAATCTCTCAAGTGCGGCCTTCAATTAACAAGGTGATCCCCGATGCTGTTGCCTCCTAACATGTTGTGCATTATTTGACGACGCCAATTAAATCAGAGCCGTGCTGCAATTCTCCGAGCCGCTGGAGGTACGCGTTCTGAGGGATTTATCAACAACCACCCCGAACCTGTGAAGCTGAAAATGAGGAAGCATCTCTGTCAGGCCGATGCGTTCGGGGATGCTGTTAAAAATTGATTTTGTTATAAATTCAGAGAAGATGCCAATCACCTGTGCTGGTCAGCCAAAAACAACCCGACTGAGCAGAATCTGAAACAAAATCTGGGCTAAAAGGAGATGTCTGCAGGTTCAAACAGAATACAGATTGGCAGTGGGATGTGTGGGGCCCGAGCGCTCCAGAGCAGCGTGCCACTATCCAAAGTCCACTCCAATAGACCGTTGCATGTGTCAAGGGGACTCTGGTGCGTGAGGCTTGCTGTAATTGGAGCAATCTGTTCTGTTGGCCTGGAGCTGCAGAGGCTGTTTCACGTTTGAAGTCGTAACCTGGCAAGATGTCCTCGATTTCCCACCACTGGTGTGCTGTTGTGCTTATTTGAGAAGCCCAGCCAGTGAGCTCCTCGCTGAACTTAAACGCCCTTTGCACTCTTGGAATGCAAGGCTGCAGCATTGTGCTTGAGTGCTTTGTCTGTTTCTCTCCATTTGTGCATCAGGAAAATTATTAAAAGAAAAAAAGACACTGGCTGCCAGTGTGTGTGTGTGTGTAACTTTAAATCTTTGAGGAGATATTTTGAATTATTGATGAAATAAAATGTAACACAGTAGAGCTGCATGCTGGTGTGATGTTCAGCACTCATAACAAGGAGTGTCCTGGATAAAAATCCTATCTCAAGCCTCTCTGTGTGGAATAGGTATGTTTCTGCCTCTATGCATGCAGAGTTAACAATCCCACACTCCCCAAAAAAGGTTATTATTCAATTTGTTGAATCTCAATCCCCAATAATAAAGTGTTTCTGTCATTATTGCACGGTTCATGTGGGACTTTCTTTTTTTTTATTAACAAAGCTGCTAAAAAAAAGATTAGATGTAGAAGTATTAGATGTTTCTTAGTGTTTAGCAGTAATGAGGAGATTACAATGGATAGAGTTTCATAGCAATAGCAATAGATTACAGAGTTTCATCACAAGAAATAAAACTTTTGATAAATTGTACTCCCAGGAGAGGTATATCTACACCCAAATGTTTACTTTCACTGAGTGTAATACACACATGTGCAAGCACATTAGTTTGCAAATGAAATAACTTACATGAACAGCCTGAAATAATACACCAATGTACACAAAAGATCTGGCTCTCTGCTGGTTTCAGAGAATTTCCAACCAAATCAACTCAGCTCTTCATAATATGGATGGCGCCACGCTGGAACCAGATGACGTCAGTAAGTTCTGATTGGTCCAAGTTGGCCTGAGTCATTGTTTCTATGGCAACAATAAGTAACTTGAATGTTCCATGTGAGACCACATACTTTTATTGAGGCATCTGATTGGCCAGTTTATGAATTAAGTAACTTGCAATAAAAACAATCATTAAAAAAAAGAGAATGTGTTAAAAAAAAGTTAGTTAAGCAAGAATTGTCATTCTGACAAATATAATGACTTAGTAATATCTATAGAAGTCTATGGCTTCCAGACTGGTAAAAATAAGTGAAAGATTTTCCTGTGAGGTCAGCCTAGCAGAGAACGAAAATGTTCAAGCTTTGAATTTGATTATAGAGGCTTCTCTCTTCAATCAGATCTGCTCAGCTCCTGCAAAACGTTCATACCAAGTTGATTGGTGTTAGTTGTTAGTGTTTTTACCTGCTTGTATGGATTTTGTGCTTTTTTTTCTAAACCAGTTCCACATTTTCCTTTTATTGCTTTTGTGCTGTTTGTTGGGCAGCATGTACTGTGATGAAGGAGCTATGTAAATAAAGCAGACATTGGTTGTGTTGCCCCAGTGTGAATAGCCTTCAGAGATCAGCAAAAAGGCTCTGTACTTTTATTAGAGGTAAAAAATAGAAACAGTGAAGACGCAGAGCGGATCTGCTGCATTTATTCTTTATTGTAAGAATATGAAAATAATTGAAAGTAGAGGTTTTCCGTTAACTCTGACTTCACTTTTCAAAGTCTGTTAAAACATTAGGGGGGCTCAAAGGTGAAAGGAGGACACAGCTAGGGACTGGAGGTTTTCATTCACCACGCAGATGAAGGTAACTTTCCCCTATATGCCTTTTCTAGGTGTTTTTGTCTCTTTGACTCCTTTAGTAGTTAGAATAATTGTGCCACTTATATGGGCAAAGGCACTCTGATATCCCTTTGTATTTTTCCTAAAATGTTGTGACGTCCACCATAGAAAAAAGGTCAAACTATTATGAAAGAGGATTCTTTTTGGAAGCCCCTACCTTGATTTAAGGGGCTGATATGTGCTTTTGGTAATGAAAGGTCTGCAGAGTCAGAATTGTCTGAGGTGTGCATTACTGGGGTGTGCTGGGATTGGGCCTGACACAAACCTCGCAGGAGCAGGAGGGGTTTTAACTTTGCCCAAGGCAAGAGGCGGAGGTCAAAAAATAAACGGTGGGTCCCACGGTGACACCGGCTCTACTGTGCTGCTAACTTTAACCACAGAAAAGAAGTCAACAAATGAGGCTCTGAGGAAGATTAAAATTTGGTTTGCATAACTCTAATAAAAAGGGAAAGAAATTATGTCTTTTTTTCGGACACGGATGGGCTTTGTGACATAGAATGTTTTTTATCGGAACCAAAAATGCTGCTGTTTTTTTTAGTCAGAATGAGCCGCTCTAAAATCCAAAATACGACTGACAAAAAACTAAAATCAAGTAGAATCATTTTTAATTCACATGTAAATTTACTGCATATGCTTCCTTTTATTGTTCTGTTTTGGAAAAGAAAACATATCCCAATATTTCCTGCAAAAATCAACCTGGGTGCTGTTTCCATGTCTAGAAATCAATCTCCCATTCAAAAAAAGCTTCTGTAATTTGCTTCTTGATGACACAACAACAGCTCTTAAGTGAATCAAAAAACACATTTTTCCATTTCCAGTTGTATCCCGTGGGTGTTATTTTGTTTGACTGCACTTCTACCAGCAGAGCCGTGACAATGCAGGAGAGGGAGGGGGAGGAAAACTGTCCGGCAGGAACCATGGGGCGCTCCGTGGCAGACCCAACCTGTGTAATACAACAACTGTTCTCTTTCTCATCTGGACAGCATGAGACATGGATGGCCATGCAAATCCTCACATTCATATTAGACTTGATCGACTCCCATCAAAGCTGCTGGGCCAGAAGCATTACATTTCCTGGCTCATTGAAATTGCCAGCCCTCCCCTTCTTTCTTATTTCAAATTAGATATGCACTGGTAGTAAAGTGTCTGGAGACGAGGGCTGTTGCTCTTTTCTATAGACAACTGCTAAAATAATTCTGTCGACTTTATAATTTAGCTGATCTTGTGTTAAACGGCTGCATGTCTTTGCAAAGACCTCTGTGTGATTTTTGTCCAATTATCCCGTTCTTCCACCCTGAATACAATAATATATAAAAAAAATAAAAAAAACAACCCTAGAAATGTGTGTTGGGCCCCTGATCAGTTTTAACCATTGCTGGAATTTATTCAACTACTTACTGTGTTAATATTTGTACCTGTTGAACAAAATTTACCCCAAGCACATAAGAAAACTCCCCCACCTAAGCATGTATAAGGCTCCACAGCGGCTCTCTCAATCATTTTGTGCAATTGTCCCCAGAAAGTTTGAACTGTGAAGTCTCCGTGACATGACTCCTGCGGGGCTGACAGGATGAGATAAAATGTCGCAGCACATCTTTTATTAAAATATAGAATAAAACCTGAGTTGCTTTTCCTCCTCTATTGATGTGGCTCTTAGAAGGATGCTGTCGTTGCCATAGTTACAACGCCCTTGCTTGTGGTGGTTAATGTTATCACATTTCCCCTTTAAAGGAAAATGTTGACCAGTTCTTTGAAACTGGAGGTGAACAGTGGTCTTTGGTGTTAAAGTTCAATATTTCATGACATTGTGTTTCCATAGAAACCTCCCTGTCTGCATCAGTTGCTCCTGACATTGCTTGTGTAAGATATTTGTTGAACAAAAACGTAACAGTGTCATACAAATGACCACAGAGGTTTATATTTTTGGGTAGGATTAGTCAAAACTAATCCTTTTTTTTAAACTATATTTACACATCAATAAAGATGTTGCTGTACTTTGTGCTCTTTTTCCCGTGATATTGCTAGCATAGCAGAAACCTTTGCATGAGATCAGCTTAGGGAGTATTGATTGTTAAATGGTAAATCGATGGCCAAAATACAAAAAAATCTCCTATCTGAAAAAAATCTTTTTTTTTTTCAAGAAATATTTCAATATTCCAATATTCCAGTCAATTATGATAGGAATTTTTTTTTTCTTATGACCTTTAAGTCATAAATAAGGGCAGGAATTTCTTACGGATTCACTTAATATGTGAAGTTATTCCTTTCCTCGACACTTAATGGAAAAACTGAATATGTAAACATTTTCAAATAGGAGGTTTTTTCGTTTTAGTGCTCAAAATGGCAAGCGGCTTATACTTATATATTGAATTTCTATCTTCATTAAGGCCCAAAGTGCTTATCAGTCACAAGTTTTATACCATCACACAACAATGGTGGCAGAGCTATAGTAGTTAATCTATAGTAAACGCATTCCCATTGATCTTTTAATTATTATTATACTGTTTTTAGCCAAAATAAGAAAAGAAAAAAAAAATCCTTAGTAGTTTTCTGTAGAGTGGTTGTAGCTTGTTAGAAATTTGTTACTGTTGGCAACCCCGCCCCCTTTTCCCTCCCCATTGCCGAGAGCTCATTGAAGGGAGCTTGTGGCCCACACTGCAATATTTTCTACGTCACAAATACACTCATTTTCAAACAGCTTTTTTACCTGCTCCTGATTCAAAACAATTTGAATAAAGAAATAATCAGAAATGCAATTTTGAGCTTCATTTTCCATACATGTATGTCCTGCATCAACAGAAAAATGCCACAAGGGTCTATAACCCATGAAATTCACTATAATTATCAGAACCTTGGTATTTTAGAGGTAAAGTTCTCTTCTGTTTGACAGAAAACTCTTAACATGGTTCTATATTGATAGTTTTTAATGCAGCCTTTCATTTCTTGTTAAAGTGCGATTAAAATAAAATCTTATTCTTGGTTTGGTTTATTAAAATAATTCTAATTTGCATCATGTCACCAATATCATTCCTGCATGGGAGCTTAACTCAGAAGGAGGGCCTAACCAATGTTATCTCAGTTTTGTGCTCAGTGGCTTGATGATAAATGGAAATACTTTTTCAAATTTCTGCTCTGCACGCTCACACAGACTTTGAACCTTGTTTTGTTTTATTCTTTCATAGTTGTTACTGTAAAGGCTAAATAAAAGAGTCCATGTCAATGTTCTAATATTTCCAGAACCTTTTAACTGTATATCTGGCTTTAAACCTGTGCACCTTCACCAGCTCCGAAGAATGGGGGAACTTCTCTTTGAATGTGTCTCCAGAGGTTTCCTTTTTCATTCTTTAATAGTTTCTTTGAACTGGCCTCTCCTTTGCTTCAGAGAGCCCGGGTCAGAAGCTGGTGTTGTTGTGAGTCGGTGATGCCCACAGAGATATCTCATGTGATATTGTGCTGCACAAATAAACTTGACTTGACATCACACGGCTTCTCCTCTGGGTGAAGCAGTTTCCTGCAGTCCAAAGACGCGCGGGTCAAGTTGACTTTCTCAGATGTGTGAATGCGGCTGTGAATTTGTGTTCGTCTGCGATAGACTGCTGACCCATCCTGGCTGGTTTTTGTGCCGTTTGATCGGGTCAAACAGAAGACTGCAGGTACACTGGGTGAATGAATGCTGGGGTTTGACTGCTCATGTTCCTCTTTTGAACTTGCAGAGATTGAAATCAGTCGTGTTGCATGTAACAGATGGTCGGACATATTAAACAGAGAATCTGTGAGCTGGAAAGCAAACAGATTCATTTGGTTTACAATGGCACGACTGAACAAATCCAAGTCACAGACTCACTGGTTTGCTTTAGCAGAAAGCCTTCAGTGTGGACAAAGATAACACACTTCATGTTTATTTATTGTTTTTAGGTGAGTAGAGGTATGGTAGGGACTTACAAATGCCATTTTTTATGCATTATGTTTGAATAATGAATCTAAAATTCAAATGGAGACATGCTATATAAAAAATACTTCATATGAGGGTTTCTGAAATCAACTGAGTGAATAAAACACACCTTGGTTGAAGCTGTTCTAGGAATAATATTGACCGAACAGTTTTGCCTGCTGTGATGTCATCATCTCCAGATGATAAATGCTAATCTGGACAGTAAGGCCACATTTCATTCCGTCCAGGACTGCAAGGACCAGATTGTTTTTGCAATTCCTCTTTCTTACTGCACACATGCTCAAAAATCCACCAAAATTTGCACGCTCCTAAAGTCTGCAGAAATATGTTTTGGGAACAATAAACGACCCCTCCCTCAAAAATGATGAGATCACACTAGGCAAAACTGTCATAAAAATGAATGGAGCCAAAATCTTTTATGGGATGCAAAATCCACTAACGAAACCAAAACACAGGTGTTGGGGATGCCTAAAGGACGTTCAGAAATTATTATGGGATGGCCACAGGCCCTATGGCTTAGTGGCCATTTTGTGGCAAAGTTTGAAATTTGGCGATTTTCACATAAGGGAAATGAAAATTTTTGTTCAAGCATTCTTCACTAAATTTTACACTCACACTCCACCAGGTGAAGTGTACAACCATAACCAGAGTTTTGATGACCTTTGAACTTTGGAAGAGGCTGCCATCATGAATTAAAAAACAAAAAACAAAAACAACTTTGGTACCGCGGCAAGTTTATACTCCTCTTAAGGGTTTCACAAGCATTTTTGGGAAAATGTTGGTTTTAAAGTTAGTAAATTTTAACTGTTGTCAAAATGTGTGGTGTTTCCCTGAAGAGTGAGGGGCATGTAGCAGCTTAGGTAGTGGGACAAGTGAGGGTATTGTATAAATGCTCCTATGTTAACTTAAACACATAATAACTAAACTTAAACATGACAAATCTCATAGCAAGACAGAACTGAAACAATGCAGATGACCTGCAAATGTAGAACTGACAAAGCAGACACTTCTATTAACAAAGGCTCATTAGCACAAATCAAGACAGCTGAGGATGATTGACAACTTAAACCTGGTGTGACTGAAAGAGAGAAAACAGCAAACAGCACATGAACAAAACCAAGAACACACTAAAGCGCTCAATCCCCAACCAAAAACAGAAAGAAAAAAACGTTTTATGATTTAATATCAAGTTTTCTGTTATTTTTTACAAGTCATGTGTACTTATGCATCACAGAAACTTTATTTCACGTTTGAATTGCCATGTAGTAAAATGATTCAGAAATCTTCTTTTTGGTAGAACTTTTACTTGGAATCTGATTTATTTTGAAGGCATTGTGATCTGAGGATTTTATTATTTTCTGATCAATAAAGAAATCTGTTGTATGTTTGGTTTTCTCATTTAACATATCCCATCATTTTTGGTTACAAACTTTTAGCAAAAAAATGAAGTCTGGCATAAAATTTTAAATTTTTTGTTACTTTTTGGGTTTAATGTTTCTCATGACTGGTTACATGTAGTTATCAAAAATGAACAAAAAACAGCAAAGGCTTTTATTTGTTGTTGTTTGAAATGCTCCATTGGAGCAGCTCTCACCTTTGCCCCTTCTCCCAGAAGCTCAGTCTGCTTTTGACTGTTAAGCCGGTGAAAGTAAGGGTTGTTTTTCTGTGCATACGGTGCAAACTGGTTTCGGTGTAAGAAGAAGAAGAAAAAAAAACGAGCCTGAATTACAAATGAACTGTTTCAGTCAGAAAGAATATCTTAGAGAAGTTGACCTTAATGTTTGTAACTTTGGAGACCTCGTGATGCAACCCAAACAAAGAATTTCTATGTTTTAGGGCTACAATTAAGTCATAGTTATATCTTAGATTAGATGCTTAATTCCATATCATTTTGAACCTGCCGGGCACAAAAATCTCCATCTCCATATCGGCAAAAATAACGAATTCATTATTTTGACTGAAAGTCTGGCATGTTCTGTGTCAGGCCTCTGAGCCAAATGTAATGATTATAAGCTGACAGATTGTGTAAAAATGGCAGGTACAGCCCCAAGAAACAATCAAAGAGAACATTGGCCTCAAGAGACGATATTAGACATTTAAGAACAGTGGAAGTTGATTTATATTTTCAAATATTATCCTTTACATAAACCAAGCGTATGAAAGGATGAGTCATGGCGCTGTTAGCCGAGGCCTGCCCTCAGCAGAGGATCAGTTAGGATCAGCGGCACCTCGTTCTAATTCAGGACGTGTAAAGCTATCCCTAATAGCCACCCAAACTACACCTGAATGCTAAAGAGACGCTTGTGTTTATCACGATTGCAGCGCACAGACACTTAACGGCTCAAATTTGCAGTCGATAAAAAGCCCAATTCACCACCCAAAACATAACTGATTTATCAGAAATCCCTTTTAAAGGCCAGACGAGATCCAAGACCAGAAGGCTGTGGATAACACGACCACCGAGAGGAAAATGAGGCTTGACTCTCAACCTTTAGCAAAATTATGCAGACTTAATATGTTTAGTCTTTGCAGGCACGTAAATGTCTCACACTCACATAAAACCCACTTTTATTTAGGAAAATAAAGGACGTTTTTTTATTTTTGCTGAATTTTAACCCCTTAATGGCTGGATTTATTTCTAACTATATAAATAAAACACTTGTTTTTTTTGCTTTCGTGTAGATTCTAAATTTAGGTACCTTTAGAGCAGAAGTGGTTTGATGCATATTTGCAAATATTAATTTCAAGCTGGAAATATTGGTTCTTTTTAAGTGACAGCTGCATGAGCCTCATGTTCTCCTTTTTGCAGCATTTGGTGTTACTGCAGCACTTTAAGGGTATCAATGTTTTATGCTGCTGTGTTTGCAAACAGTTGCTTTGCAGCCAAAGTCCTACATGGAATAATTAAAGTCATCCACTTTACTGTCACTGTACTTAAAACTCCATGAATGAGTTTGTAAAATAGCAAACGCAGTGACTATGGTAAGAATAGTGTGACAGATATTTCAACAAGCACTTGCACTTTTAGCTTAGAAAACAACACAGTTAAGAGTATTATTTACAGACCATGAAGCCTGAACTGTGAAGCATGAATGATAATAACCAACACCATCTGGGGAACTTGAAAGTTTCACATTAGCTAGTAATGAGCATTAGTATTACGGGGAGGGTCACAGAGGCGATCCATCTCATCGCTGTGTTCTGGTGCTTGCATGTGTGAGGAGAGTGGAGTCCAAGAAAAAAAGGTTAAAAAGGTTATTTTTGCTGTGTGTGTCTTAAAACCTAACTTAAAAAAGCAGTTTGTTAGTAATTTGCTATTAGCCTGTTGGTCAGTATGTCATGAGTTTAAGCTTTTGGTAAAACAGTTTTTGCTTTAAAAAAAGTTACAGTAGGAGTTTGGTTCATAACTTAATTGGTGTCTCTATTGCCCCTAGGTGTGAGTGTGGCAACAGACCTGTTTGGGGTGTTCCCTGCCTTTGCCCGACAGCAACTGGTTTGGCTCCAGCAGCCCTGTGACCCTAAAGATAGATGAATGGATATGTTTGGTTAATAAACTCACTTGAATTACTGTATAAGGTTAACATATGAGCCACATTTGGATGGATTATGTAAAATACATTTTTGTCTGCATTACTATCATCATATTATACTTTAATATGTTTTTGAATTGAAGGATTTGTTCATGTTATTTGCACTTCAAGGCCACCGTACAAACCAACAGCAGACACATAAAACCAGCCTCAAAAGATCTGAAAGTGAGCACGCAGACAAAAATGGCACAAAATCAACACAATTTTGTGTTGAAATGCAATCTGTGCATACAGAATGAGACAACAACCTCACAGGGGAGAGAGATTATCCTTTGCACATGCCGGTTCTAATGATTTATTGTGTCATCTAGGAGGAATGTTAGCTCAACATTATTTATTCCTCTGAAACCCTGAACTTGTTCACCTTTTTAACCCCGACAGAAGCAGAAGTGCAGCAGAAGCCGTGTGAAAACTGCATGAGCAAAAAGCCAGTCGTCTCTAATGTTCCGCAGGAGCTTATTTACTCAGGTTGCACACTTGTAACTTGAGAATTAATTTGATTTTTTTCCTTTCTAATGAAGGCAGGTGCCTTGAATTTACACATGCAAGAAATTTATAAAGTCAAATTAGATTCTGTTAAATATATATATAGCAGTCTAGAGCAGCCTCATTTCTGTTGTGTGAAAACAGTTCTCCAAAACCAATCTAACAGGCCTAAGGAAGTCACTTCTTTAAGGATCAAACTGAACTGAAACTGACTGTGAGAAAAAAGGTTTTCACAGACTAAAATAGTGGCAAAAAAAACAACTTCTGTCTATAAAGAGGGGTCAAAGTTAAGGACTGAAAAAGAGAAGTTCTTCAGTGGAGAAGTTAAGAAGAATTGAGATGATAGCAGACAAAATGTCATTTGGAAGGATACGGAGCAGCAGTTCCACTGATAATTGGTCTCAGCAGTGATACATACACCAGTGAGATGGTGGGAAAGGGCACGAAAAAAGGAAGGAAGCAAGTAATGGACCATGAGTTCTCTTGTTCTTTGCACCAACAGGCCAGGCCTCATTGTGTCAAATTCATGTTTCAAGTCAGTTAATGTTGTCTTCGTCCGCCTGGATCTCTCCAGCTTCTTCTTCTGCAGCTATTATGGCCCATGCGCCTCAAAGGAAGGACTCTTAGATATCTTATGCTTTAAGCGCTGGGAGGAGAGAGTCATCACTGATGTGACAGCCAGGTGCTGAAGGCGAGACTCCAGCGAGCGTGGCATGGCTCCACTTTCATCAGAGTGAGGGAGAAGTCACAGCTGAGAGACGCAGCTGAGCACTTACAAACGGATATTTGAAAGACACTGAGGCAACAGACTTCACTGTAAGCAAGCCTGGTTTAAACAATAGTGCTGTCTAAAGTTGGATTAAGTCTTCTCAGAGGCCAGACAATAAAAAGATAAGAAAGTTATGAGACAAAGACAAAGATGCAGGATCTCTTTTTCTAAACGATTCACATCAATGAAAATTGCTTTTTTGGTGTATTGACATGTTCTTGTAGCATTTTTCCTGACGATGGAGGACATTTATAAAGAAAATTAAGCCTAAAATTTTATTCAAATCATTGTGAATCAGGAGCAGAGGAAAACTTGCTGTTGGAAAAAAGGTTGTAGATGAGACGTGAAATCAACAATCAGCAGGCCATAAGCTCCCTGCTCAGGTCCATTCTTATGCATCCACTTACAAACAAACAGATCCCTGTACGTCTTCGTTTTCCTTGTCCGAGGTGGTATCTGGCTCAACGGCTAGGCAGCTTCAATATTGCTCGCCATTTTTGTTGCATCGGTAATGCTAGGTTGAGGGGGTAAGAAGCAGTAAGCTAGTGGAAGAGAGTGTAAACAAAGGGATGATGGGAAGTGTTGGCAGGATTGCACTGGGCTTACACCGGATTTCTAAATTTTTTAATTTCTAAAGAACTACTGCTGTTCTGCAGAAACTATGTCCTAACAATCAACAACATAGGTTTTTAAAATTTGGCTATGAATTGCATAATATTAATCAAAAGACCACTGGGAATGCTTTTACAATAGATTTAAATATAGTTGGAGTGGTACTGACCAGGCTCGGTGCCAGAGGGCAGGCCAGGCTAGCCAGGCCCACCCATCTACAAACCAGGCCCCTCCCAGGATAGGTTGCTACTGTATCGTTTCAGTTTCAAACTCTGTATTGTTGTACCCTAAATTTGCCAAAAATGGACATTAGAACTCAGCATTGTTTGCATAAGCAGAAATAAAATGACTGAAACTGCATCAGCATCAGCGGGGCAAATGCAGCTACTTAAGTGCTGCAGGGTGGCCATATAGGCTCCGCCTCTCCATTCTGTAACAATCAACTATTTCTTTTAGTGTTCTACTGGGACGGAGTGTCAGCACTTGGATTCCCTTGTCCGGTTCAAATGACCTTGGAATCGAAAAACTCAGTCAAAAATTATGCAAGGCAATATTTATCTGGAAAGAAACTAGTTCTGGTACCAAAACAGACCCACTTGGGATATTTAGTAAAAAGTGATTCTGCAGACAGTTCATCACCTTTTCATTAAATATCAGTGATGTTTTTTGAATTCCTTTTTTTATGTTTCTATTCACATTTAGGTTTGTGTTTCTGTTGTGAGAGTTCAAATAAATGTGTTATCCAACGAAAGCATGTGATAGCTGTGCTCCCACAAAACAAGCAATACTTCCTGCAAAGGCTCGTGGATTAAAGGTGGTTTTAGAAGATGTTTCGCTGCCCAAATCAAGTATCTTTTCCAGCTTTTGCACGTGTAGTCTCCTGACAGTTTCAATTACTAGCTGAGTTTTCCATCTGTATTTAGCTGTGAGTCTTTGGGGCACACAAGAGCCTGGACACCTGAATATTCAGTATTTGTCACAAATAATGATAGAAGGAATTGAACTCGCTTGTGATGTTCATTTCATTTCAGTTTCAATTTTCAGTCTCTGCCAATCTGCTCTCTGACGCCTGCATTGTGGGCCTTAACAAAAACCTCCACAGTATCTTTAAATATGTTTGAGACAGTGTCCACATGTCTAAAATACATGTACCCATGTCAACAGACTCATATATGAACATATATTTTAAAATCTAAACTGACTGAAGGTTTACATAAACATAGTAAAGGACTGGGTGTAAACTCAGTTTTAAATGTAAACTTTGTGACCCAAAATTCTGTTTTTGAATGTATCTCAGTGTATTTTTGCACCCCGAAATGTCAAAAAATACAATTAAAAGCATATTTATTACAACAAAGTTTCGCAAAGACTACCTTGTTAAGCCCAAAGACTGTTTTTTAGTTATAATAAAAACAGCTACATTTTGCCCTGCAGACTAAAGGAAGTATTCCACATTCTGGGGTGTTTTGCCTAAGGCGTTGCGTTCTGTACATGCATAAATGCAACATGGGCTGGTAAAAAGTGTGTTCTGATGGCTGTGGCAGTCATTTACGCAGTAAAGAAATGTTGCTTGGTAACATAGCCAGAGCTGGCCAATCAGCTTCCCGTTTAGTGGGGAGTAATGAAACAAAAAAGATGATCACATGTCTAACTGAATGAGTAGATGAAAAGCAGCTATGAAATATTTTATTTTTAAAGTATTGGCATTGCTTAAGGTTATAAAAAAAGATTTTAAAAGAGGGGGATGTGCAAACATTCTTATATGCTATATAATTCAAGCAACCCATTAGAGTAATGAAAAGAAAATACAACAAAATAAAAATCATGTTAGGCATTAATAGAAAAAGTATGTCTAGTAATGTTAATCCGGTCTTGACACTCTTTAATGAATAGAAGAACCAGGCAACACATTAACAAACAAATATTCAATGAATAGTCGAGTCCATTGGGGCTCTTTTTCTTTATGTTTGCAAGACACCCGGAGCTGTGCAGCCTCTGTCTTTCAGCTCCAGACAATAATCACCTCAAACATCCTTTGGCATAAATCTGACAGCAAAACAGCTATCCTTTGAGATCTCTCACAATGAAGGCGGCTAATAAACGCATGTCAGCATTTCATTTGGCTCTTTAGAGCTGGATGGAGTTACATTCATGTTATTCAGCTGTAATTGGAACATTGCAGTTGCTGCTGGTTAGAAGTGATTCCCTGACACGGTTCTCTTTCAGCACTTTTATGTTTTGGGATGAAAGGCTGGGAAGATTCAAGCAAACATGTGTGAGGCAGCCACACAGAGCTCTGTATTCAGACCATGTACACTATGAGGTCTTTGTCCTGCTTCTCTTCTTTGACTGTGAAATGAGACAGAAAGCAACTGTGATGTTAAGAGTTCACGTTGTCAGCTTTGAGCACTGAAGGGAATTTGCAACCATGTTAGATTGCCTCTTAAAGAGATAGCAACTATTTTTGCAATTGTGGTGGATTTCCCACAATTTTTATTAGCATTAGCAAAAGTTGACACATTTGACTTTTGATTTAATGACCAACAATTTATTACCAAAAGTAAAAGTTGTCATAAAAAAGGAAAATGTGTTAAGTTTGTCGAAAAGCAGCTTTTTGAAATGAATTGTTGCCACCAAACTGTATAGACATCCGGTCTCAGTTTTCATACTGCAGGTGGATATTATTATCTCAATTTTTATGACCCTCTCAGCTGAGAAACTCTAAAGCAAAGCAGAAGCCAGTCACATAATGAGTAAGGTGAGCTGAATTAAAACAAGGCATGAGAACAAGACAACTGATCTTCAGAGACATTCGCTGCTGCATCCATGGTATCCTAATTGAGTAAAGCTAATACAGTGAGTTGGGTTAACAGAGATTTGTGAAACTAATTTGAGTCACAAAAAAAAAAGCTTATCATCAATCAGCTTTGATCCCGGTTAAATTTGTAACAGAAATTTATAGAAATATTTCTTAATTTTATCCACCTGATAGCCGAAGGAAGTTTTATTGACAGACGTTTCAAAAACCTGATGATTGATATTTGCATTTCTTTAAATAAATGCTGCAATGGCTGTTGAATTTAGTTTAGGAAATAGATACAAAAGTCTGAAGCAAATTCAGTTTTTTCATAGCTGAACCTGTTGCCGTGTTTGAACTCAGATGAAATGATCAAACTGATCACTCTTCAAGTATGACTTTATAAAGAATGTTTGGGTATCAGGAAAAAGGCGTACAGGAGTCACACACATCCGTTTATTTGTATGGGTGCTGCAGGTTTTTGGGTTGTCTAGGCCATTGAGAGGAATGGCTGCATCTAAAGGGTAACGCAGGTAACCCCTCAATACCCCACACACGGGATGTGCAGGTGATATGCAAGTGCCCATAGGATGCCCACACGAAGTACATTTTAATAGTCTAATTTCTTCATTCCTAACAGTCAAGCTGTAAGGAGCACGCACTTAACAGCACTAATGGGCTCTTTTCGTTCTCCGCACAATTTTTGGAGGATCGATAAAGGCAAATTCCATATGACAAGCCTGCGTTTCCTCTATTTCACCCTTATCTAAGCGTTTTTTAAGTGTTTGCTTTGACCTGTCGCATGCCTGTGGAAGAAAATGGGCTTGGAGATTTTTGCTTTACAGCTTCCCAGAGCGGTCTGCGACCTGGCTATTTCCTGTTGGTGCTGTATACAGTTTTCCCCATTTTTTTGCACACGGACAGCCGGTATTCACTCATTAGGGCATTTCTGTCCAATGCTTTAGTTACTTCCTGAAACAATTATGATAGTCTGTGGCTTTTCATAGCGGTAAATGCTGCACAGTCGGCTCCATCTCACCAAAAAGGTGAATTTTCCATATGCAGCCCAGCAGCCATTTGTTGGCAGTCAGCTGTCAAAAACAAATTATTGTGAATGGCTAACAGCTTCTCCCAGAAGGTAGGTGAGAAACTGAGTTATAGGATTACAAAAGTGAAGCTATGTGACCTTTGAAGACGCATAAACTCTGAATTGTTGTGTTCGTGTGTTGCTTCAACACAGTTTATTTCAAATCCTGTCATTCCAGATGCTGAACAAAGTGCAGCTTCCATCTAATTTTCCAAAGATGATTTGACCAAATAGGTGGATGGAGAAGTTCCAAATTTAGTTGAGATTTTTATGGGCACTTATAATCAAACTTGGTGTTTTTGTACACAAAGCAACAATTAAAATCACAATGTGCCACACATTATGAGCTTCTCCACTGGAGTCATGCAGCTGTTATTAGTGTTTTTTGTGGTTATGACAAAGGTAATAATAAGCAGTATTGAGAATGTTATTTTAAATGTGGGAATGAAACTGTTTTAATGCAATTTTTCATTTCTACTTCTTGCTTTTGTGCTCCAACATTTCTGGCACTGTAACATGGAGTGTTGCTTTGCTAGACCGTGTGGGATATGACTAATAGCCCACCAGCTGATCCTTTGTTAGTAGATTCTCTTTAATGTCTGCTCAGCACTCCAACATTAAAGCATCATGTCAAATATTGTTGTACTCTAATAAGTAATAGCAACCTTTAGATTTCTGTCAGCAGCACTTAGGAAATGTCAGTAATACAGCAGCACACAGAGTTTTTCTGTGGTTCTCTACATGAAAGAATTTCACTCTAATGGTTGTTTTTTGGTCTGTTTTCTTTTTTGGAGTCATTACATACTAACACCCCCTCTTTATGATGCTTTTTTTTTGTTTCATATTATTCTTGGTATATTGTAGAAACCATATTTTTCATATAGTGCTTTTCTTTTCTAAGGCCCAAAGCGATCTGCAGTCATGAGTCTGTCACATGACTCCTATGACTCCACATGTCCACACACCCACACATGTTTACGTACTGATGGTGGCAGGTCCACTGTACGAGGTGCTGCCCAGACCGCCAGCTCAGTGTCGACACACGGGGCAGACAAAGCGGGAATTGAACCTGCGACCTTCCAATCAGAGGTTGACCTTTAGTTTTTGGAGTGGATTTAAACACATCTGTACACTCAAACATGTGGGATTTTCTACCAGTAAACTTCAATTTGTAGACATCTGTGTTTTTTCTTTTCTTTTTTTGGGGACTATTATTCTCTGTAGCAGTGCTCTCCATCTGCTTTCAGACAGTATTTTCCATCAGAGGATTTTTTTGAAGGTTTCTCCAACACTGGTTTCTACGAATCCCACATCAACTCTTCCTGGAATCAAAGCGCTCCTAAAAGTACCAAACCTGGCGGCTCCTTAAGAGACCACTTGGAGGCTGCAAAAAGGAGCATTTTCCCAGTAACTTCTGCATTATAAAGTCAGATTTTACACCACAAATTAACAGTTTCAAATGTATGTTTTCTGGTTTATTGTTTTATTCATGACTATTGTGAAAGAAATTACACTTTTTTTTAAACTCAGCTTTTTTTCTCTCTATTAGAGCTCTAATTTGTTAATTACTAAAGACATGTTCTTTCGATTGTCAGGTGTACTCAACTAAACTCTCTCTTACTCATTTTTAGAAGCTTGTTGAGGTGGGCAGACTAAACTCTGATCTCTGTTCCCATCACACTTATTTTGACTGCTGAAAATCTCATGGGTGGCATCAGCGATTATCTGCGTGTTTGTAGTTTCTACTGAGCAGTAAGACTTCCTGGTTGAACCTTCATTAAAAATACAATAAAGAATGGCACATGTATTCAATTAGTCAAATACCCTAGTGACCGTAACATTATTTGCAAAAATGTAAAAGGTCTAAAAGAAAAAAAACGTTGTGTGTATTCATTTTTAAATAACACTGGAAAATTTTGTTTTGTTTTACTGCTTTCTTTGCAGACAGCAAAAACTCAGGACTTTGTATGTTTCTTCTTGCAACTTTATTTGTTGATGTCCATACAGTTATTCATGACTGATCTACACTATGCTGAATACTGTTTGTCCAAAGCACACCCGCAAAGTTTGGAAGGATACAAAATGTTGACTCTGTTTTTGATAAAGTTAATAAAGTATGTTAATAAAGTTGTTCTTGAATCTTGAATCATGAATCTTGAAAAAAACAAAACATAAAATAAAACTATCATTATTCTAAGCTGGATATATTATTTACTTCAACATGAACAGTATTTTCTTTTTTTTTCAGTAGGAAATATGAGGCAAAGATGTCCATTTTGTGAACAAATTTTCACAACTAATAACTGTTGATCAAAAAACAAGAAGATTTGCACATTTCTTTCTTTCCATTGCCAAATATCACAAGTTATCTGAAGGAACCTTATTGGTGCAAATCCTCAAATTGTTTGATGTAGCACCAAAGAAGAACACATGAAGATTTGGCATGCAGCATTCACTTATCACTGTGACAACACCGAAGCCAGCTTCTACTTGCAAAATGAGTAATGGGTTAAAAAAACAATAGCAAAATAAATAAATAAATAAATAACGAATAGTTTTAGGCAATGACTGACACATCTGAGCACTTCCTGATGCAACCCCAGACTCACTTTCTCAGTCTGGGCCACTCAGCAGGATTAAGTTCCTTGCTCAAGGGCACGTAAAAGGTGAATATTCCAATGAGTGAGGGGAAAAGAGTGCTCATTAACTTCCCAGATACATGCTGCTTTAACCTTTGAGCCACTGTTAGTCTCTCTGCTCATTAAGCTGTATTTTACAAGCTCATGCTGAGTCAAGTACATAATCAATATGTAGTATGTGGTGTGTATAGATACTTGCCAGTTGCTAATATGTAGTGAGTGTTCTTTTTGTATAAATATGCATTAAAACAAAATTTAAACGACATGTTTCTAAACCATTTTAAATATATGGGATTAAAATTGCAGCAAAAGAACCGAAAAGGAAAGAAAAGGCCTGCTACAATGTTACATGCTTCAGTGTCTAGAATTCCAGTTGCAACATCTACTAATTTATTTATACAGAGAGAAGCACTGACAGGCGAACCTGGAGCCGTCCAAAACACCGTAAAGGCCGCTGAATTAATAAAGGGTATGAGCTTTTACCAGAGTTGTGAGAAGGCTGTGTTTATTTTAGCTGTCTTCTCAGCCAGCTCTCTGCAGCTTTGACACAACAGCAGAGAGGCTGTACAGTCTCACAGCAACTCTAGTGCATTTTACTGTACATGTGTTCCTCCACCAGGCTTGTTTGTTTCTGTGAGACTGGTGTGGTTTATGCCATTGTCGCTGTCAGAAAGAGTTTTTTTTGCAAATGCCGAAGTGAAGTACTGAATTATAGAAAGCTGAATCATACAACACCCTACAACAATTTTCTCTCATTTCCACCTCAGTCTTAAGGTTTCTGTTCAGTCTAAATGAAAAAGATTAAAATGCCACTGAGGGGAAAAAAAAGGACGACTTTGTGTAGTACTGTATATAAAACCGGAATAATGAAGCAAGCTTCTAAACTTGTTTCTATATTTGAAACTTTTGTTTCCTCTTTGTTGGCTTTCTTCAAAGTCTGTACCAAATGAAAATCACAGGGCTGCTGCAAAAACAAAATGATGACAAAAGCACATGGAAGGCATAAAGAAAGAACCCGGCAAAGGTACCTAAATGGACAAATGAAAACTCAAATATCACCTCACTGCCTCAGCATATCTTTACAAGATCATTGCATCATTTCAAATAAAGCTTTGACCTGACATGACAAACAGCATTCATACACACATTATGCTTCTGGATCTTAAGCCTTAGTACCATGCATTTGTATGGTGGGACTGATCTGTACGGGTGCTGCAGGTTTGAGCGTCGTAAAAAGAAGCAGCCGTACCCTACGGGGAGTGCAGGTAAGTCTTGCAGTTCTCTTGAGACTCCCACCTCAAGGTATGTAATGAAAATACAACGTATCACTGTCGTGCATGTGGTAAGTGTATAGTGAGTATTTGTAAAGATAATGTAAGTTGTACACACCTATGATATTCGGGTGGTGCTGTACTGGCCCTTTATTTGCCAATGCACTGGGTGTGCAGGTGATAAGTATATTTCTGTAGGACACCTATAGGATGCTGATACAAACTGTACTCTGATGATCAAATTTCCTCATTTCTAATTGTCGGGATGCTCGCAAGGAGAGTGCACTCATTGTGTGAACAGCACTAATAGGCTCTTTGCACAGTGCGCCTGTGTCTCACCTACTTCTGTCTTACTTACCCTTATGTGTTGTATAAGTGTTCACTACAGCTTGTTGCCTGCTGCATGCCTGTAGGCAAAAATGTGCATGAACATCATGGCTTTACAGGTTCACCGAGTGGTCTACGACTTTGCCCATTTTTCCCCTCCACAGACAGCCCATAATCACAGCCGGGGCAGCCATGGTGCAGAGGTAGAGCGGTAAATCTCTGATCGGAAGATTGCAGGTTCGGTTTCCGCCCTGCCTGACAAAGTACTTGCTCCTGGTGGTTGTCGCCAAGGTTCGGTTTCAGAGCCACCATCAGTGTGTGAATGTGTGTGCGTGGGCAAATGAGCCTGTGACTGTAAAGCGCTATATGAGTTTACCACATAGGAGCAGTTGTGAGTTTGTTTTGTTTCATTGAATGCAACCTTTTTTTTATTTGTTTAAGGGATTGCCACTAATTTAATATAATTTAAGAAATTAGAAACAAAGCTCTGAAATACCACGTGCCATTATGTGTCATTTGATACAACTTCGGTTTATCTAGGACTACTTTAGAAACCACAACAGGCCAGAGGCTTTAATATATCTTTTCATTATCAGATATCAAGTCATTGCCTGGTTTGACACATTTCTGCAGGTACTCCCTCTGACTTGTAGTTTCAAGGTGACAAAAATACCTGCATAAGTGGCTTCTGTCTTTGTGTAGTACTACAAAATAAAACTACATTTAACTTTCATAAAGAAATAAATAATAAAGAAAATGAGAAAACACCTTTTAAAAATGTCAAATTTGCCAACAAAAGATATTTTAGACATTGATGGTAGGAGAAATTGCTTCGTTTTACAATATACTTGAAGAGTCTGACGAGTGTCACAGATTCATTGTCAAACTGAAGGTAAAGCGCGACCTCTGACTTTTGCCTTTCTGTTAGATTTTCATTAAAAAACTACAGTTTAAAACAATTTTCCATTTTTACACTCTTCCAATCAAAACCTTAACAGAACACTGACAGACCTTTGAGGTCATTAACAAGGTCTGTGCAGTTCTTTTGTCTCAGTGTCTCTCTGGCCGTCGGTCTTTATAACCTTGTGGGTCAGCTCACGGATATCTCCCAGAGTCAGACCGGCAAACGCCTGCAGCACAATGACAGACAGCTGAAAAGAATCATTTTGATGTTGGAGGGGGGTGATACAAACTTAATTACCGTGAACTAATAACTTCAGGCAATTGGGCCAAACTCCGCTCAGTGTCTCCATCTTATTGTAATGACAGCTAAAACTCTTTTTCTTTGAGGGGGACATTGAACAGAAGTCACAGTTCTGCAGCTTGACTTGGTTTGAATAGGAGTGTCTTCCATGTAAGCTTTATTTTTGAGGTTTTTCTACTTGGTGTGAATAATTACTCTAAAATTTGAGTAAAGTACAGATAAGAAGTGTGCACGGTCTCCAGTTTAGGATAGAAAATTTGGTCCAGAGAAAAAGGTGAAGTACTGAGACTCTTTGAAGGAAAGCATTTCACAGGAATCTTCCACCTCCCTCTGTTGCTTTCCTTGGCTAAACTAATTGTAGGTCTGCATGTGCTCTGACCAATCATTGACATCAAACAATGTTTTTTTTTTTTGCCTGCATAAGAGAGATGTGTGAGGGGATGCTATCAAAAGGCCAAAATGGATTCCGTTGATGATTAGAAAGCCTGCATCTCAAAGGCGGCAAATCGTAGCCTTTGTTTTGCTTTTCAAAGAGACTAAAAGAAGAGCATTAAAGTAATTTCAGGACCCCGGGGTAAAATCTCAGGCAAGGTTCAGAAAAATGAACGATATTTTTTTTGCAAAAGCAGATGAAAATAATTAGGAAAAAAAAAACAATTTTATGGAAGGCTCTTTAGAGGATAATATAATCTCTTTTTGTTTGTAATACTGATATTGTTAGTTCTGCAGAATGGGTCACGACTACATGAAAGGTAAAATGCTGGTGAAAATCAGTAAATGCTAAAATCAGTCGCCCTTCATTATATCCTGTCTTTTTAAAACATCTTTTGATAAGAAATCAATTAAAATTTTGCTTTAATTTGATTACATTTGAACTGTTCTTGAAGTTTCTTCGTCAACACAGTCAAAGTTGTTTTAAGCTGTTTACTTTTCCCTGGGTCACAAAATGTCATAGAAATGTGACAACATAATAAGACGTTAGGACCAAGACACTCGATTGGGATGGATTGGAGGCTAGACAAGGAATCCGACAACTCAAAAGGAATAAATATTGTACACATAAAACTAACCTTTTAGAGGATGTATGTCTATGAGCCCAAACCTGGACCAAAATTCCACCAAAAGTTCATGCAGTAAATGAAATACCAGTTCAGCATTATTTTTGTGTGAAAATTAAAAGTGTATTTTTGTACATTTTTTCTTTTAAAAAGTCGCTGCAAACGGTCGTATTGAAGGAAGATGAAGTTAAAGAAAAACTAGAAATATTTTTTGTTCTTTTCTTTTAACAGATTAGACAAAATTGCATCAAACTAAATTTTTTAAAGGTCCACAGCCAGTAATTATCTTTGAATTAGGATTATGCCATTTGTAGCCAAAATCAAAAAGCCTGTGTTGTTTTCTCGGTCTAGTTTCAGCAGAAAGGGAGGAGTTCATGAGAAATTAGCTTCTAAAGGTGTATAAGCTTGACCATTTTGGAACACTTTGGGGGCAGAGCAACACCGCTTACATTTGCCATCATCAGAAAAACATGTTAAAAAACCCCCAAAATAAAATGTCGGAGTGGTTCATTAAAAAGACCATAAAGTAGAAGGCAACAATCAAATAAATGAACAGCAGAGAGGCTGGACTTCAGTAAAACAACATTTTTTCAGTATTATCAGTGATCACATGTCAACTTTGAAATGGAAAGTCAGAAAATTGCAAAAAAAACCATGTCAAATTTAAATATATATAATATTGTGAATATTGTGAAACAACTTAATGTGGGGTTGTCGACTATTTGACACTTAAAACTGAGGATTTGTGTGACATTCCTGCCATGCCTTTTGAGTGCGATTTTTAATTCAAATTTGGTAACATTTTCTATCAATGCTGGTTGTCTAGGTAGCTACATTTTGATTTTTTTTTTATTTGAAATGGTTTATTTCAAGCAATCAAGTAGAAACAATACACAAAAGCAATATAATCTTCAGTTATACATTCACACAGTAACTACCAGTAATCAAACTTAGGATAATTAGACATATTAATAAATATTGCTTGAAAGGGAGTGGAAGGAAGCGAACTTATATAATTCCACCCCGTTATACTATAACCATTTTAATACATGATTTAATCAATATCCGGTTCCCAGTTTTTTATCAGACAGAATTAAAAATCATAAGGTATCGATAAGGCACATGAAAAGATGAATTACTTAATTATTATGTTAAAAATAAAAACTAACTTTTAGAAATCAACATGGCAAATGCAGATCAGTTATCTAAAATATATGTTACTCATAAAAGTCATTCATATGATTAGAGCTTAATACTATATCAGTAAAATAGACAACACAGTTTCAGAGATTTTCATAGTAAACTTTCATCAAGTATCAAAAGTTAAAAACTTACAAAATTATGCTACATTAGGAAAGATTTTTGAATCAATTTATCAATTTTTGGAGCAAGTGAAGTAATATCATTAAACATCGATCAATGTAACCATTTTCAATAAGTGATTAATCATTTATTTTACTTTTTTCCATCTTTTTTTATTTTTTTTTTATTTTTTATTTTATTTTTATTTTTTTTTTTTAATATTTAATAAGGTAATGCTGTAAGGGAAAAAAATAAAATAAAAGGGTCCATAATCCGTCGATTATCCAAGGTTGGCATATCTTCTGCTGAAAAAACAGCTGTCCTTCTGGGTTCAAAACAGTTTGTAGTCTCTTCCATGTTATGTCTGCAGACATTAGATAGAGGTCCATATCCTTCTTCAGCTGATATCAGCTCAGTGAAAGTTGAGGTCAAGTTGTCTGCAGGTCATAAATCTCTGCTGTTGATTCAGGTGACGTCAGACGATGGAGAAAGTGATGAATCCAGGTGTCATATTTCTTGAAATTATTTGGTTCTTTGGTTTATTACTCCATGTTGATTCAGACAACTGTAAACAAGCACTTCTCAAAGTCGCTCATGGTGTTCACAACCAGAACCTTGGACCGGTCCGGTGGACCGAGTGGTTTGACGTAAATCCTGCAGCCTTTAACCCAAGTGTTCTCTATCTTCTTACTGCTTCCTGAGAAGCCAGTGCATGTTTGGAGATTTCAGCATTCCTCCTGGTCAGATGGTCGTTCAGATAAACAGCAGATCCTTTGAGGTTTTTACGTTGATTCATCAGAGCTAGCTTGTGTTTGTGATTCACAAACCTGATGAGGATCGCTGGTTTATCCGTCTCCTTTCTCCTGGGGAGCAGGTGGCAGGTCTCGATGGTATTGAGATCCAGGGAAATCCCTTTAGATGTGAGAAATGAATGTATTTGCTGATCCAGAGACTCTACACCGCGCTCCGTATTAGCACTGCTAGCTACGCTAGCACTAGCATTAGCATTAGCAGTGCTTGCTCCTGCGTTCAGCTTCGCTCCAGGCTTGATTGGTAATCCAGTGTGAATGACATTATTCATCCTTACTTGCTGTTCCACATCGTCCAGTCTTTTCTCCAGAATGTCGACCCGGTTTTCTCGTTGCTCGTTCCGAAATCTTCGGAACTCTTCCATCATCTCCATGAGTGGCGTTAGCTTAGCCGACACCTGATCCATAAAAGATTTAAGCGTTTCTTGAATGCTATCAAGAGCTTTTTTGAGGTCTTCATATTCCTGGGTTTTCTTAGGGGGCATGGTCAGCTCTCTTTTTGGAGAAAATCAACTTTTCAAGTAATTTAAAGATAGTGTATCCGCAGAGAGCCGCGACCACGCGTCCTGCCCGTAACCCGGAACCGGAAGTACATACAACCTATGATCAATTTTTTTAGTTTAACGGTAAAAGCTGAACTACAACTTTACTATTTCTTACTGGAAATCATAACACTAGCTGGTAAAGTAGCTTGCATTTTTAGTTTTCAGTTTTTCTTCTCTTTCAGACCGGTTGCCAGAAGGTGCAAATAAAAACAAGGCATGATTTACTGTAGCAGTTTGGCGAGTTTGAATGGGGAGAGTCTGGGGGTCTGCTTTGGACAAATAGTATTTAAATTTTACAAAATGTTTGGGAAGACACTGACTGCGCTGATGCAGATTCTCAGAGGCAGCTTCAACAAGATAATAAATTGTGAGCTCCCCTGCAGGAATTTCTATACATTCAAATTGCTTGCTCGATACCGTTCTGAAGGAGTGTTTCCAGGATTGTGTGTTGACTAAACTAACGGGTCCAAACTAATTCAATCGGTGTGATTTAGGAGCCTCCTTCAACTCTTTTGTCATTTTGCAAGGCATTTGCATCCTCAGTGTGCACAAAAAATAAAATACGCCACACATCTGTACAAATGAAGGAATTTGCAGTAAATCAGTTTAGTGCTGTAACACTCACACCACTGCATCAATAACAGTTCTGGACAAATAAGGATTTGCAGGCTGCCTGTCAGCGCTCCTGTGGGCATAAAGTAAACCTGCGTCCTCATTCATGATCTGCCGCTTGATTAATGATGTGCCGAATTGATCATTTAAAGATGCTGAAACCGATCCTTGAACATCACAGAGAGCGAGCTAAATCAATCAATAAGGAAATAAATCCTGAATGAACAGAATCCTATTAACACGATTTTGTTAATTTACAATTAAGTGAATCTCATTATCAATCCCCTCATTTACTTTACCCCACAGAACGATCGCACCTCTTTGCTGGCAGGCCCTAACACTCAGCGTTATTGCACTCGGGAGGACTTTCACTACAGGAGAAAAAATATATATAGTGCAGCCATTAATTTGCCATCTCCAGAAAAGGGTGTCAGTGATCTGTGAAATCACTTTGTTCGTTTGAGATGGTTGCACTTTCTGTTCATTTACGTCTGATAATTACTTCGATTATGTGAATCTCTCCATCTCACTGTCTCCTTTCTGGCATTTGCAGTATGTCAAGGCTTCTCCATTCTGGCGACCTGCGCTGTCTGTCTGATTCTGCTGCCGAGCTTAAGCAGCCCCGGCGTTAAAGCGACCCGCAGAACATATCAGACAATGGGAGCCCAGATACTCTCTCTGTCGAATGAGCCACATTTATATCGGCTGCGATCCATGAAATAATCTGTCAATGGGGTGGGAGATGTGAAGCACTCGCATCGATTCTATTTTTTATTGTCAGAGTTCAGTTCTGCTCATGTGGTTTTATTGCACACTGGGAGGTCTGTGCCACAGCTCAGCCATCTATTGTTTCTGATATCCTGTTCTTTGTGTGGATGGCTGGGATTTCCTGTACCGCGGCTCCCCTCTTCCTGCAGGATTCCAGCCTCGCGCGCTTGCTGGTAGAACCGCCCAGTTTTCACAGATGCTAGCCGGGCTTGAAATCAGAGTTAGTAAAACATTATTGCGCTTTTTACACAATCAAACCCACTGGTGCTGAGAAAATGAGGCCAATATACTTTATGAAAGCAGCAGAAATGCTTTGCTATACACATTCTAATCAGAATGTTTGTTAACAAGCTGTTTACCACCACTCACTGCTTTTCACATCCCCCTTTCTGCTACAGCTAAAGGTCCAAAAATCAACTTGAATTTTTCCACAGGATGTGGTTGTTTTTATACTAATTTGATGCAAAGTCATTGACCTTCAATGAACACAGGAACAGGACTGGATAAACCCTTCCTTTTGCCTTCTGGTTCATTAGTAGAGTTTTATTCTGTTTGTTTGTTATAGTATATTTTAGCTTGCTGGGCGTTTAGAAGTGCCTTTTGTCACATTTACATTCCTTGAGACCAGCAGCTGAGTCAAACGTCAGGTGATAACCCATCAAAAAATTAAAGACCCACTGTTTTTGGTGTTTTTGACATGTTCTTGTTGTTTTTTTGTGGCGAAAAAGGAAATTTTTTAAGCTCAAAAATGCATTTCTGAGTATTTATTTATTCAAATAAGAGGAGGAGATGAAAAAAATGTAGTTAGAAAATGAGCTTATTTCTGGCTAAATACGCTTGGTGGGCCAAAAACGTCCTTCTCCAACCTCTCAGCAACACGGAGTGGAAGAAAGGCGGGGTTGCTCTGCTCCAAAAGCCCTTTTTTCACAGCTTAAAGGTACACTTCTAATGAATTATTGCAGCTCTGCTGAAACAATGTCCAAGAAAACAACAGTTTTTTTTTATTTTGGCAAAAATTTGAATAATAATAGCTCAAAAGATGATCGAGGTCGGTCTTTCAAGGTGTTTTCTTTTTAAAAAATGTGTCACTTCCACTTCTTTAATGCAAATCTTTAGCTTGTTTGTTGATGTCTTTTCAGTTGTCCTTCTCTCTTAAGCCACCTGGATGATTCATAAACACTTCACAGGTAACAGTCTACCAGATTTCTTTAACTTGGCTTTAAATATATATTTCTCATCTACTCATTCTCAAAGCTGTGTACTTCAGTGTTTAGCTTTTGCTGAATGCAGAAGTACTTTTTTTTAAGGGTTTGGTTTAAGCATTTTCCTAATGCATCTTGTCCTCAACAAAGAGATTTGGAGAGGTTGGAGAAGAAGAGGAAGTGGTTATCTTTTTATTCTATCATCTTTCTTTTATTATTTTGTTGTTAAAAACAAATGAAGTCACCAAACCATTACCAGGCCAGTGCCATATTCACATTCCCTGCAGGAGAGGCTGTTAATTAACAGACCATTCAGGGGCTTTATGAGGTCTTTAAACCTAACAGGGATTTATGAGTTTACTCAGCTTACAGTGATTCATTTACCTACTTTATTTATAAACTTAATTTCAATAGTACAAGTTCCATTTTTTTTTTGTTTAAAACAGAAAAATGTTATTTTAACTTCCATTCATACTAAAAACTATAATTCATTTTGAAGTACATTTGAGTATCATCTGTTGGTGAAAACGTTTCTTAAAAATGAAACAATTTGATCTTCTTTTTTTTTTACACTTTTTTTAATTTCTATCATTAAGGAAACAAATCTTTTTTTATTATTATTATTTTGAATCATGCTCTCACTTAGCTGCTTACCTTCAACTAGAACACTGATTTTTTTTGTATGAGAAAAAAACACATAAAAAAGGGGGTCTCAACCCAAATGAGATCTGGGTTCATCAATGGGATCACAATAGGTTTGAGTAAAAAAGTAAAATAAATCAAAAAAAGGACATTTGAAAATGGAAAAAAAAAAAAAGTTTTAAAGTGCCTATATCGTTCAAAATCAACTTTTTGGATGTCTTTGTAATTCCTCACAAAAAAACCAACCCCTAAACAGCGTTTTGATCACCTCACGCATTTCTGAGCATTCCTCTAAAAACCTGCCCTCTGAGCACCAGCCTCTCCTAATCCACAAAAACAAGCAGGTTCTCACATTGTGGTGTAGATAAGTGAAGAATATCCCGTTCCAGGAAGAGTCTACGCTGCTAGCACGGCCCCCAGGCTAACACACACACACACACACACACACACACTTTCTCCACCGAACTAGCGGTGCTCAGCAAAACTATTTCAGTCAGACAACTCATGCAGTAAAAATTTATTTTCACATTCTTTTAGTTCACATTCTTTTAGTTTGGCACAAGGCTCCGTACAATCCCATGAAACAAGATTTCCATAAAACTTTAGAGTAATAACTACCCCTAACGGAGCTCACACGTGGAAGCCGGGGAGGACAGTGGGGCGCTTGGAAGAGAATGAACAACTGCACACCTGGACTTGATAGGACGCTGAACAGGTGAGTTGATTACTGAACCGCCCTCGGGGAGTAACCGAGTAAAACACTTCTCGAGTTGTCTGCCTGAAAGGCTCCCAAGGTCCCTTATTTCCTCTTTAATGTACAATACGCACATCCATGTTTGCACATTTTGGGTGTTGTTTGTTTTTGTGGGGGAAGCGCACACACTGCCGAAACGTCAAGGGCGCCACCCACAAGGAGCGAAAGGCGGGGCCTCAGGGATCAAGTCAAAAATCACTAATATTTATCAAAAAATCATTCTTTAGTGTGACAAAAGTATTATATTATCATATAGTTGACGTACTGCATGAAAGCAGGATATAGGCCCTTTAATGGCACAGATTAAATCACCCATTTGCAGTCTAATAAATATAAACATTTTACAGATTATTCATAAATTCTGGTGTTCTGGTGAAGAAAATTTGGATGATTAATAAAAAACACACACATTTAATTACATTTTTTTTCAAATGACAAATATTTCAAACACATTGCATTGTGGTCTGTAGTTGCCAAAATTGTAAGCATAGACGCACACTTATTTTATTCGGAGACTTCTGGAAAATATCCAGGGTAATTGCAATTTTGGACACCCCAACAAGATGGCGGATGCTCTATAAAGTGCACTAAGTAGTGAGGGAGTTTGGACACTACCATAGAGTACCTCCTCTTCTTGTCGTCAACACTTTTCCTTCTATGCCTCTTGTTTATGAACTTGAGTCCCCAAAGTGTCAAGACTGTAGATTTATGATGACAAACAATTTTAAATGAAAGAAACAAAGAATTCTGTGTATGTAAGAAACTTTTCAGGTCACAATTAAACTGTCCTTTGTTCCCTTTTTCCTTTGTCTTTTAGGTAAAAAAAAAAAAAAAAAAGCTGGAAGGAACCTAATTAACCCGAGTTACAGAAAGAGCTGCTCCTTCCTCGGTACCCCTGTGATACACTCAGGAGACCGTTCTACTATTAAACGCAGCACACTTAGACGCACCACACTTTTCTAATTGAAACCTCCGGGACTGCACTTTTAGCTTCAGAATTTTTTTTTTTTAAATAAATGTTGAGGAAGAGACAAACGGCTCAAAGGATCAGGGGCCTCAGTGGTGAAAAACAATATGAAGGAGAAAAAAAAAAAGAAAAATCTGTCAGTTCGCTCCACTGCCACACTGACTAACAATGTGTTTCTTAACTTCCTTGGAGTCGAGAATATTATTGGAGCCGGATCAAAAAATGTAAGTCCTGAAAACATAACTCACAAATTGGCCTTTTTTATTTTTTTATTTTTCAGACAGCTCAATTTAGTAACTTCAAACTTCTCCCCACATCACTTAATCCTCGCACACACCCTCATTCTCGTACATGCGGAGTCAAGAGATAAAGCAAAAGAACATTTGTCAAATTAAGTGAAACCTGTGCTATTGATTTCTTCTAACCAAGGTAAATGAAAGGGAATTAATTAAGGAGCATTAAGAGATAAATGAGAACTTGGCAGAAACATGTCGTAGGGAGCTATTAATGACCCGCAGAGCAAATGAGAGCCTCGGTTATAATACTGGGCTTCGCCACCACAGAGTGACACTCAGCACGCAGCATCTCACATGTTTGCTTACAGCTTTGTCAGCAGCTTACTTCAATTCCAGGATTTCTCGTTATAATACAATAGGAAAGAAAGGCATCAGTGACTCAACAGAAAGTAAGACAATAAGGCGCACAGCAGATGTTTTACCATCCCAACAAAAAATGATTTAGAGCAAATCAAAAGACACAAAATTAATACAGAAAATAAGCTGCGTATGTCAAAGTTGAATCATTGCCGTGCAAAATTTATTTCAACAAGTAAGAAAATTTTGCATTTAATGAATAACAGATTTATCAAACAAATCCTAAACATTTGAACACATTCATGTATCAATGAAAATAGTGGTTTTTGTGTTTTTAACATGTTCTTGTGGCAGTTTTCTCATTTTAGAGGAAAAAAAAACAAAGAAAATGAAGCTTAAAATTGCATTTCTGAGTATTTCTGAGTCTTTATTAAAGTCATTGAGAATCAGGATCATACGAAAAAAGTGTGAGGGGCGTGTCAGCTAGCGGGAGATCTAAACAAATGGGTGATGGGAAGGGGGGGCGGGTGTTCTGCACTAACAGTGCCGCTCATAACTCAGAGGCATATAAAACTATGCATTTTTGTCTAAAAACCAGCCTTTCTGGAAAACTTTTTATAAACTGTTCATGAAAGCTTGTTTGCAGCAGTGGGAGTGTATTATTGACATTTTCACTTTGATTTGTTTATCTGCTTTTCCACATAGGAGCGTTTTAGAAAAATTATTCTCTTTTCATTTTCCTTTTTTCTGATTTTATGTGATTCTTTTTGTGAGACATAAAAAAAAGATTGCCATAAAATCCCCCACCCAAAAATAATTTTTGATACTAAATTATTCTGTAAATAAACTTGGCAGGATTAGTCAAGGAACTTTAGCATCTTTTTCAATTAGCAATATATCCAGGAACTCCATTGCTTGACTTGGACAGTTCCTTAGGGTTAGATAGATGACAAATATCGACCAAAATTTTGTATTAGTTATAGATTAAACACAAATGGAGTGTGAAAATAATCAAAAAATGAACCAAAAAGACAAAAAATCTATAGGCTACAATTGATCTGGAAAGTCTTTTAACATGATGCCTTTCTAACCTCCGTAAATCAGTCATATTATTAGTGAACAGTTAAGATTAGGGTGATGTAATGGGTGTATATAATTAATCAAACATTTTCTATACTTGTGTTGAGGCAAATTTACTGCAGGTTTTCCAATATAATTAATCTTTCGTGACACAACAAATCTTTGCCAGTCTTATAAAAAAATATATCAACTCACTTTAGTCAAATTTGCTTCACTGAAATACAAATGTAAACCAACAAAAATCCATATATTAAAATAGAGGATAAATGGGAGTTTGAATCTGAAGACCCTCAGCTGAGTTTATTGAAAAAGACGTTTACTACAGATTTTATTTGCTGTTTTGCTCTAATTTCTTGGATGAATTTAAAACCAAAACTATGAGATTAGGATTAGGAAGACGTTTAATTTAAAACACACCCCTTTCACCCGTCAGATCGTTGACTATAAGTTCACACTGAAGTACAAAGCCTTCCCTTGCAGGTCTGAATGAATGTCAGTCGTCTGTAAAATTAATTAACATTCCACTTGACTTACTTTTCACTTTGCAGATAAAACCATTTAGAATATGCAAACACTGATTTTTGTAGTTAAAGAAAAAAAAAATCTTTTTTAATTCACGCAAGCCTGCTGACCACATCCAAACAGTTCAACTAAAGTAGAAGCCTTGATGGGAAAAACTAATTATTTTCTAATAAAGCATAAAGTTTTAATAACAGGATTTCGTTTTTTTTTTTTTCTTCAGAATTCAAGGTTCATTCTACATCAGTAAGTCTTTGATAGCAAATTTAATTACAGTCATCTTTTTTTGTAGTATTTTAATTTATAGTGGTTCAACATCACTTGGACCCTGTGAAGTTTGATCAGATGGTAGTGAAGACTTTTCTTCATTTCCTGCGTCTTTCAAAAAAGGATGATTCATTTACAAGTCAAGTTTTAATGGTTTTTGAACAAAAAAAAACCATCTAAATTCCAACTAAACTCCCAGTTTTTCTGGGAAAAACAGGAGCTCTTGATTAAGATTTCTTCAAATCCACAGCATGAGCCCAACGGGCATGAAAGCAGGAGCTTTGAGAGTGGTTTATGTGAAAGAAAACATGAAGAAATATTTCTGAGCCTTTTAATAAAGCCGGCACAGTTCAGATATGCAAAGCGACGATTTGAAACCCATTTTGTTTGCACCTTTGAAACGGAAAAAGTAACTCACCTTGGCTTTTAATGTTTGTAAAGATGAAAGCCAGCCTTCTCAGATTTTATCTAAAAATGTAAAAATAATAGTAAAAGTTTGACTTTTTAAGGTCTTTATCTGCTGTTTTTCATATTCTTTTTATTTCTGTATATACTTAAACAACAGTAAATGTCTTAAATATCCTCTTAGTGTCTGAATTTTTTTTTTTTTTTTAATCTTGCAGCGAAAATACTGTCATTAAATCAACTTTCCTGTTGTTAGAAGAATGCCAAATTACCTTAAGAAGACTCCAAGAAAAATGGCCAACGTGTCATGTTGGGATGGGAATTAGGCAACGAGGACGGCATAGAGATTATCTGTCTCACTTGCCACTAAGACAGACAGTTTAGGCGTTCTCCTAGTTTCAATTTGTCACCCCAAATGCCAGATGGTCCTCAGATTGGCCCTCCCCGCTGTGACGACGAGGTAAAGCACAGTGGTGCTTTAAAGTGCAGGGCTGCTTTAAGTGGTCATTATTTATTTGATCTCGTTTATATAATTTAAAGGTCAGAGCAGAGGGGTAATTAGGCTGAGTCAGCTCACCGCAATAGTGAGAGGGCTTATTGATTTACAGTAGATTACAATCTTTAGAAGGACTAAAGGCAGCACAAGGGAGTGTATGTTCCAGCACTGCCTCATTCTTCATCCTGCATTAACCAACTTCAACAAACAGTTGCAGAGTGAGGCTTTCTATTTAAACGCTTCCATTTTTTCTCTAACTTTCCACTTTTACGTTTGTTTTTTTTTAGAAGTAATTTAAAATTTGAAGAGTGACTTTGTTGATCTCATATCCCACAATTTTTCCAGCTCTTCCCTCAGCCTCTGGTACTTATTAGTCTTCTCATGTTCCTCCTCCTTGATGGTGTTATCACTAAAGAATGTTTGGTCCATACCATTTTATTTTCTGTATCTGAAAGTTCCACAGGAAAACAACTTTCATTGGAGCGGGTCTTGGTGTTTTTGCAACTAAAGTCCTACCTGACGTGCCAGATTCTGGCTTTTATTTATCTTGTGCATAGAGTGTGCTCTTGGGGGGCCACAACTAGTCTTTCTGTGCTGTCTTTCAGTTCACCTTTGGCAGGATTTTAGAATGTCACTCTGTACTTCTAATACTGGTGATCCACACTGTGCAGGGATTTGTCCTTCCATGATGGTTTCTGCTCTTCTACACACGGAGCCACCATTTTGGTGTGCTACTGGATCTTTGGTGTTTCATCTTAGATGGTAGCTGGCGGTTACTGGTCCTTAACGACCATCCTTCCACACAGTCTCAGGGTACTAGATTGTCTTGTTGTCAGTGGCCTTTATCTCCTCTTTTAACCAATTTGTTAATCCGTCACAGTACCTGATGACTTACAGAGGGCAAGTTTTGATATCATCTACATGCCTTACTCTGAGTAGGTATTTGAAGACATAGGTATTGTGGCCTCCTCATACATATGCTTTACTCTGAAGTCGATATTCCTAAATGGTCTTTGTGATGATCTGGTTGAGGGGGTCCAGGCCAATGTGGACCTCTAATAACAATAATAATAAATTTTATTTAGAATGCGCTTTACATTTTAGATAAAATCTCAAAGCGCTACAATGGAGGCAGAAATAAAAATGGTTTACAATAAGAACAAAGTAAGGCAAAAATAGAAACAACAATGAAAGTGCTAAAAAGCATTATTAAAAAGGAAAGTTTTTAAGCCTTTTTTAAATGTGCCAAGGCTTTGTGCACTCTAAAAAGAGTATTTGGGCTGTATTTGGAAAAATGTACTTTTTTACGTTGTTCTAACTTAATTATTTAGTTTGGTGAAAATAAATAATTTTTTTGAGTTCATTCAACTTAAAAATAACAGCATAGTTATTTTACTTTCAATCAACTTAATTCAATTAAGTTGGTGTGAACCTGTCGATACATAATGATGTCATAATGTGAGGCAGCGCAAGGAATTATGGGATACCATTTTCTTTGCCTATCTTGGCAGATTGTGGTTTATTTGTGAGTTTTTGTCCATGGGTTTTGTTGTCCAGCTTTTTTACTCTGTTTGAACTAGTAATTTAAACTGTTATTTTTATTTCTTTCTGCACCATGAGTTAGAGTTTGGTAGAGGATAATGAGTAACCCCCTTGTGCGGTAAAATACCCTAAGTCTCAACCACTACAGACAGTGTTAGCAACATGTGAGCTCTTGCCTAGTAATGCATTACAATGCTGGGTCATTCATTCAATTTTCTATTCAATTCAATTTTATTTGTATAGCCCAAAATCACAACAACAGTCATCTCGATGGGCTTTGAAGTAAAACATGAACTCAAAAGGATCATGAATACAAAAGAGTCAATAGGAAAATACTAAAATAAACTAACAAACTGACTAAGCTATACTGGCATCCCTGCCCTTAGACCCCCCTTCGCGGTGAGGAAAAACTCCTAAAAAACCGGATTCCGGAAAAAAAATGAAGAAACCTCAGGGGTGCCCACATGAAGGAGGGATCCTCCCCCAGGACGGACAGGCGATTTACCAGAACTCTTAGAGAAGAATTAACTTATCTAACTCTACATCTATATATTTAAAGTCCAGCAGACGAGCTTCATCCAGCCGGGGTTGGGGACAGTCAGGGGCGCGAGTCGAGCCGGAGACAGGAACCACAGCCAGGTGTAGGAGCAGGAGCAGAGACGAGGTACACAGTCAGGAACAGGAGCACGGATGGGCCAACTGGAGTCTGGAAGCACTCCCACTCCCCAGGAGGGGAGAGGGATAGAGGGACAATACATGAATCGTACTGCACCAAACAGAGGCATGGAGAACTAAATGATAAATGATGATCAAAAGTAGAGAAGAGAGGAAGTGTAGAGGTAGATGAGAAAAGAAAAGAGGACAGAAAAGAGGACAGAGCCCCAGTGCACCATAGTTACCCCAGCTTCAACTTCTAGCAGCCTTTTAAAACAAATAGTTATTGTTATTAAGTTTAATTTAAACAATTAACATTAAGTTAAATAATCTCTGAATACTAACTAGTCTGACAATAAGCCTGTCCAAAGAGGAATGTTTTCAGTCTAACTTTGAATGTAGAAACTGAATCTGCCTCTCTTACATGAGCTGGGAGTTTATTCCATAAGACAGGGGCTTGGTGGCTAAACGCTCTACCTCCAACTGTACTTTTACTAATTTTAGGAACCACAAGCAGTCCTGCATTTTGCGAGCGAAGTGTTCTGATTGGATGGTAAGGGACTATGAGGTCATTAATGTAGGACGGGGCCATTCCATGTAAGGCCTTATAGGTTAACAGGAGGATCTTGAACTGGATTCTAGAGTCAACTGGGAGCCAATGGAGGGAAACTAACACAGGAGTTATGTGATCTCTTCTGCTAGTTCCTGCTAACAATCTAGCTGCTGCATTCTGAACAAGCTGGAGACTTCTTAAGGAACTCCTAGGACACGCTGCTAACAAGGAGTTACAGTAATCCAGCCTCGATGTAACAAATGCATGGATGAGTTTTTCAGCATCACTCTTAGAAAGTATATTTCTGATCTTAGCAATGTTCCGCAGGTGAAAAAATGCAGTTCTACACGCCTGAGATATGTGAGCCTTAAATGATAAATCCTGGTCAAATAAGACCCCAAGGTTTCTAACTGTGGAATTAGGGGCTATACTTACACCATCCAGGGAGACTATCTGAGCAGACAGAGCATCTCTCAGATTTTTAGGACCTAGTATAATAACCTCAGTTTTTTCTGGGTTCAAGAGGAGGTAATTAATTGTCATCCAGGTCTTGATGTCTCTGATGCAGGCGTTCAGTTTCTCTATCTGGTCATTCTGGTCAGGTTTCATGGATAAATACAACTGAGTATCGTCGGCATAACAATGAAAATTAATGCTGTGTTTCCTGATTATGTTCCCTAGGGGTAGCATATAAAGCGTAAACAGGATGGGTCCTAAGACTGAGCCCTGTGGGACTCCGTAGTTAACTCGAGTGCACTGAGAGGATTGTCCATTTACATTAACAAACTGATATCTATCTGACAGATAGGATTTAAACCACTGGAGAGCAGATCCTCTGATCCCTATGTCATGCTCTAATCTATGGAGTAAAATACTGTGGTCGATAGTGTCAAAAGCTGCACTGAGGTCTAACAGGACAAGAATAGAAAGTAGTCCCTTTTCTGAAGCCAATAACAAGTCATTAGAGACTCTAACTAGTGCAGTTTCCGTACTGTGGTGGGGTCTAAACCCTGACTGAAAATCTTCAAAGTGGCTGTTGTCCTGTAGGTGGCGGTAAAGCTGCTTAACTACAACTCTTTCTAGGATTTTAGAAATAAAGGGCAGGTTTGATATCGGTCTATAGTTGGCCAAGATGTTAGGATCCAAACTGGGCTTTTTCAGAAGAGGTTTAACAACTGCATATTTAAAAGACTGTGGCACGTAACCCGTTTCTAGAGAGGTATTTATCATCGTTAATATGGAGTCATTAATTAGGGGAAAAGTTTCTTTAAAAAGTCTAGTGGGAATTGGGTCTAACAGACAAGTTGAGGATTTGGAGGACGTAATAATTGATGTTATTTCTACTTGATCCACAGTAGTGAAGCAGTCTAATGTTACAGAGGTTTCTAAGGATGCCTCCACTTCTACCGCTTCAGCCTGCTCTGGGCTGATAGTAGGAATAACTTGATTTAACTTATGTCTAATATTTGAGATTTTCCTATCGAAAAATGTAAGAAAATCATCAGAGCTGAGAGAAACAGGAACATGTGGTTCTACTGAGCTCTGACTGTGAGTTAATTTAGCAATAGTGCTAAAAAGAAATCTGGGATTGTTTCCATTCTCTGATATTAAGATTGAATAGTACTGGCTTCTAGCTCTACGCAGGGCTTTTTTATAATTTAATAGGCTATGTTTCCAGATATTCAGAGACTGCTCTGAACTGGAGCGGCGCCATTCTCTTTCCAACTTACGGGTTTCTTGTTTAAGAGAACGTGTTTCAGCGTTAAACCACGGTGCTACTCGGTTTTGTCTAACGAACTTAGGTTTCAGGGGGGCAACAACATCGAGTGTACTCCTGAGGGCTTGTAAGGCATCATTAACAAAGTGGTCATTTATACTAGGACTGATGCTATGGGAGCTGGTCTCAGAGTATTTGCTCAGAATGTCACTAAGCACTGGCTGAACTGTGTGTTTAAACTCAGACACAGAACGGTCAGTTAAGGTTCTTCTAAGATGTTTCTTATTCACTGGGGCAGTAGCATGTTCTAAAGTAAGCTGGAAGGTAATCATAAAGTGATCAGAAATGATGGGGTTAAGAGGAAGGACACTCAGCTGGCTGATCTCTATACCATGGGTTAAAACGAGGTCCAGGGTGTGCTTATGACAGTGAGTGGGTTCATTTACATTTTGGGTGAAACCAACATCATCTAATAAAGCTTCAAAAGCCTTTCCTAGACAGTCACTGGGGTCATCAACGTGAATATTAAAATCCCCTATTATTATAGTTTGATCAGAATCTAAGACAATAGTCGATAGGAAGTCGGAAAACTCAGTTAAAAATTCTGAATATGGGCCGAGGGGGTGATAAATAATTATGAATAAAACAGGTTTTCGAGTCTTCCTGTTTGGGTGATTTATAGACAATATGATACTTTCAAATGAATTATAAGTATTTTTAACTTTAGGGCTAAGAAGTAAGCTAGACTGTGATATTACTGCCAAACCACCTCCTTTACCTGAAATTCTGGATTTCTGATAGTTAGCATAAGTGGGGGGGGGGTTGCTTCATTCAATCTAACATAGTCATCCTGTTGGAGCCAAGTTTCTGTTAAGGCTAGTAAACTAAGGTTGTTATCAGTGGTTAACTCATTGACTAAGAGGGACTTAGAGGAAATGGATCGAATGTTTAGTAAACCGCATTTAATGACGTCATAATTGTGCTTGTGAGAACTGCTGTCAGTCACTTTAAGGTTTCTATGACGCGCTCCTTTTACTTGTCTTTCAGCACATAAGCTAAAGCTAGGACCTGCTTGACTTTCCCTGCATGGGTTTTGCACCAGCACTAACCCTAAGGGAGGCTCAGAGGAGCGTTTTACACTGCTGCTCTGTGCCCGGGTCTCGTCTCTGGGTTGTCAGGTTAACAGACTAAGGCTAGCAGAAATGTTTCTAGAAAGAAGAGCGGCACCGTCCCGAGTGGGATGGACACCATCTCTCCGCATGAGACCGGGCTTCCCCCAAAACGCGCTCCAATTATCCACAAAACCAACGCCGTTTTCTGGGCACCATCTAGAAAGCCAGCGGTTGAATGATGAAAAGCGGCTGTACATTTCATCACTGACTAAGTTCGGCAGGGGACCAGAGAAAATTACAGTGTCGGACATCGTCTTAGCCAGTTTACACACCGAAGCTACGTTTAACTTAGCCACCTCTGATTGTCTCCGTCGGGCATCATTACCGCCTGCGTGAATCACGACTCGACGGAACCTGGACTTACTCTGAGCTAACATCCTAAGGTTCCCCTCGATGTCACCAACTCTGGCCCCCGGATAACACCTGACTGTAGCCGCTGGGAGCTCCACGTTTCTAACTTCAGAAGAGCCTATAACCAGAGTTGAGGGTTCAGCGGGTGTGTCGCTGAGGGGGGAGAACCTATTACTAACGTGGAGTCTTGGGTGCTCTAAGTTTTTGCGTTTAGCACTATGTTTCCTCCCAACCGGTACAAACCCCTGACTGTCTCCCGGCTGCTGGGAGAACGCTGGGGTGCTAGCTAAATTAGCCCTGGTAGCGCGGCCCGCGCTACGAGTAACGACCTGGCTAGCCGGTTTAGCTTCCACTGTGCGGAGCCGCGCTTCTAACTGCTCAAGCCTGGCCTCCAAGTCTAACACAAGACTACACTTAACACATCTACCGCTATCTTCACTAAAGGAGGCAGGATCGTCACTAAACATATGGCACATGGAGCAGGAGAGAGTGGGAAAGGTGGAAGGAGTGGTGGCCATGCTAGGTTCTAAGCTAAGGCTAGCGGTGTTTAGGTAAAGAGAAGTGGTTTATTTAGCAAAATGAGAAAGTGAACAGCAAGCGGTTTAACAGTAGTGAATTTGCTACTAAAAAAGTGCTAGATGTGAATATTAACCCAGATAACCCTTAGAGTAAGCAATAGTAGACAGCCAAACAAGAGGACAGTAGTCAAGCACGACTAGTGTTGGTTAACGCTCACCCGGAAATGACGTCACACGTCATTCATGTCATTGATATGAAAATTAACAGGCCCAGTGGTGGAAACTTTGGAATAATTTGTCAAATAAAATTGTATAAACAAAATTGAAATATTTTTCTGTAAGTTAAATCAACATTTCAAATTAAGTTGGATAGCCATAAAAAATTAAGTTGAATAAACTTAATTAAGTTAGGTGTTACCAATTGAAGTAATTCAATTAAGTTGGATCAACGTATCATATTGAGTTGGATAGACATAAAAATTTAGGTTGAATAAACTTAAGACAATTAGGTGTTACCAATTGAAGTGATTCAATTAGGTTGGATCAACTTTTTTCTTTTTAGAGTGTGGGGCTCTGAGGGATTGTGGAAGATTCCATAAAGTGCAGAGACAAGTGACCGTTGATTCCGGCCGTATTTGACCTGTTGTTCTAGAACTTCATATATCTTCCTGAGGATGTTGTAATACTAAAGTATCAGTTGTTTTGATATCATGTCTTGTTCAAGCAGCCCATTTCTCAAATAAGCCCAGGTGGGAGTCTTGTCTTGTCTGAGATTTCAGCCCCCTATTACCCACCTCCATGCGTACACGTTGTCCTCCAAATGTGTCCTATAGACCAACTTCTCCAGGACCAAATTCTCGGACTTTAGTTAAACCACTGGACCATAAAACATCTCCAAAAAGCTGGATGTAAATCCCAGAGAGCAGCTGCAACTTTAATGCCACTTAGTATTGGCTTCGGAAGAATGCTTTTCTCCTTGCTGGGTGGCCTTTCATCACATATTTTACTGCCAATTCGGAGACTCTATTAACAGTTTTAACCAGAATTTTTACAAGGTCGTTTGTTGTTGTTCTGGCGCTGATATGCAAATTTTATATGAAAGCACTCACCTTTGGGACACAAAAGCCATCTTCTTTTTGAGTGATATGATGACATGAGATTTATTGGTTGATATATATGAAGAGGAGACCTTCAGGCTTTTGAAAACTGCACCAAAAGCCTATATTCAAGTTCTAATGTCTGAGCTTCTCACTTTATTTTCCATAAAGTCATGTAGGGACAACCTTGCATTTTAAAAGTGCCTTTAAAGAATGTTTTCTTCTCCCGAAGCCTAAACCAAACACATATGTAAATATAAATTAGACATTTTTTATCAAAATATATTTTTACAATTATTTATCATGTATAGGGATTCAGATATTAAAGCATAAGACGTACAAAAATTATACAAAAATTTAATGGGAAATGTTTTTTTATAGAAAATCTTCTGAAAAAATGTCAAGATTTTTAGACAATATTTTTCAAAAATGGATCAAATTTTGTGAAATGTAAAAAAAAAAAAAAAAAAAAAGATTTTTTATGTCCTTTCTTTGAGAGTGTTGTGTTGTTTTTCTGTTTAATCTGACGTCTGAGCCTCAGTGGAGTTGAACCACGAGCTCGGCTCTCTATAAGTCTCTTCTCTTTATTTGTTCTGTTGTATCAGTGTGAGATCGATCCAACAAACACCTATTCCCACTCATTCTCTCTCTGAGTTAAAAGAGCTGTAAAGTGAAGATACATTTGGGAACAGCTAAAAATATTGGTATTTGTGCGTTTGTGTGTGTGCAAATGTGCACTGTCTGTGTTTGTAAGTATGTGGGTGTGGGAATTCGACACTTGATTGCGTTCAAGCAACACTTATTAGCTGCGTAATCCTGCGGGCCCACAGGGGTGTGTAATTGTTAGAAGTTAACAAGTGGTGACGTCAAACAAATTGTGAGCCCATTGTGAAGGATTGTTTGTGAAGGTGTAGGCTTGTGGAAAGACTGTCTTTTGGCAGCACCACCTTTGTTTGTGACTTCATTCTAGTGTTCAGAGGACAGCAAACTCTGAAATTAGCTCTGTGTCCACGACAAGAGGACTTTTTTGTCAGTGACCAGTTTCCCAGTGATGCTCCAAGTTGTGTCTGTAGGGTCGTGGGATGCTGTAGCTGAAGCTATGATAAAATAGATTAAGAGAAGCTGCACTGCAGTAAACTTTGCAGAGAAGAAAAACGTTCAATATGCCAAGGAGGGTCATCCTTTTCAGCACAAAGAACATAATTATACTGCATGCACTCGGTGATTTATAAGCACACAGCCTCTCCGGGCTTCAGATAAGTGTACAAATTGGCCACTTGGACAATCACGCATTCATTTAAGGGTACAGAAATTGATCCGGCCTGATGGACAGAGCGGGGTGGTGGATTTCAAGCTCTGTGCTTGTCAAATAAAAAGTAAAAATACACTGGATTTCATACACCCTTCCCCAAGGTGTAATCAGTGGCACTGTGTACGTTTTGTCAGCCAGGATGGCCTAATTTGCAGCTTTATTTTTTCTGCACCAGTGACTTTTAAGCCACATTGGTCAGGCACAAATTATGAAGCAAAGCCTTTGATTTTTCTAAATTGGGGAACATGAGGATCAAAATAACAGCCAAGAGGACTTGTATGTTTCTCAGCTCCTTTTTTGATAACAATTTAGCCGAGAAACAGGTGGAAAACAGAGGTTGCAGATAAGAGCTCAAGTTCAAATTATGCTTGTTTGCACAAGATTGAAGTCTGATATGTGTGCAGTGTGTGTGTGTTGTTTTTACATAGTTACAAATTACATTCAGCTGAAATACATTAATTTGTGCATTGAAGAAAGGGGCTCCTGTGCCGTTGTTTGTTTGTACCTGTTTGTTCCGCAGAGCGGGAATCAGGTCATCACATTCATGAACCAACTTATGCAGGCAGCCTTTGAGGTTTTCCTCTGCTGTCTGCTGGGAAGATGATGAAAAGTCTGAGTGGTCCGAGGTGAGATCCCATTCTGCCAGGATGTTTCTGAAAGCTTGAGTGAGCGCGGCATTAAACTGTATGGAACGCCGTATTGAAGGTTCAAACCCGGCCAGTTGATGCTCTTGACTCTGAGATTGTCTGAAATGTCTGAAATCAGTAACAGTAGTTTACAGCTGTTTCACACGGATGTTTGTTTACACAAGTCATATGTTTTAAATGGAAAATTAATCATTTAATAACACATGCATGTTTCTTATAAACATGTATCTGCAAAAGTCTGTTTGCTGTGCGTGCAGCAGTAAGACCGGCCGGGACGCCCATGCTGACTCAGTTGACTGCCACAGGGATGCACCATGGGAAACTTTGTGCGCAGCCGTCCACGTGGAAGTGCTGTTCCCAACTATCTCAGAAGTGTTGGAGGCTGTATGCCAGATATTGGTGCCAGATTGCACATCACACCTTCAGGGGTCTGGTGGAGTGCATGACCCAACGGGTCATGTTTTGGCAGCAACACGACATTAGGCAGGCGATGACAATGCTATACCCCAGCCTCAGGAAAACCATTGTTTTTGTGTGATGCTGTGTTAAAAAAATTCAGCTCTTTTATGCTTGAATCTTAACAGAGTAAAAATAAAACTAAGCATCACAATTTATCGTAGCCTAACCCTAAAACATTTAATTAAAACTTTTTGACTTTATCTCAATAGGATTTTGAAGTATTTAAACAAAGGTCTAGTCAAGACCTCTCATTGAGTTGAACAACTTTTCTTCATATTTAACATTTTTGAGCATTTTTGGCTTATAGACTTCAACCCCAAAGTGATGGCAAGTCTGGTGTTCAGTCAACCCAACAGCAGACGCCATTTAAGCACTTGTGGTCCTTCAAAATAAACTTCAAACGTTCGTGCTTTGCCCATAAACTTAATGAGGTCTGCAGCCAACAATCTAAACCCAGTCATGCATGCGTTTGCTGTTCTTCAATGAATCTCTGAGGAGCAGCATCTGCTGAATGGCATTTGTATGCAACCTTCGTGCCAATCCAGTCTTGCTTGTGGTTTTGATAACAGTGAGCTGAACAAGTAAATGTTGACAGGATGAGCCTGTCTGTCTGCAGTCTAACATTTACTATACAGAACACCCCCCTCTTGAATGTTTCGAACATGCCTTCATGCCCAAGAAAACCAAGATTTTGTGTAATTTCTGTCTTTGTTTTGGGAGTGAAATGAAAAAGGAATTTAAGAAATAGCAGCAAAAAATGTTTTATATTTAAATCATAATTTTAAAAGTTTGAAAACCCTACAGTTTAGGCTTATGCCTAAGCTTTGTGTTCAAATATTAAGGATGATTTTTTGTCTCAAAGCTCTTGCTAGTGCAAAATAAACCTTTTTACAAATATATACAACAACAACGCCCCTCTCACCCTCCGCGGGTGGTTTCTCCTCCAAGCTCGGGTCCTCTACCAGAGGCCTGGGAGCTTGAGGGTCCTGTGCAGTATCTTAGCTGTTCCTAGCACTGCGCTTTTCTGGACTGAAAGGTCTGAGGTCTTTCCAGGTATCTGTTGTAGCCACTCCTCAAGCTTGGGGGTTACTGCCCCGAGTGCTCCAATTACCACAGGCACCACCGTCACCTTCACTTTCCAGGCTTTCTCCAGTTCTTCTCTGAGTCCCTGGTATTTCTCCAGTTTCTCATGTTCCTTCTTCCTGATGTTCCCATCGCTTGGCACTGCCACATCCACCACAACGGCTTTCCTCTGTTCTTTATCCACCACTACGATGTCTGGTTGGTTCGCCATTATATATATTATATATATTATATATATATATATATATATATATATATATATATATATATAAAGAACTGATACAGACTTATATCGATTAATTAATTTAGTTTGGTTTACTGATTTATTTCAAGCATTAAAATTATGGAATATTACAATAAAATGATAACAAAAAAGCAAATACATAAAATAGAATACAAATATTATGTATTACTGGAAATAAAAAAAGGCAACAAAAGAAAATGTTCTGTGCAGTGTAATTACTTAATCATAAGTAGACATATTTGCAGTTATGCATAGACATGCCACTTTAGATTAACTAAATATAACAATTCAAGTCAAATAAAGCCAAGTAGAGTTGGATTTATCGCTTGTAAGGGAGTGGGAAGAAGCAAATATATATATAATTCTATACCTGCTGTATTTATGTATCTACGTACTGCCAGAATCCAGTTCTTATCAGATCAAGCGCAGATTGTTTATCAAGTAACAAAATGGAATGCCATATTGATAATCCTCAGAAATCGTTCTTACATAACTTCAGTAAACATTCTTCTGAACTTTTTTGCATATTAAAACGGAACAAAAATTGTTTAGGTGCTTTTGTTTTAGAAAATGATAGAAATGAGCCTTTTGTATCTTTGTATTACTTCATTTAAGTATTGAAGTTGAAGTGATTGATCCAAAATATTAAACTCAAAATTTTCCTTAATATTTGAAATGATTAAAATTGAAGCTAAACCAAACATGAATCTGGTTAACACTTAAAATATTAAATATTGTTGCTGCTTTACCTCTCTAGAACTTTCAGGATAGATTACAAAAAAAATATTCAAGCATTTTTATGAAAGGGCATTGAAAATAACTAAGCCTGTTTACACTTCAGAGTCGGCGATAAAACATCTAAAGTTGTGACCCATTTGTTGTTCCAAGCTGTATCTGTTTTCATCACAACTTCTGAAAGATTTTCCTTAAGATGAGGCAAAATTGTGCAGTGTCCTATCAATATTTTGACACAGCAGAAGCGCTGCTGCCAGCTGCCTGCTGTGAGAGCGGAGCGCCTTGCCAGAGCGCAGTAATGAGTGACGAGCTTACGATGGGAGCTTGATTTGTTTCCCCTACAGAATGCAGCATGCCAGGACACCATCCCATAATAAACACTGGCAGGGTGTCATCACACTGCACACGAACACATCTATCACACACCCCCACCCGTCCAGCACCAACTGTTAAACACTTACGTCCACATGAGGAGTAAGAAAACAGTCTAAGTTTGTCACTTTTTATTATTCAATCACTTTTTTTTTTGTTTTTACAATTTCTGTTGATTATATTGGTCATATTTAATTAAACACTACACTTTTACTTGAAAGTTGATAAATAATCTTTTTGGTAATTACTTCTGTTCATTTTTTTGCACTTTTCTTACTGATGACATCACGGCAGGAGAAATCATCCAAAAAAAAAAAATATATATATATATATATATATATATATATATATATATATATATATATATATATATATATATATATATATATATATATATATATATATATATATATATATATATATATATATATAGACAATGAAGCCAGACGAATAAACAGGCTGTTCGCAACTCAACCAGCGAAAGTGTACGCTCAGTGGCAGGGTCAAAACAGCCGAGCAGACCCACCAAGGCTAGAAACTGAACAGTACTGGAAAAGTATATGGGAGAAAGAGACAGCACATAACAGCAATGCCCAGTGGCTGGTCTCTCTGAGAAAAGAACACAGCAACCTCCCTGAACAGAATCCAGTAACCATCACAGTGGCAGACATCCAAGAAAGAGTCTCAGGTATGAAGAACTGGACAGCACCGGGCCCTGACATGATACATGCCTACTGGCTAAAGAAGCTTACCACACTCCACGAACGCCTGGCAGCACAAATGAACCAGCTGCTAAGAGATGGGACTCACCCCGAATGGCTAACGGAAGGGCGAACGATCCTGATCCAGAAGGATCCCTCAAAGGGTGCAGTCCCATCCAACTACCGGCCAATAACCTGTCTCTCCACAACATGGAAGCTCATGTCAGGCATCATTGCAACCAAGATAAATAGGCACATGGATCAATTCATGAGTAACACACAGAAGGGCATTGGTAGAGACTCCAGAGGAGCCAAACACCAACTCCTGGTCGACAGAACAGTCGCCCAAGACTGCAGGTCACGACACACCAACCTGTGCACAGCCTGGATTGATTACAAGAAGGCCTATGACTCAATGCCACACACATGGATCACTGAATGCTTGGAGCTGTACAACATCAACAGGACTCTAAGAGCCTTCATAAGAAACTCAATGAAGCTGTGGAAAACCACCCTTGAAGCCAATGGGAAACCACTTGCACAAGTGTCCATCAAATGTGGGATATACCAAGGTGATGCTCTGTCCCCACTGCTGTTCTGCATAGGTCTGAACCCCCTCAGCCAAATAATCAACAAGACTGGCTATGGATACCGACTCAGAAATGGGGCCAACATCAGTCACCTCCTCTACATGGATGACATCAAGCTATATGCTAAGAACGAGCGTGACATTGACTCCCTGATCCACACCACCAGGATCTACAGTAATGACATTGGGATGTCATTCGGGCTCGAGAAATGCAGCCGGATGGTGACAAAGAGAGGCAAGGTAGTCCACACAGGGGGGGTCTCACTCCCAGAAGGAACAATAGCAGACATTGAGGACAGTTACAAGTACCTTGGAATTCCCCAGGCAAATGGCAACCTGGAGCAGGCAACAAGGAAAGCTGCAACAGCTAAGTACCTTCAACGAGTAAGGCAAGTCCTGAAAAGCCAGCTCAATGGCAAGAACAAGACCCGGGCAATAAACAGCTATGCACTGCCAGTTATCAGATACCCTGCAGGAATAATAAGATGGCCAAAGGAAGAGATACAGACCATGGATGTTAAAACACGGAAGCTCCTCACCATGCATGGAGGGTTCCATCCCAAATCCAGCACCCTGAGACTGTATGCTAGCCGCAAGGAAGGAGGCCGAGGACTAGTGAGCGTAGAAGCCACTATCCAGGATGAAACATCCAAGATGCATGAATACATCAAGCTCAAGGCCCCAACTGACAGTGTGCTCAGTGAATGTCTCAGGCAATGGAGAGCAGAGGATACAGTGCTGGAGGACAGATCCTCATGGGAGGACAAACCCCTCCATGGGATGTACCACCGGACCATAACTGAAGTGGCTGATATCAAGAAGTCCTACCAATGGCTAGAAAGGGCTGGCCTACAAGACAGCACTGAAGCGCTCATCCTGGCAGCTCAGGAACAAGCCCTGAGCACCAGAGCGATAGAGGCTCAGATCTACCACACCAGACAAGACCCAAGGTGTAGGCTGTGCAAAGAGGCGCCTGAAACAATCCAGCACATAACTGCAGGGTGTAAGATGCTGGCAGGTAAAGCATACATGGAGCGGCACAATCAAGTGGCTGGAATAATATACAGGAACATGTGTGCAGAATATGGACTGGAAACCCCAAGGTCAAAATGGGAAACACCTCCGAAGGTGGTAGAGAATGAGAGGGCAAAGATCCTGTGGGACTTCCAGATCCAGACTGATAGGATGGTAATGAAGAACCAACCAGACATCGTAGTGGTGGATAAAGAACAGAGGAAAGCCGTTGTGGTGGATGTGGCAGTGCCAAGCGATGGGAACATCAGGAAGAAGGAACATGAGAAACTGGAGAAATACCAGGGACTCAGAGAAGAACTGGAGAAAGCCTGGAAAGTGAAGGTGACAGTGGTGCCTGTGGTAATTGGAGCACTCGGGGCAGTAACCCCCAAGCTGGAGGAGTGGCTACAACAGATACCTGGAAAGACCTCAGACCTCTCAGTCCAGAAAAGCGCAGTGCTAGGAACAGCTAAGATACTGCGCAGGACCCTCAAGCTCCCAGGCCTCTGGTAGAGGACCCGAGCTTGGAGGAGAAACCACCCGCGGAGGGTGAGAGGGGCGTTTTTTTTTTTTTTTTTTTTATATATCGGTAAAATCCACTGATGAAAACAAACCAAACCTTTTGGGAATATCCAAAGGAAGTTTTATATCTATGCTGCTGTATTTAGCTATTTCAGGCAAAGCTTGAAATTTGGTGATTTTCACATTTTCACACAACACAGAAAAATTTTTGTACGAGCAATTTCATCCTCATGCTGCCAGTCTCCAATCACAACCAAAGTTTCAGTGACCTTTGACCTCTTGAAAAGTCAGCCATCTTGAATTTTCCCAATTTGAATTTGGAAACTCCTCAAGCATGATTGGAAAGCTACTTGGGAAAAAATGCTGGAATTAGAAGAGGTAGATTGTTAACGCCGTGGCAAGGTGAGCTCTCAAAAGTGGTGTTCCCCTCTTGCTTACTTATTTTTTTTTCGAAATCTTTATAAAATTGTTAGCTAAAGGTGAATGTAACAATATAACATACAATACAAACATATAAGGAATGTGGGTATGGTTAACTAAAAACCTTTGTTGCCAAAAGTTTACTTTTGACAATTCCTCTTAAAATGACAGACCTGTTCGTCACCCCCAGGTGAGCAACACATTAAATGGTTGCTATGGAGATACCACCAACAGAGAACCCAATAGTTTGAAAATATTTTTTTCTTTCATAAATTTGTCATGTGCAGCTCTGACCAGGATAGTAGAAGCTGAGGGCGAGAGTGAGGTCCAACGCCTGTGGGCCATACAATCCCGCTTGTGGCTTAAATCCTATTTGTTTTCATGCAGATACTCTGAAAAGTATGTGATGAAAAAGTTCAACTATCGGGTTTTTTATCACTCTAATCCCACAGAGAATCCCAGAGATCTGACTTTTTGCACATGACTTGTTCATGAAATTATTTGTCAAAGCCTCACTCATCCCGCTCTGGTAGATGAACAACAAATATTCCACAAGCTATCTCCATGTGCGCATAATTTTTGGAACTCCAAAGCAGTTTATGTTAAGATGTTTACAATGCGGAAAACTCATTAGAATGAAGATTGTGTCATGGAGTGATTAATTATGCGTGAATGTAAGACTTCTGTTGATGTATAATCAGTTCCTTTACTCCAATGGAAAAAAAAAAAAAAAACTCAAGCTCTAGACTTGCATCAACAACAGTGATTATGACTCATTTCAGTGCTGGTGCCAGTTCTGCAGAGTGCAAATTATTTTCCCAAAAATGGCGTGCTTGTGCACTAGAGAAACATGCTTAACTCAATATGGGCTGTGGCAGACTGAAATCAGTGAAAAACTCATTCATGTGTAAAACCTGTGTAGAATCATGTAGATGAAGGCTTTTGCTCCTTTTCCTTCAATCCAATGTGCTATATTTGTTTGGTCATGTGTGCAACAAAGAGTAATTTTACTGTTCAACATTGTTTTTCAATGTGTACGTAAAGAAAACAATGTTAAACGGTCAAATTTTTAATTGACTTCAGCGCAAAGTAGGTTCTTCTTTGTGGGTCTGAGCCAGTTAATATTTTTTACAGTTAAACCTAAATGTAATATGTTTCTCTAATCATGCAATGAGCACAAATCAGTTCATTTTTCATCAGAAATAATCATTTTACAGACTGTTTATAAAAAAAAAATCTTTATTGAGCTTTTATTGTATTTATGTCAAGTCAGAATTTTTGAAAATCTTAATTTTTTTCTCAAATATGAGTAATGTCAAGTTTTCTGTCAGGACTGGCGATTCTTCTCTGCTTTTTCTTGGGTACCACAGGGTTCGATTCTTGGTCCTGCTTTTTTTTTTTTTTTTTTATATCTGCCATCACTTGGATCTGTGACGGTACATCTCTTTTCCAATTATGCAGTTTGGGAAAAAAGTGCTCACACAATGTTCTGGTTGCATTAACTATATGACGCAGTGTTTCACTCCAGTCCTGGGCTGCCTGTAAATTTTAGAATACAGATTAAGTTTTACTGGTTGTTTTCAAAGCCCTTATGGTTTTGTTCCAGCTTACTTAACAGAGCTTTTAACTGTTTGCAGCCATTAGAAGGTTTAGGGTCTGTCATCCAGTCTGTGCTTCATATGTCGAGGTCACAACAGAAACACTGGGGTAAACAAGCATTTTCTGTTGCATTCACTATATTCCTGCTAAGCTGTGCATGACATCAGACCTAAACTTGTTTAAACATCAACTAAAAACGTTCCTTTTTAGAATGGCCTTTATTATGCCGTATTGGTAGGATCCTATTTTACTAATTTTATTGAATTTTTATCTGTTGCTTATGCATTTTATTGCCTGTTGCAATTTTATGCTGTTGTTTTTTTTCATCATCTCTCTTTTTATTGCAAAGCACTTTGGCACCCTGATGGCGTTGTAAAGTGCTATGGAAAAAATGTTTCATTCATAATTTTAGTTGCATATTTGGTAGGTGGGTGGACTCCAGTTAGATTTAATGGCCATGACAACTATGGCATAATTAACCATGTCATATTAATTTAGATATGAGGTTGTTTTAAGGCGCTTCATCTCCTCAAAAAGAACCCCTCTGTCACACCCAAAAAAAAAACAAATAGCCTCATTTTGTCAATTTCCAATTATTGTTAGGAATATTATGAATGTTATGTTATGAACATTCTTTTTAAAGAGAAAAAATCCTTAAAAAAATGTAGTTTTTGATATATCCACATTAATTTTCTAAGTATAATTCATCAACCCAGGTTTTAAGTGTGATGTGGTTCTTCTTAGCTCTACTAAAGGGTTCTAGCTGAGCTTTACAAACAGAACCTGAAACCAAAATCATAATTTAAATCTTTATGAAAATGAAAATTGTTCAAGTCCCTAAAAATGAAGATCTATGACATTTTGTTGTTTATTGATCTCAACAATTTTTTTCACTTTTGTTTCCTACTTTATTGCAATGATCCTGCTGGGACAAAAACTAAACTTCCAGAAACAGAACAAGCATGAAGGATACAGCAAAACGTCAAGAAAAAATAAAATAAAATAAAAAAAATCCAATCAAACATTTGAAAAGCAAAAAAATAACATATTTATGTGTATAATTATATAAAATGGCGCCCCAAAAAATAAAAAATAGAATATTTTTTTTAGAAAAAAAAGCACAGAAATATGTCATCAAAATTAAATATGTAATATGCAGCGTGTTAAGTAAACAAAAGATGAGCAACTCTGCATGACGTACTAGCGCACTGCTATGAGAATCCATTTCAAAGGAGATGACTGTTCGTTTGTGATCTGTGTTTAACTATTTATGAAGGAGAAAACAATTGGCTTCTCTGAAACAGGCAAGATGACAGCAGTAATCATCAATAATCAAAGATGTTATTGCTTTAGTTGCACTTTTACCTGTTTCAGTCAACAGCGTGCCTATTCTTTCCTAAAAATACAAAAAGCAAAACAAAACAAAACAAAAAAACGGACTCATGGAAATGGAAAGAGGATGTGATACAACACAGAGCTGGATATCAACAGCAGTAAGTAAAGCAGTCATGTTGTTTGATGTGATCCCAGAAGTGCCTTCATAGTTTTCCAAACATTGTTGGTTAGATGCAGTGCTGTCACTGCTGCAGACGAGAGAAAGCAACTGCTGAAAGAAAGCAACTTTAGCAACCAAACATCTGCAGACAAAACCTCAAGCTTTAAGGACAGGGATTTTCTCGAACACAATTGCTAGACCATGATTTAAATGTTTTTCTAATGCTAAAATAAGAAAAGAGGAATATATAACTAAAGATCGATATTCTTTTATATAACCCAATCTTAAAAGAGGAGAAAGGGAGCTGTGGACAAAGGAGCTTATAGATTGGGAGAATGTTCAAAAGCTGTTTTATTGTGATGTGGATGGAAAGAGGTACTGAAAAGGAGGGATACTGTTTGCTAAGAATGTTCGGGAGGTAAAGCTGGAAGAGAAGGAGAAAGTGATGATTGGGGCGGTTATAGGGGTGAGGTGTCAATGCATTTATGAAGAATACAGAAGAACAGATGGTGAATTGTTAAATGGATTGAAATTGGAGTGATGAACATATTTAAACAGAAGACAGGAGTACCGAGATGCAGCACAAGGTGAAGGCCAAATAAAAGAATGTATAGGATTGGTGGAGATAAACGAGGTAAAGGCGGTTCTATCTACGTTGGCAAAGCAGAGAAACAGAGATAAGAAGCAGCAAGTTAGGCTGATCAAGGGCGGCGATGTAAATGTTGTGACAGGTTCCACACAAGTGATGGAAAGGTGGGAGGAAAACTTTGAAGAATTGATGATTGAGGGAAATATTAGCTAATATAAAGGAGAAGAAGTGGCTGCTGCAGGGCAAACATCAGTACAAAATGAAGAGTAAAATGAGCTGGTGCCCATTTTTAAGAAGAAGGAAACGTGCAGAGTTCTGGAAATCACTGAGGAATAAAGTTGATGAGTCACACAATGAAGTTTCGGAAAAGAGGACTGAAAACTAGACTGAGTTTACCATAAGAATTTGTGAGCAACAGTATGATTTTAAGCAGGGAGAGAGAACCACAGATTTGCTCTGGAGAAATACAGAGAAGTTTTGATTGACGGCTTGAACCACACATTAACTTTCCTCTCTTTGCTCATTTCTAGCCAGTCGTTTAAAGTGGCAGTGGTAAATGGTAAATACTTGTATAGCGCTTTTCTTTTTTTTTTTTTTTCTTCTTTTTCACTTGTTCTGTCCAACAACTTAGCAAACAGATTAGAGCTGCAGGCCTTTTGTGTTGGACAGGTTTTACTATCACAAAAAGAGGTTATATAACTTTAGAAGCCAGAGTGTAGATCTGAATTAACCCCTTTTTGTTGAATTATTTATTTCTTTATTTGTTATATTTAGTGTGTGTGGGAAGGAAGAGGGAAAATGTGTGTCGGGGGGGGGGGGTGGAAGAGAGTAAAGGGAAGAAGGGTGAAAAAAGGGGGGATACAAGCACTGATTTGGATCAGTTATTCTTTTAAGCTGTAACAATTATACTAGATCTGCTGGAAAGACAAATATTCCATCATGGGTAAAAATCTGACACGAAGATGAGTGGAAAATATCTGTCCATCAATACACTGTAGGTCCGAAGGTGGGATGAAGCAGACAGGGAGCAGTGTGGCAGTGTGCACGTGCACGTGGGGGTGGTGATACATGCATGCTGCCGAAGTGAACCTTGTGTTGTGGGGAACCAGATCCCACCCAGCCAGAGCAGCCAGACCAGGAAAGGGGAGGAGAGGCCCCCAAGGCCAGCGCCCCCCCCACACCGGACCCAAGCAGCCCGGGAGGGGGGGAGGCGGGGACCGCCCACCCGACCAGCCAGGCGCAGAGAAGGCCCCCCTACAGGGGCCCCCACTACGCCCAGAGGCATAAGCGAACCCGGCGTCCGGCCCCCAGGCCACAGGACAGGAGCGCTTAGCCGTACCAGGCGGCAGCCATGGGGGCCGCCGGGCGCCGGACGCCGAGACAAGGGCCAAGGACGAAGCCAGAGCCCCAGAACCCGAGAGCCGCCCACCACCCGACCAGTGCCCCGTGTCCGCGAGCCAGCCGCGGCACGCGACCCGAACAACCCAGAGATCGCCACGCACCCACAGCCACCCCCCATAACCCTACCCACTACAATCCCCCCCCCTCCCTTACCCTTAAAGTGCCCTACCCCTCTGTGATGGGAAGGGAAAGCCCCAGAGGGTTCCAGTGAGCCAGCCCCCAGGTCCGTCCACCCATGCACTCACGCACACATACTCACAATCATCTGGTTACCTCCCCACCCCCCGCCGCCACGCAGTAACCCCCCCCCGCCGACCGACCCCCAGCACCGTACGCCCGACCATCACCGCAGCCGACATAATACCCCCAAGCCCGGCCGCCCTGAGAGGACCAGGCGGGTGAAGACCGGCCGCCCCCCCCCGACCCCACCCATGTATGGAGGTGTGGCAGTGCTGTGTGTGTGCTGCAGGTAAAAAAGGAGGTCTCCAGTGTGGGGTCCCTACCGCTGCTAAACCGCAGAAACCCCACTCCGGGAATCCTCTGTGGGTGGAGTGTATTTGCTGTGTATGTGCTGCTAACATGCAGTGTGTGTGTCTAAAGTGGGAGTTAAAATTGTGGGGGGGTCACTGAAAGATGAGCACGGATATTTCACCGTGCCCCCCTCCACCAGACCCTCCCCACAAGGCCCTAGATGAATCAGGGTGTCTAATATGCAAGTAAAAAGCGGGGTGGAGGGCGGGCGCCAACAGAGCGCCCCAGAGAGTTACCCCCCCAGAGAGCCCCGCCAGCATAACCCACCCATCCAGTTCCCGGAGCCCTATGTGCCTGTGTGCAACATTTGTTTTGGTGAGGGCGGGGAGGAGCAGGCGGATGGGCACAACCGGGGGAGAGGCTCCCCCGAGCGACCGGCCCCCCAGCCGGCCGCAGTAGGCGCCCCTCCTCCCAGGGCGGCCAGGCGGCCAAGAGGCGGCAAGCCCGCCGCCGATAAGGCGAGAGCCCCGCTGCGCCGAGAGACGACCGGCAAGGACGGGTCCCGGTGCCAGAACGGAAGGGCAGGGAGTCCAGCCCCACCATCCATGCCCTGACTTCCCCAAGGACTGCACACCACCCCCCCCAGGGCCCCCCATCCATCCCCCCCCAAAAAAAAAAAATAAATAAAATGAAAAAAAAAAAAAATAATAAAAAAAATAAAAAAAAAAAAAAATAAATAAATAATAAATAAATAAATAAATGAATCAAAATAAAAAAAAATAAAAAACAAATAAATAAATAAATAAACCCAGAATAGATTAAATCATATAAAAAAAAAAAAAAAAAATTATATATATACATATATTAACCATATAAAATTATAAATTACATATATATATATATGCATATATGTATAATAATAATAATAATAACAACAGTCATAATAATAGTAGAAATAATAATAATAATAATAATAATAATTATAATAATAGTAATATTAATAATAATAAATAAATTAAAAAAAAAAAAAAAAAATTATGTAAACCCACCAAAGTGAACCCTTTAACCCCTGCTGTGAAGGTGGCGTCGACCCCCAGGGGGGCCGGGCCACGCGCCAACCACTGGCCACGGGCGAAACACCGGCCGCGGGCAGACGACCCCAGGCCCCAGAACCCAAAGCCCCCCCCCCAGCCCCCGCCACGGCGACCAGCTACCCAGCACGGCACCCGGCCGCCGTTCCCGGTCAGCCGCACTGCCTACCCTGCGCCCAGAAGGCACCAGCCCAGGAACCCCTGCCAAATTGCCGGCAGAGCGCGCGCCCCCACCACCCCCCACCCCGGGCAACCAGAGCCCCGAGCCGGGGGAACGGTAGGCCCAGCAGAGCCCACCCCCCACACCCGCACCGGCCCATCCAACCAGCTAGGACCAGCTCAACCCATCACCATCCCACCCCTACTAGGTGATGTGACTAACCAGCTGGAGCCAGGGAGAGTCTGAAGCCGACAGGTTTTTTGTGGAGGACATTAACTCTAAGCTAATATGCTCTGACATGAGGTTTCTGTAGTGGCTGATGCTGAGATTATTTTTTGATTTCCAGTTTAGGAGGACAGTTTTCTTTGCGATACATACAGCGGTGAGAACCATATAAGCCTTTTTGGATTCTATGTTGATGTTATTCAGGTCACCTAGTAAGCAGAGTTTGGGGCATGCAGGAATCATATGATTAAACCAGATTGATAAATCCTCACAGACCTTACGCCAGAATGATTGGACAGGTGGACACAACCACAGGGCATGCAAATAGTCGTCTATGTTGTTATCTGTGCACTGTGTGCATATAGCAGACTGATTAAGACCCATTTTAAATAATCTCTGTCCGGTGTAGTGAATTCTGTGGAGAATCTTGTACTGAATAAGTTGCAGATTAGGACTTTTGGTCATATTAAAGGCATTCAAACAGATCTGTAGCCAAAATTGATCACTAGGATTCAATGATAGCTCAGACTCCCATTTTGTCATGGGTAGGTAAATTGTTTCATCTATGTTAGATAACATCTTGTAAATTTTGGAGGTGAGCTTGGGATTTTTAAGGTCAATGAAATGTGTTACTGTACGGGGAAGGTCTAGGTCTATTTCGGTCAGGCAGTATTTAGTGCTTATAGCTGATTTAAGTTGCTGATATTCTAGAAATTTGTTTATACTAATTCCATAAATTGAGGATAATGTCGACAGGGACATAAGAGTTCTATCCTGAATTATATGCTGGAACTGCTGGATTCCTTTGTTCTTCCATGAAGCAAAATGAATCATGTTTTTGTTAATTAAAATATCAGGGTTGTTCCAAATGGGGGTGAGTTTGCATGGAAATAATGTGAGGTTGTTTTTTTTAAGAAAATCCCACCAGGCTGTTAGAGATGAGCTAATATTTAAACTTCTGAAGCATTTGTGTTGTTTAATTTTAGAACTGAAGAAAGGTAAATTAGAAACATCTAGGCCATCACAGAGATTTTGCTCTATGTCTAGCCAAGATTCATCCAACACACCAGGATTCAGCCATTTTTGTACATAAAACAATCTGTTGGCGGAGTAGTAGTCCTGAAAGTCTGGTAGGCCTAGTCCTCCTCTATCTTTAGGTTTTTTAATAGTTTTTAAACTAATCCTTGGTGGTTTACCTTCCCAGAGGAATTGGGAAATGGATGAGTCTAATGATTTAAACCAAGTAGTTGGAGGTTTGGAAGGAATCATTGAAAACAGATAGTTAATCTTGGGGAGAATCGTCATTTTTATGGTTGCAACTCTCCCTATTAGAGAAATGGGAAGATTTTTCCATCTAGTGAGATCAGCCTCAGTTGTTTTAAGTAGTTGGGTGTGGTTTAGCTTGAATAGATCAGAAAGCCTAGAGGAAATATTTATACCTAAGTACTTTATGTTGCCTGTTTGTATTTTAATAGTTAACGGATTTAGATAATTGCAATTAATTGGTAGAATTGTGCTTTTAGACCAGTTTATGGAGTATTCTGAAACTGACGAAAATCTATTAATTAGGGAGATGATTTGGCAGATGGAAGATTGTGAATTTGGAGTAAATAGTAAAACATCATCTGCATAAAGACTTATTTTGTGTTCTAAATTTATGGTTTGAATGCCTTCAACATCTCGACTTTGCCTAATTGCAGCAGCTAGAGGTTCAATAAATAGTGCAAATAAAGACGGAGATAGTGGACAGCCTTGTCTGGTTCCTCTTTGCAAATTAAAGCTTGAAGATGTTTGATCATTTGTTCTGATACGAGCATTAGGAGAGGCATATAATATTTTAATCCAGTTAATAAACGATTTTCCAAAGCCAAATTTGTTCAGGGTGGCTATTAAGAATTTCCAGTTGACCCGATCAAATGCCTTTTCTGCATCCAGTGACAAAATAGTTGCTTCTTGATTGTTGATGGTTGTATAATCTATGAGGTTGATTAATCTGCGCATGTTGGTAGATGAATGTCTACCCTTTATAAAACCTGTTTGGTCAGGATGTATTAGAGAGGGAACTACCTTCTCCAGCCTTCCTGCCAAAGCTTTGCAGATTATTTTAAGATCTGCATTAATCAGTGATATGGGGCGATAGCTGGATGGTGATGTGGGATCTTTCCCAGGTTTCAGAAGTAAGATAATATTCGCAGAATTCATATTTGGAGGTAAATAATTGTTATCCTTAATTTCTATTGTCATTCTGAGAAAAATGGGAGCTAAAATTTGCCAAAATTCTTTATAAAATTCTGCTGGGAAGCCATCTGGTCCTGGAGCTTTTTTACTAGGCATGTTGGTTAATGCTTTATGTAGCTCTTCTTCAGTAAGAGGGGACTCCAGGGCTGTGATTTGTTCCTCTGTTGGTCTAGGCAAATCTATGCTATTGAGAAAACTGTTGATCTCACTGTCAGAAGGGTCAATTTGGGATGAGTAGAGGCATTGGTAAAAGTTTTTAAAAACTGCGTTTATTGCGGATGGATCATGTGTTGCGTTCCCTGTTAGGTCTATGACTGATGAGATAGTTGTCTTCTCTTTATTTATTTTTAGTTGATTTGCCAAAAATTTTTCCAGATTTATTACTGTGATCAAACCTCTCCAAGCGTAGTCTCTGTAATAAAAACTGTGTTCTTCGATTAGTTATTTCATTTAATTCGAATCTTACTTTCCTTATTTGTTGTAAAGTTTTTTCATCTGGAGAGTTGCTGTAGGTTTCCTCTAACCATTTGATTTTTTGCTCTAAATCCACTAGTTTAGAGTTTTCTTTTTTTTTTTTGTGGGACGAGAAGGCGATAATTTTGCCTCTCATGACTGCTTTCCCGGCCTCCCATAAGAGGCATGAGGAGATACCTGGGTGGTCATTATTTTGAAGATATGAGGACCATTCTTTAGCAAAGAAGTCTATAAAGTTAGGGTCTTTGAGCAACGATGTATTGAACCTCCATCTCCTTAATGAAGGTGGTGATGTTTTGTTTTTAAGAGTCAGGGAAACCGGTGCGTGATCACTGACAGTAATGGGATGGATCTGTGCTTCTGTAGCTATGCTCAATAAGGAGCTGTTGACCAAGAAATAATCTAGCCTGGAGTATGATTGATGAACTGTGGAAAAAAAGGTATAATCTCTTTTCGTGGGGTGGAATACACGCCAAATATCACAAAGACCAAAATCCTCCATGTACTGTTTAACAGTGTTTGTAGATTGCCATGTTCTAAGAGTTCCTGTGTTATTTAGCCTATCCATCTCTGGATCTAAACACATGTTGAGGTCACCCGCAATGATTAGTGATTTGTCTGTATGCTCAGATAGCACAGAAAAGAAGGAATGAAAGAATTTAGGGTCATCTACGTTGGGGGCGTACACATTAGCTAAACATAGCTGCATATTTTGAGTGGAAAGAGTGACTATTATAAATCTTCCTTCTGGGTCTATGACTTGGTTAGCTTCGGTAAATTTAACTTTCTTGTTTATCAGAATTGTTACTCCTCTCTGTCTAGAGTTATAACAAGCTGAATATACGTTTGGAAATTCTGCTGTGGCGAGAATATTCACTGAGGAACTAGACATATGAGTTTCTTGAAGAAACGCAAAATCAGTTTTGAGATCTTTTAATTTGGTCATTATTTTCAGTCTCTTCTCTCTGGTTCCAGCTCCGTGCACATTCCAAGTAACTAACCTTAGGGTGGGCATGCAGCTGTTGAGGTGAATGCTAGAAACTGTATGTTGTTGATTGAGGCAAAAATGAGTATATATGTACACATACTGGTGTGCTTCCTGTTGCTATGAGGCTTTATGTGTAATGTACAGTGCATGGGATGTAATGCTGGAGATGTTGAGTGTCTAAGTGTGTTGTGCAGATCAGTACTATTGTAGAATGGCTGAGTGATGTGGCAGCTTAGGTGAGAGGAAGGGAATAGTGTGTGAAAAAAGAAAAAGAGGGAAGGAGTGCAGAGGGGGGGGTAATTAAGGAAACAGGGAGGGTAAAAACAGAACAAACCTATTAGAAACAGGTTTGAAGCTGCTGAGGAGACTGGTGGTGATATTACCTAAAGTGGAGAACCTTTTTACCCCGTGAGTTATGCCCAGTGTGTCACATATAAGCATAAACTAACACCTGTGCAGAGAGTGTAAAGAGTGTGGATACATATCTGAGTTAGTAGAGCCAGGGAGTGACGTTTGGGTCGTGGTGGAGCTGTCCGTTCACGTAGAGTCGGTCCACAGAGATGACAGCGCGGGCCCCTTCACTCAGAAATTTCTTTCTGATGGGGAACAAGATCCTACGACGCTCCACGATTTCTTTGGGGAACTGATCATCCATCCTGAAGTCAGTCCCCCGGAGCTCCCTGCCTCGGCGCCTCACCTCTTCCTTCTCTTTGTGGAGCACGAACTTGGCCACGATGGGTCTGGGCCTGCGATTCCCAGGTCTCGCTGCTCCCATGCGATGCACACGGTGAAAGTTTATGGATTTAACTTTTTCCTCTGGGAGCTTTAGCTGGCTTTGAATAAAGTTTTTAATTTTTTCCTCTGCGTTTTCTTCTGGCGTTTCTGGTATTCCCATGACCACCAGATTATCTCTCATGGATCTTGATTGAAGATCCAGAATGGACTCTTTGATCTTCTTATTTTCTTCAGAGAGTCGGCTCATTCCATCAGAAAGAGAACTTACCGACTCTCTCAGCGCTGAATTCTCCGCGGTCAGGGTTTCCACTTGTTTTTGGGAAAATTCTAGAGCCTCTTTGATGTCTTGAAATTCCCGGTGAAGAACTTCCAGGAGGGAGAGACGGTTGTCGAAGCTGGATAGCTTAGCATCAATGCTAAGGAGCATATCCCACGCGTTGGTTTCAAACTCCGTCTTCGGTGGGGAAGCACCCGGTGATTCTTCGGGCCGGCTCCGCTTGGTGGGGGCGGCTGGTTTGGCTGACTGAGGAGTTTTCTTCATGACGAAATGCTCGTACTGTTCGTCAATGTAACGCGTCAGGCTGTCCAGATCCTCTTCGCTGCTGAAACTCTCCAGGACGGAATAAATCCGGGGGGAAAAAAAACACTGAGACGGTGTGTTTATCCGAAAAAAGAAAAAAAAAGAAGGGGGGAGAAAAATATATGCTGCTTGGTTGTTTTTAGTTTCTCAGGATTAAATCATCTTATTTTCCACCAGGTCTCGAGCAGATCCGCGTCACAGCTTCATGCTAACCCGGAAGTCCTACTGTATAGCGCTTTTCTACCTACAAGGACAAAGCGCTTTTACAGTCACAGTCCCATTCACACACACGTTCACACACTGGTGGCCGCTCTGCTGCCAAAGACAGGCGCCTGCCTGCCACCAGAGGCAAGGTGGGGTTCAGTGTCTTACGGGAGTCGAACCTGCAATTTTATGATCATGGGTCGACCGCCCTACCGCTGCACCACGGCTGCCCCCGTAGTGACACACTCTTGCCTATGTGCCGTTTGTTACTGGTCCAAAATTCCCCATCTAGGTCTGGTTCCGGCAACATGAAACATGTATGAAAGCTGTCAAGCTACATTCACACCAATCGCGATTTCCTTTTCAAATTTGATTCGACTGCCTCTCTTTTTGACAAATTTAACGCTTGTCAACAATGTGTTAATAAACTTGATGCCCCAGACTCGTGTGGGAGGAGCTACTGTCAAGTTTTTAGCTTAATTTCTACGCATTGACTGTGTATCTCATTTACAATGCATGAAAGATGCAGATAACTTTGAGAAATCAACATTGATTAATATGCACTTTCCTAATTCAAATAAATAATGAAAGTTTATCTAGTCTGAAAATCTCTACAAAAGGATCAGTAAACATGTCTCCATGGCTGGGTTCATGAGATCCCAAACTAGTTTGGTGAGGTTCACCATCTACTGCAGGAGCTAGGTCAGCTGTACTTCTCTGTGACCCAGTATGATGACTTGCAGTCCCACTTTAGAGGAAGAAAAAAGAATATCAAAATAGAATTGCAGGAATCTTTTATTATTGTCCAGATGGAAATAAGGAGGAGTTTCAGGAGGAAAACAATCAGATTCTCCTCCATTTTGGTTTTGGATTCCACCCACTGATCACGTCATCGACATCACAGGCCAAAACTGAGTCAGTGATTGATTGACATGACGTAACTCCTTCACAAAAGTTCAGATATTTTAACTTTGGATGCATCACACTAGAATGCCCAAAATGCACACATCTGCTGGATGCTCAAAGTGCGCTGCAGCACCTCTGATCGCATCTGTACATTGACTTAACAGTAAAACTGGACATCGCTGATATAAACACAAATACAGTGGTGATATGTGTGACAGAGGAGTTCAAGGTGGAGGTGGGACAGCACACAGTGAGCACCTCCATCCATTCAACAATGGCACCTTGTTCCAAAAAGGTGAAAAAAATACAATAAGAAAAAATCTGTGAGCTGATATTCATTCCACATGATCATTCAGGCTTTAAACATTTGAGAAAGGGTTAATCAAGGAAAACAAAAAAGTGTTTTATTTACTTTAGTCAGTATTTTTCCCTATTCATCAGTCAAAACCAAGGGCTTTCTAAAGTTATAGTGATAAAATAAAAAGTAAAAACTTGAATTTGTCATATACGGCATTGCTAGTCTTCAAAGCAGCTCTGCTTGGTGAATAATTTAGCTCTTTTAATGTGCATTTTAATTGCCACATTGTGTATTATAATATCATTACTTAAATGTGCTGATATAGATGTTAGGCAACACAATGACTCTTCAACACCATCAGTGATGGGCTGTGCTCATTAAAAATGTAAGCGAACAGACTGCCAGGTTATTGATGATGCAGTGCAAGAAGGATCCCCGAGGACAGACAGGTAGAACTCATTTGGAGAGCGACACATGATGCAAACACTAAAGGAAAGCAAAAGACAAACACACAGAACATATTGGCCTGTAGAGAAGTGAAGAGACCAACCAGGTGCTGCAAACAGATTTGCTTGGAATAAATTCACTCCTGGAGAAAGCTCTCAGAGAATCCAAAGAGGAGCATGGTTGGTGCTGCTCAATGTTTAATAACAAGGACTGAAAGCAAAAATGATAGACTAGATTTATTTTATTTATTTGTTTGCAGGCTTCAAGGATGTAAACCAAGTCTAAGTTGGACAGTTTTTATAAAAAAATATGTTTGCAATCTTAAAAGTTGCTTACATATATTCAAGAGTACTACATATTCTAAGAAAGAAAGCAAATAAATCCTTTTTGCAGTCAATGTACCTGTGTGTAAATGAAAGTCGAAGACTTTTAAAGGCATAGGAAGCAAGAGAATTGCCCAACAAATGGCAAAAAAGCAGCTTCTGACTAGCATGAGAAGAGAAAGTGTCTGAAAGATGGAAGATTCTCTGTGGAATTGACAGCACTGACACACATTGCCTATTCCAGAAACATCTCTAACATTTCTAACACAAAAAAAATAGTCATTTCCATTCAATTTTTGAACTCTTATTTCTTGCCATTTTCATTCAGTTGTTTGACTTTTTTAAAGAAAGAAAATATACAACATATTGGGTATTTTTGGTCAGTTTCTAGTAGAACAAAACAAAAATAAGGCAACGTAGGTGTACTGACAAAGCCAAACTCTAGAAAACACAGCAATAAGAATGTACTGTAAAAAGACTATTTATTTAGTTTCTTTTATACAACTATCAGGTAGGGAGGGCTGGTGAGCATGAAGGACCAAAAATGCAGAGACGGGAGGAACACGGTTCCAGGGCAAGGGGTTTATTAAACTACCAAAAGGCGCTGCAGAGCAGGAAAACAAAACTAAACTAAACTTACTATGGGCAAAACATGAAAACATGGCAGAAGACACTCTGAGAAGAGACTGTATGGACCAGCCCAAGAGGAAGGCAGAGACCAGACTTAAATACAAAACAGGACTGACAAGACACAGGTGAACATGATCAGGAGAGATGGGGACCGGGGAAGTAAAACTCAAAAGCAGACAAAACAGGAAACTTTCCAAAATAAGACAGGAAACAGAACTCAAACATGATAGAAAAAAAAGGAAGCAAAAACTAATGCAAAGAAACCCAAACCATGACAACAACAACATTTGCTGAACTGCTTGTCTACTAATCTATAAAAAATAAAAAAAGGGGGGGGGGGGGGGGTCACATCTTTAACACCTTTTAGAAGCATATAGACCAGCTCTGTATATCAGCATTGACAAAACATTTTCTATACTAAAGGATTAAATAAGTCCAGGACAAGTTTTTGAGTCGGTAGAAAATAATGACCAAACCACATTGGACACTGCTTTGTAATGTCTTTGCTTTTTTCAAGTGTTTAATTTAAAATACACAGAATAATAAAGAGATAAAGGAAATCCGGGGATCAACTCAAGTTTTTCTTGAGGGTGAAGCCAGAACATTTGAAACCCACAGGGTCATGATGGTGCCAGATCTCTGCTTTGACCTTGAAACGGACAAAAGCTTTTCTCTGTAACGCTGGGGTCAGTAAAAGGTCAGCAACACTAGCCAAGGCAAAACACAAGGGGTTTAAGAGAAAAAAAAAGAAGTTTCATTATTTTAAAGCTTAAGGCCCTCTAGGCCAATGCTAGTGTGCCGTGTGTCTCTGACTGAAGACAGAAATTTTGAAAAATATTTTTCATAGTTTCATAGGCTGCATGGTGGCGCAGTGGTTAGCGCTCTTGCCTCACAGTAAGAAGGCCCCCGGTTCAAGTCCCGGCTGGGGGACATGAAAAACACAACATCAATGGGGGACCTTTCTGTGTGGAGTTTGCATGTTCTCCCTGTGTATGTGTGGGCTTTCTCCCACCATCCAAAAACATGCTTCATAGGTTAATTGGCAACTCTAAATTGTCCATAGGTGCGAGAGTGAATGGGTGTGTGATTGAGGACATTCTACCTGTCCAGGGCATCCCCTGCCTTCACCCAAGTGGCCGGGATAGGCTCCAGCAGCCCCGTGACTCCGAAAAGGAATAAACGGTATAGAAAATGAATGAATGAAATGAATGAATGAATTTTTCATAGTGGAGAGAAGCCAGTTAGAAGAAACAGTAAAGAGATCAATATCTTCTCTGCTCAAACTCTGTGAAAAGCCGGGGTTCAGTTTCTTACTGCTTCCACACAATATGTTGTTGTTTTATGTGTCAGCATCAAAAGCATAGCTGCTAGTACATGTGGCTTAAAGAAAATGAATATTGCAGTTTGATAGTCAGATGTTTTTTGTTTGCCAATAATCAATGAAAGAAGTTTTCTAGAGAGAAAAACAAAGAAAAAGTTAGCAGGAAGCTGTTATCCTTGACCAACACCAGTTCCTGACCTGAAAACAAAAAGAGAACACATCAAAAAAATCCCCAAAGCTAATTTACTCAAGTGTAATGTCAGGTTCACACCAAGCTAAAAAAAGGAGGGTTCAAGCGGCAACTCCCAATGAAAAGTAAATGTAAATGCACATATGCGCATTTCAGGCTTCTGTGTGTCCCTATGCAAGGTTTTAAGTCCATTTCTGGGGTCTACATACAAAACATGCGACCATTAAAAAAGGTAAACCATTTGGAATTGACCAATCATGGACTCTGATTTGATAGTCAGCGGTGGGTAGCATCCTTTTCAATACACATAAAGATCAACCATTTGAAAATTGATCATGAAGCAGGAAATAAGAATTGCAGTTTGGGCTCCGCCAGAATTATATAGCACCAAGTCTTTCCTAAATCAGAATAGGGTAGTGAAAGAAAATACCTGGTGCAAGATTAGCATGATTTGCAACGCTTCAGATAGCGATTGTCCAGTGTGAATTCATATGCCAACCGTGTGTGGTTATAGAATGCCTGTTTACAGCGTTCTTCAACCCCCATCCCATGCCCGTTTTGTACATAACATTATACGAAAAAGAATTTTAAAAAAATTCTTGGTTTCAGAGTACAGTGCTGGTAACCGCTAAATCTCATGGTTCTTGACTGGAGAAAGGTAGTTATCCATCTCTTGATGGGTGGCGTGTCCCTGCCCCAGGGGGAAGAGTTTAAATATCTCGGGGTCTTGTTCACAAGTGAGGGAAGACCGGCGTGTGAGATTGACAGGCGGATCAGAGCAGGGTCCATAGTTATGCGGTCGCTGTACCGGCCTGTTGTGGTAAAAAGAGAGCTGAGCCACAAAGCAAAGCTCCCAATTTACAGGTTGATCTTCGTTCCAATACTCACCTATGGCCATGAGCTCTTCCTCCGTATGGCTGGGCACTCCCTTAGAGAAGCTCGGTCACCCACAGAGAGCTTGGAGTAAAACCGCTTCTCCTCCACATCCAGAGGAGCCAGTTGAGGTGGCTCAGGCATCTGCCTCCTGGACGCCGTACTGGGGAGGTGTTTCGGGCATGTCCCACTGGGCGGAGGGAAGACCCAGGACACACTGGAGAAACCACGTCTCTCAGGCCTGGCCTGGGAACGCTTTGGGGTCCCCCCAGAGGAGCTGGAGGAAGTGGCTGGGGCGAGGGAAATCTGGGCATCTTTGCTTAGACTGCTGCCCCCCGCGACCCAGTCCCGGATAAGCGGAAGAAGATGGATGGATGGATGAAAAACAAATGATCTAAAAACTGTTATTAACATAGCTAAATTACAAGAATCCAAAGGTATTCTAAAGATATGGCAAGAGTGAAAGCAAATTCAGCATGTTTAGAGGCGTTCTTTTCAAACACAGTCATTTGTATTCAGATATATTTTGATGTATTTCTTCTTTTTCTTCAACCGAGCATTGTATTGACAAGAAGAGAAATGAGGGTGTGACTGTGGACGAGGAGCATCATTTAACAGAGCCCCAGGCGCAGTTTTCTCTCCTCTTCCAGTAAGATGCCTCCCTGCAACTCTGACTGCTTGCTGTTTCATTATGATGAGGCTATGGGCTAAACGTAGTCAAGCATATCAAATATCCTGGAAGCACATACTAAATAAATCATTTTATTCATTCCATTAGAGGTGGATGTGCTTCCCTTGTAAACCATCTTGCGACCACGCTGGCAAAAACAAAAAAAAAGAAATTGCTCGTCCTCTGCCTGCTGTTTCCAAAAAAGAACTCATGTCAGAACTGGACTGGACGCCATTCCTACATGTATTTAATCTTTATCATCCACTTTGTTGTTTATTAAAAATCAAAGGATGTAACTAGATGTTTGCAATAAGCTCCTTTGACACTATTTTAACTTTGATGTGGCAAACTTGGAAATAGAAAGACAATAAGCTTGGCCTTTCTCCCAAAGTTATCTGGTCTCATCTTCCTTAGTATGCACATTTTTCATACTTCAACTTAAAAAAAAAAAAAAAAAATCAAAATCCCATGTGTCTTTGGTTCTCAAGGAAACACGATTGCTTGCTTCATTTCGGATCATTGTCAGTCGTGTGTCTGCTCTGCCCAATTAGCATCAAGTTACCATAGATAAATATCCTTCTGGTTTCTATGTAATAGAATGTGGTGGTGTGACAATGTGCGAGGTAACTGTTGTGCAAAGCAGCTGGCAAAAGGCACGCTCAGTGTGGAAGAGGAACAATACGACAAAAGGAGAAAGCAAAAACAAAAAAAAAAGAAAAGCTGGTAGTTCCAAAATAAAAGTGGAATCACAGCAGGAGGAAAAGTGTAAACCATTTATGGTAGCCTGTACTTGGCATCCATAAAAGAAAGGCATTCAGTGAACTCAATGGGTCTGAACGGACTGTACTGAAGGTTTCCACAAAAGAAAATGTAGGTGACTTTTAAAATGTTTGTCAAAATGGTTTAAGTTCTTTCATATAATTACTTTGTGGCTGAGGTTGTTTTCTAAAAAAAAGATAAAAGCAATGTGATAAAAAGAGGAACAAACGCTTTTTCTTTTTGTATGGACTGTGTGTCTACAGCCATTTTCACATTCAAATTAAGTTGCACATTTTTCAGAGCTCTTCTTTCAGAAATTCCTGTTTTCAGTCTCATCAGAGTGACAGCAGAGAGGTTCAGAGAGGCACAGTTGAGTCTAAAATAGTCCATCATTTTCCCCCCTTTAGGATATTAACACACGCTTTATTAACAAAGCAATTTTGCTATAATTATTTATTACACACATTATTAAACATTCATTTGGAGTATCCATCTTGAATATTTAACTTTACAATAATAGTTCAAGGACATCAGCTCCAGCTGTCTTCTCTTGTGATTCTTTGATTCAGAAATTAATTTTTTTTTTTTTACAAGACGAAGGGCATCGAGATAAAACATTCAGATTATTGCTCTTATATAATTTAAAGGAATAGAAATGAAAAACGGTTGTTTTTTTTTTTTTTTACCTTTTTTGTTTACCACACCAACAAGCAGTGATGTACATCCAAGGACTATTTTAATATGTTTCTCTATAATTTTAGACATAATTACCGGTACTGCATTAAAAACCCACCCTGCTCTTTCAAAACAAAACACGCTGATTGTCTTCCAGTACGACTAACACACACAAAAATAAAAAAATAAATAAGTAAATAACAAGCAAATCATTTAAAGGGTGGTTTCTATTTTTCTTAAAATATTGTGTGATTAAAAAAAAAAAATCCCAACATAAAATACGTTCTGTAATTCTGCACTGTTAGGTGCACTTAAAAGCCATAATCTTTTTTCAGAAGATTTAAGTTCTTTCATATATGCCAAAAAAATTAGGTAAAAAAAGGACCAAATCTTTTTATTTCTGTCTACTGTCTACTTTACAATGATAAAGCAGGGATGTTTCTCCCGTTACCTTGACTACTGGCTACTGCATCTTGTCTTTGCCTCCTCAGATTGCTACACAGATGGAAGGACTCGGACACAAGGGTACGGATGGAGGATGTTCTCTGAGACTTCAGAAGAAGGGAAGGTTTGCTGCTGAGATGCAATCCTCCCAAAGCACTTCTTAAAGACGAATTGTAAAACAAGCAGAGAAGTTTCCACTGCAGAAAGGATGCGTTCACCCTGTTTTGATAAAGTGTAGCGAAGAAAAAAAACTTTCTTTTGGAGAAATCCTCATGCCAGTCGTGTCTTAGTCAGAAATTTTTACCAAAAAGGATTTTAAAAAGGCGGTTTTAGTTAGTTTCAATGGAGAAATGGCAAGTTTGTTCAACTAATGACTGTGCTTTCGTTTTGTATCATGTAAATTAAGAAGGTTGTCTTTTATGCAGGTGTTGAAGAGAACAGGGCATGCGCAGGTATTTGTCTACTCTCTGGCAGCACCAAGGGATTAGAGAGAAAAGCACTGTGTTGCCATGGTTTCCAATTCAGCTCTTTCTGCCTCCAACGCCAAGGGTAGTTGTTATTTGTTGGCCTTCAGTATCACTCTAATCATCGGTGGGAAGGTTTGAAGATGAACAAAAGCAACCTTTAACAATTAAAAAAATGTTTTTTTTGTATTTTTGCAGGATAAATGTATTCTTATAGCTTTTTATACATCAATATTTGTACCTTCACAAAGATCTTTGGCATTTGAGATGTTTCTTTTTCTTTAAAAGTGCTGCTTGATGTTAGAATAATACTATTAAGTTAAAAGTGAACAATTTTTACTTTTCTCAGAATGTATTTGTCACTATTGAAGACTTTTTTTTCCCCCTCAACACAGTAAACTTTTTTCCAGTGCATTTCACTCATCGCTCTTGAAATATTTAGGGCATCCTCTGATGGTCGGCCCCTTCGGTGCACACGGTCACCTTGAGCAAACACTAGGCACTGACTAAAGGAGTCTGTTGTTTGAGAGAAAAATATTTACTCTTGACATTTGACACAAGTCAAACAAAAGAGAATTGCTTTCTTCTGTTTCTTCGTTGTGAGAGCTGCATTTTTTTTCAAGGTGGAAATAAAAGAACAAACGTTTAAACAAGAGTGCCCTAGAGCTAACAAGAAGATAAATCTTTTGAAGACAAATTCGGTTTAAATAAAAATAAAAAACAAAAAACAAATTCAGGCCTCAAGGATGAAAGTTTTTCTGACAACAATGATATTTTCCTTTCTTCTACTTATCATTTTTTCCAGGTTGATACACAAAAATACCACAAATTATCTGGGAAAAAGTTTTGAGTTCATAAGAAATTTAGGGCTTGGCATTATGCTGTTAGAAAAAGTAATCATTTATTATTTAAATTGCCTATATCATGAGTAAACTATATCCCTTAATATGATAACATATTACCTTTGGCAAAATAAATAAAATATTAGTTATTTATGTAGTTTTTTTTTCCTAACCGGAACTAAGACGCCTTGATCTCTGAGGCTGCCTTTCTCTCCTTGTGGGTGCTGCCCATTTCATGGCGTCAGCCTCGGTAGCATGTCTGCATTACACCCACAAAAACAAACATCTGAACTTTTGGAAAGATAGATATAAAAGGAAAGCGTTTTTGCCGATCACCGCTAGCTCCACGGAGACAGTGGGTGTGTGTTGGCAGCGTAGACTCTTCCTGGAAGGGGCTGGTCATCATTTATCTATGTCACAATGTGAGAACTCGTTGGTTTTCGTGGATTGGGAGGGCTGGTGCTCAGAGCGCAGTTTTTAGAGGAGTGCTCAGAGATGCGTGAAGGGATCAAAATACTGCTTTGGGGTGTTTTATGACAAAATACCATTTTGCATAAAATATGGCTCTTTAAGTGGAGCCCTGCATTAGATTATATGTTGCGAATTAGCAGTACGGCATGAAAAAGTTAAATATCAAAAGAGAACAAAACAAAAGTTTTGATGCTTTTTTGAGATGAAAAAAGGAGAAAAAAATTCAAAGAAAAAAATTTTCATGGCTAATTGGCAAGGCAAGTTTATTTGTATAGCACAATTCATACACAAAGTAATTCAAGGTGCTTCACAAAACAGAAAAATGCATTAAATTGGCAATAATTGGCATCCAAGTCAGTGACACAAGATACAGTGACAAAAGGAATGTATTCTTTTATACGCAAAGCCACTGATTCCAAATGTCATCACAATTGATGTAGCTGAAGGCTTAAAAGTGTTCAAGAACAGAAGTAATGTTCCCCCTTTTCCTCTCTGAAGCTTTTCTGCCTTAGGCCTCAGCAGCCCTCCCTCTGGAGAACTTTAAGGGGGGCGGTCACCAGCTGATGCAGATCAAATGAAATGTCAACATGTTTTTAGGGTCTGTTTTTTTTTTTTTTCCCCTCTCAATTTGAAAAAACGTAATTAAAGCCATGCTCTAACTGTTGCAGATGCTCTGTTAACAGCAGAGATTACTTTGTATTTGCTTTATCTGACATCTAAACCCAGAGTGATGCTGGAGCAATGCTCAGTTATTTTGCAGGCCGAGTCCTGGCACGGGTCATCACACCTGCAGTGAGCCCGGCTGAACTCATTACTGTGCAGAGTGAGGACAAACCTTCAGGAGCCGGAGCAAACCGAAGTGAGGCTGAAACTGAGCTGCTGTCAGGGTTTACATCTGCTGCGTGGCACAATTGTGGGTCTCCAACAGATGACAGAAAAGGAAACAAGACAGCTGAAAGAAAAAATGCATGGAAAGGAAAAATAAATCTGGTTTAAGGAGAGAGCCTGGAAATGCACTGGAAGAAGCGACCACCGTGAAGCAATTTGTCTGAAAGATGTGGAAATTAAAGAGCTTCAGATCAGCAGATACTTTGACACAAGTCTGCAAGGATTTCACTTTTTTTTAAATAACTCCTGGAACTTTCAGAAGATGGGTAAAAAATGTGGTTTCTTGGGACCAAAAATCGAAGTGTGTGTGGGCGGTGGTGGTGGGGTGTGTGAGGGGTTCTGAATACTTGGTCAAATCCAGTGCCTCCTTTAGATCACATTATTGAATAACCATGCAGTTCCACACTTAACAAAACTTTAAAACATCTTAAAAAATACAAAAGCTTTTCTATTTCTAAATTTAGATACAACAAAAACTGTTGTTTTGGACTGAATTGTGTCTGCACTAATATCCCACACACTGATTGTTCTTACACACAGTTGGCTGCAAAGTCTTTTTGTTTTCTAATATTTTGAATTGGCATGGAATAAAATTAAATATTCAATTTTAATGGAGTGTTTTATCACCTTTTTATATAATTGAATAATCAACTCAATCAGTTATTTATGTTTCTATATTAATCAGGTCCTTCTATATTTTATATCAATCAATGATAAAATAGTAATTTGAAACTAGGCTTTTCTGGATTATCAAACTGCTGTAGTGGTAAAGTGCTTAGCACTCTTGCCTCACATTTAGAAGGCTCTGGTTGGAATCCCGACTAGGTCCTTTCTGTGTGGAGTTTGCATGATCTCCTTAAGCATGCATGGGTTTTCTTTGGGGACTCCTGCTTCCTCCCACAGTTAAAAAAAACATGCATATTATACAGTTGATTGATGATTTTAAATTGTCCTGAGGTATAAAAGTGAGTATGTGTGAAAGAGTGTGAGGCCCTGCCATGGACTGGCAATAGGATATAAACCGTCTTCACCCAACAGTAGCTGTGATAGGCTCAGGCAAATCTGTGATCCCAAAGGGACGGAACGGGTTTAGATAATTGATGGATGGGTCATCAAATTGGACGTTCTGGAAGAAGATGACCCCTGCACAAACACACAAAAGCCATGGAGAGTTTCCTCCTACACATAAGTACAGTGGTCTCCCCATGTTTTCAGTACATGCTCCTATCTATTGGGGGCTCTCTGCTCAGAAACCAGATCTGAACAAGCTCAATGGCCTTGAGGAAGAGTGTTCGACTTGAGACTGGAAGGTTGAGAGTCCAAGTTTACCGTCAAGTCATACCAAAGACTATAAAGATGCTACCCATTGCCTTCTTGCTTGACACTCAGCAAAAAGGGGTTTGACTGGGATTAAATGGTTCCCAACTGCTGTTGTTTGCAGTTCACCATTTCCCCCAGTGGAAGGGTCAAATACGGAGAACAAACGTGCTGACAACTAATGGGACTTTAGTTCGATGTCCACAGAGAAAAAGTTAAGGCAGAGGAAACTTTTTTAATGATACAAAATAAAATAAAAAGAACCCTAACCCTAAAAAGAGATTGGAGTGGGGGCTGCAGATTTCTTTTGTACAAGTTTTGAGACACGTTTTTTTTTTTGTCCTCCGTGTTTCTTCTAGTTTGCCAGGCAATCAGCTACATCTGCTCCTATTATTTTAATTTAGTACCTTGAGGAGATGGGAATCTTCAGACCAAGCCTTCCATATGTCCTCATCTGTAACTTGCAACTGTTTTTGGATCTGCTTTTAAGCTGTGCCATTTGATTTATGGCACAGTATGTTTCTTTAGCTTTTCCCTGTGTGGACAAGTGGTACCAACATAGCTTTGAATATTATATAAGGTATTTCAGCAATAAAATACACAAGCTTTCAAATCTGGTTAATTTACACAATCTGACAACTATTTTTTATGCTGGTCTACCTATGATCTAATAATATATAAAGTCAGCATAGTGTATTCAATTATCCTCAAAGGTACAGTAGTAGCTGTGACATTAAAGTTAACTCATGTATAGAAATTGAACTCAATAGATGATTTTATCAGAAAAAGGGCCAAGGCTAAAAGAGTTTAAAAAGAGAACAAAAGCAGAGAATATGCTCAGATTTTCTGAAGGAGCCTGAGGTAGCACCAAGAAGGTTCAGATGATGCGCCAAGAGAATTTCTGGGTGGCTGCATCATCACATCCCCCCTGCAGCAACCGGAGCTCGTCTAAAAGTTAGCCTTACGTCATCTACGCCTAATGTTCCCCAAAACCCATTCCCTCCCAGAGTGACGAAGAGTAACAGCTCCGTGCTTTAGGAGGCTTTAAGAGTGAATTAAAGTAAAAAAAAAAAAAAAAAAAAAACTAGCGTGTGATGTTTCAGATACAGATGGTGAGATGATTTATCTCCACAGTTCAAAGCTGTTCCATACAACACAAACTTTGTGTTGATGACTTGTAGACACTTTCATGGTGTGTTTGTTCATGATGCATAACAGGAGTAAGGCAACCAAAGACAAACACACTAAGTATGATTCATCCAAAAGTCTACTAAAGTTGACAGATCAATAGTGTTTTTCCAAGGAAAAGAATCAGATTAAACTCTCACGCGCATTTTCCCGTTCGAAATCAATTAACAGTGATGCCACTGCTGAGAGATATCTCCCACAGTCCCTGAAATGATTTATATTCATCAAACAAGAACTCTTGATTGTGAGCCACATTGCACAGTCAATGCTGCTCCTGTGAAGTGATAGAAGGAATTAACCTCTGGGCAGGTCAATTAAAGGAAGGCTTCATAATTTTAAAATCCATACGGCTAAATCTGCTTTATTACTCACTCATACTGCCTCTGTAGTCAAATGGAAATAGTGGGAGCTTTAACACGCTTGTGTCGGAGCCAAAGAAACAAACTGAGCTTCAGAAAAGGTTCTTAATACTAAACGACAACACACCTGACCCACCAAAGACGAAGGCCAAAAATGGACTCACCGATCACCAAATAACTGCCAAGTTATTATGACAAATAGATGCTAATCTCCAGGGAAATATGAACATACTTCATCTCAAAAATAAAACATAAAAAATAAGGTTTTTGGATGTAAGAATTCATTTGTAGAGCTTCCTGTCCACCTCTCTCTCTCTCTCTCAGTAGTGGCAGCACTGATCAAAGCTCATTTATTCTTGTTGAATAACTTAAAAAAGTCTACATCTATAAAATAAACATAATCCCTTTCACTATTTATATGCATAAAAAATGCTGCTTAATGTAATTGATTTGGAGATGACAACACTTTTCCTAAATCTGTGGTGGAAGCTATGGTGGTTCATCTGAGCAACACCACAGACACATTCATGAATGTCGTCATGGGGATCTTGAGTTGACCAATGTACTGACCTGTTTTATATTCAACAGTCAGGAATGTTCTGATAGAGGAGGTTCTGAACATCCTTTAGAAGTAACTAATACATTAAACAAATAAAAAGTGTGCCAAATATTCATTATTTTAAGGAGTGGAAGGAGAGCAACTGTCATAGTCATAATTTGCCAAATATAATTTTCTGCATGTTTGCAGCAGGTTTTGAAGACATCAGTTTTATGAGTGTGCAACATTCTAATATATTGTACATTTAACAATAGATAAATCTTTAATCTTGATTTAAGATTTTAATCTTTTGACCACATTTGCTGTAAATCTATAATATTAAATTAAACAAAAACAAGAAAAGATTAGAAATTCAGATTCACAAACTTGTTTTTTTCCTCTGAAGTGTAATCTTTAGCACCTTGTTAAGGTGAATGCATAATTCAAACGAAGCACAAATATGTTTTTGAAAGCTGTCTTACTCAGTCATTTTTTTGAAGTGTTGGCAGGATATAAACTAACAGCTGTAACACTAATAAGCAGTGCATGAGTGTGTTGTGACTAAAATATTTTTAAGGTAAAAACTCCACTAAGGTAAATATTATGATAAAAAAAGAAGAAAATCTGCAAGTGAGTTGATGCTCATTAGTTGCAAAGCCGCTTATGAGAGCTGCCACACAAAATAGCAAGGTCAGTGGTAGATTGGGAAGCAGCGGCACCGAGGATCAATAAACCAAGAACTAATGGACACAAGAAGGACAGAATTTCATGGATATATTCTTCAAACAGCACCAAAAAGAGAATTTTAAAGTGGTGCTCCAACTTAATTCAGACCTTTCTCTCAACCTTGTTCATTGATTTTGGAATAGATTCTCTAATTCTCAACAGTCTTTGAGGCAGCTTTTCAGCACACTGTCAAAGCCTTGCTACAAAACAAAGGCCTGGAGAAGCTATTTCAATAGATGTGGCTAATTTTTGAGGGAAAAGAACCGGTGTGCGCTTTCGTTTTTTCATGTTGCACTCAACAAGCAACTGTTGGGACGTTTGTATTTTATTCATACACGTTGCAGCAAAACATTAATTGCAAAATCTTGAAAATATTCCCGACAACTCGTCCGATCTTTGTCGTGGTATCAGTTCCAGTACTTGACCAGCAGCTTTTAGAATATGTGAAGAGAGTTCGACCAAAGCTTCTCCGAAAAAGCTCAAATAACAAAAACATCACGTGAGTGTCAGCTCTGCAGAAGGAAACAGTTGCTGATGAGAAGTCAGAGGAGAATTGGCAGAGCGTTTGAAGCTGACAGAAAGGCTACACTGAGTCAAATAACAACGCTTTACAACAGCGCGGGGCCGAACAGCCGCTCAGAATACACAATTTTAGCCTTGAGGAACATGAGGTGCAGAGAAAGAAAAAAAAAAAACACCATGAGCTGTGCTACAGTCCACAGGAAGAGATATCAAGATGGACCACAGCTAAGATCTAAAATGTTTTTCATCATAACAATTAATTTAGTCATGAAGCATCTGTATGCTGCAAACAATTCTGCAGAAATTGTGTTTTTTGGTAATTGCAGCTTGAAGCAAAAATGTCCACAAAGACATATTTCCCAAGAAGAATCCATGCCTTTTAAAAATCCAAACAAAGTGTGACACATGAGCATAGCTCATACAGTAACTCATGGGCTAACATAGGGATTCTCATAAAGATGTTTACTAGCATGTCAGCTGCAGTAAACATCAAATCTGACATGATAGTTCTGTTTACTATCTACAGATAGATCACTTGTTTTTATTTTATTTATTTCCCTAAAGCCTTTCAAGCTAATATTCTGTGTTACGATTTTATGTTTTATAATGTAACTGATGGTTTGAAAAGTGTTTTTAAATGGATTATTTGCATATTTTAAAAGCTTTAACTTTTCTTTTTTTACAGAATTAATGACTGTGAAGTGCAACAAAGCTAAAAATCATTTTAATGTGAAAAGTGCTAATTACAAATATAGTACAAATATCCTGTGTTACAAGTTTTCCTCACTTATTTCCAGCTACCCTGAAGGCATCACTGCTCCTGGATCCTGATTTCCGTCATCCTGTGGTGCTCTTGATCCGATCTTCTGGACTTCTCAGTAAGCTGGGCCCCTCTTCAGTTTGTGTATGTCAGCTCTCAGACCCCTGCAGCTTTGACTCTGCTGCCGGATGCCTCGTGTTATTATACTCCTGCAAATCCTCACTTGCTTGGTAACTGCTTACGTTCCTGGTCGTGCTCTGCACTCATTCACACACGTCTCAGAGAGACACTCAGCCTCCTCAGTGCTCTCCAAGGACGAATGAAACCATCTTTAAAGAGACTCTTCATAAACTAACATTTTTGGGAGGGACTACTTGAGCTATTCACATCTTAGGCAGAGGGGGGTCACTGTTGCTGCTCTTCTCACTCTGCCTAAACTTTCCCATCATATAAGTGTTACTGATAATCTTTCCTAAACTAGTCTCTTAAGTTTGTCTTTTGTCTGCCAAGTTTAGTTTTATCTAAAAAGGTTCCCTGATCTGTTTTGACACATGGTTTCATTGCATGAGCTAACTTTGGTCAAAACATTTGTCCTGTACTGAATTTTCTGCAACAAGGAAATGATTGACATATAATCATGTTTAGTTAAGATTACTTTTCTGCTATATTTTAGCAAAAGTCACTGCAAAAACATCTTAGTTGGTGAAGTTCCCAACCACAAACAATTGCAGTAAAATATATTGTTATTTTGATGATGAATGCATTACAACCACATTATTAAGAGGGGCCATGAGGAATGGAAATTCAGGAAACCGAGGGATCGGGAACTCTGGTGGTCATCCGGGATTCACATAACCGTAATTACAGACATAAATGTTGTTTTGTGGATGTAGATGTCTATCTTAGCTAGATCCTCTTAAAATCAACCGCACTTTTGTATACATTTTGCCCTTTACTAACAACAGTTGTTGTCATGGTTACAATTTCTTTTTTTTTTTTTTTTTTAGATGAGACTCTGGCATTATTGCAAATTAAATTTTAACAGCTATTGGAAAGCATTTTAAAATCATATATGGGATTCACTTCAGAAATTAAAAAAAAATTACACAAAGTGATAAGAAAACTTTTTAATTTTGAAAGTTTTTCATTAATTACAATAACAAATATATCTTTAGGTTTTATCTATGAGCCTCCTTACCATTAATATTAATTAAATGTACCAAAAAGCTTGTAATTTAATCAGTGGGAATCCTAAAGTTAATGATTTTCATGCAAAAGGGCAACATATGTTGCTGTAAACTGCAGAAGTGATGAATTTAATTCGCCTTCCTTCTCTTGCTTTATTCTTCCTCACCACATGCTGTCCTTTCACCCGGTAACCTTCCTCTTCCTGAGACTCTGCTGGAGCACCCGAGTGCCAGCGCCTGTGAATATATTTGATCTACAACCACCATACTGGCCCCCGATGAGACTGCGGTTTTCTTTCACTTTCCACCTTCCCCTTTGACACACCTGCCTTATGCTGATGAAGGGAAAGTCTCTGTAAACCTGCAAAATGACCAACCAAATCTGGATCTTTTTTCATGCTCTGTCAGAAACCCAACTGTGCATGTATTTAATCTAAACAGCAAACGAATATCCATTTACCGTACAAGCCTATCCAAAGTTTATCTAGAGTCAAAGGCTGTTGCTTATTCTGTTTGTATTTATTCCCAACGTAACCCCCACTCACTTCAGTGGGAGAAAAACAACCTCAGGTGCTGTTTGCTTAAGATGTATGTTCAAAAAGCTCCAGTGCTACAAAACCATGCAAACCCTCAAGTTTGACTGGAGGCTCAGAATATTTCTTGAATATCGAACTCAGACATCTGATTCATTTGTGCAGCAGAGTCACAGTGGACAGGAGCTCGGCTTGGCCCGAGGAAATTCCTCCTGATTCCGGCTGTCAGTTTGGTTTCTAGCTGAAAACTTCAATTACCCCTGGAATTCTTCTCACTTCGCCATTTTTTTTCGTCGAACTTCGAGCTGGATTGTTTGATGAAAATTAGAAAGTGTGAAAGCATCCCTGCTTTTCATTGCTAACATTTTAAATGGAGAGTTGTTGGAAGAAATCGCACTTAGAAGTTATGCCTTTTTCATTGGCTTGTCTCCAGGTCAGCCCATGATACAAACATATGTTCAGCTGTTGTTTATTTGTTGTGTTAGACCAGCTGGTCTCTTCTTGTCAAGGTCATGTGTTATATCAACCGCATCATGCTAAAGCATCTGTAATTACTGAGCACAAATTTCACACACACACATGCAAATACTGAGGTAATTAGGTAGCAGATAACCCTGAGCAACACTTAGTCACTACGGAGTAAGAAGATTTATTGGTGCATTTACAGGCTATTTCAGGCTATGCTAGCTCAGGCTTTTTTTAATTAAACACAGAAAACACTCCCATTGATTGTAAACACTATCCACTAAGTTTTATTTACAATAAAAAAAAGAATCTTACTGTAAATAAAGGAATGTGATCATGTGACCCATTTGTCTTTAGAGTGAGTTTTTATTTTTATTTTTAGCTTCATGCATGGATGCTGTAAAAAAATAGTCCTACTTTAGTGCATAGTTTAATTTTAAGTTTAGAAAAAAATCCCAAACTTTTAAGATTCAGTGGTAAGTATTTCTGAGAGTAAGCCTGCAACTACTTCCCATCATCCATTTGTTTACACTCTCCTCCACAAGCTTACAGCCCCTTACACCCCCAACCTAACGTTACAACAGCAATGGGAAGCAAAATTGGAGCTATCCGGTTTGGAGCCAGATGCCAGCTCTGATGAGGAGAATGAAGACGTGCATTGATCTATTTGTCTGCAAGAGGATGCATCAGTATGAAGCAGAGCAAAGAGCTTGTGGCTTGCCGTTGTACAGTTACACACTTACAAGCTTTTCCAAGGGCTATTTTTGTTTGCTCCTAAAGAAATATAAAGACATACAATGCTATGCCTAATTTTCTTTATATATGGCTTTCCATCATGAGACAAATACTACAGAACATGTTAAAAACACTAAAAATATCATTTTTATCTGAGTGAGTCTTTAAACTGACATCAATCTAGAGGACAAAGGAATGACCTGCAGAGATCAGCTAATATTCCCCATTCGTGCATATTTTGTGTCTTTTAGATCACTTCTTAAAGACAACGTAGTCTCAAATTGGTGATTAGTGTGTGTCAAGATTTTGGCGCTCATCGAGAGAATAAATATAATAATCTTAAAGCTGTTTACAGTGATGCCAGGAATGAGTTCTTTTGCCTGCCTTAACTTTATAGTGCCAGTAATGTGAACGTCAACAAAAATGTACCCACATGTAATGTGGTGATAAGGAGCCTAATGTCTAAACAAATGTGCAGATTGGATAAGGTAGAGAACTGTGAATTAATGAAGGGCTAAATCCGACAAAAAGCTGCACAGGCACTTCAGATACAGTCCCTGGTGGAGGCTGTTTATCATGAAGCTGAAGTTGTGCAAATGTAATGCTAAAGTTGGGTGTTTGTGTGTGTGTTTTCACTTAAATGACTTTATTTAAAAAAATGTGTAACCTTGTGAAGCTACAAAGAAAACATTTTAGCTGCATTTTTCAGTCGTCCGTCTCACACAGAGAGCCGATATGCTCTTGCTTTAGTCAATCCAGTTGTCTGCAGGCGTCACGGCTCACGATCCACTTGTGTTTTACACACGAAAACACGACCTAGAGGGGGTTTTATGCTTCAAGTTTCTTCTGCTGTGTTTTATGCACACGGCAACAGTGATTTAGAGCTGCAGACTGAACACTTCCAAAACTCATTTGACCTACAAATCGGTAGCTGTGCCAAGCGTGAAGGCATACACAGGATGTTTTTTTTTTCTGTATCTTCAGCCTTTTCCTACTTTCATGTATTCTTATGTCTTTGTAGGAGAATCTGTCTAATTTAGACCATCTTACATGTCAAAGATTTCAAAAAGAAAACAATTTATGTACTACTACTAATAATAACAATGGAATAGATTTATCTGTGCTTTTCCAGATGTAGTGTAATTCTAGCACAATCTTCTCAACTGCAACTCATTATTTTAAAATTAAATGTCACAAAACTGACAAACTGTCATAATTCAAACATTCAAAGACAAAGAAACAGCTAAAATGTGATACGATCAATGGGCATGCTGCTTAAATGCACTTGTCAGTGGTATTGACATTTTACATCGCTCTCATCTTATGCATGCAATGAAGCGTGGAAGCATCAAATGAGGAGTGCTAAATGATGGACATCAATTATGGGTTGCAGTTATTAACTAGCTATAAAGAGCTACTTTAAGAATTGAGTTTCAAATGAAGCAGCCAAAGAGAAATCATTGGAGCGGGTGAGGACGGCCAATCAAAATGATTCTGTAGAACCCAACGAGAGCCAGTCTGCAGAAACTGCAGTTAAAGAAAGTCCCGGAAAACCCTGTGGAGAGAGCGAATATGACTGATAGTGCGATAAGCTAATCCGTTTTCATCTTTGCATCTACTGTAAACAGATGGTGGCTTTTTTGTAAAGCAATTAGCTGCTTCAAATTTAGCCCATGTTTTGAGATGTATGTGTTGTGGAATAAAACGACGCGGGAGCTGTTTACACTCCAGCCTCAACACTGCAGATGATTAGATTATGAAACTTTAATGTTAGCTGCATATAATACCATAATTAGCGTAATGCATTTACAACATTAGGAAACTGAAGAGACGGTAAAGAGTACTGCAGTGTTGATAACGAAAACAACATGTAGTGTGTAAATGGGGTCTTGTGATCTATTGCAATAAAGCAAAATAGTTTAAAAAAAGAATCTTATCCTATCAATTCTGGACTTGATCTGTGTCAAATCAGACAAACAAACAGAAAAACTAATAAAATACATGTTTTATTGATCTGTTTGCGTGGAGCACATTGAAGATGAAATGGTTGTTAAACCGTTTTCTTTGTGAAGTGAATTGAAATTTGCCTCTATTAACATTATTTATTTTAAGGATTTGATTCATATTATAATTTAGGGGTTAACCCCTAATTGACCTCTAATTAACATACATACACAAGAAAGATTTATGAATCCCGCTTCTGGCCAGCAGAGGTTGGGGTTAGAATGGAAGAAGCTCTGTATCGTCGTAAAGCTGAACGCTGTTGGAGTGAAACAAAGCGTCCGGAGCTCTGCAGCAGCTGGGAAGAAGGGGCTTTGTTAAGGGTCAGCACACTCTGCAGGAGGTGGCAGGTCTGCTGTTTGGTGTGAAGAAACAGTTCTGAACTGAGTGCTGCTGATGACATGCACTTCCCTCCATGAGAATCTTTAAATAAGATACAAAAATCCTGGCACACCTGATGTCATGAAATGGTGGAGCCAAAAAGAGTTGCTTCACTGGAAAACGAGTTTTAATAGACTCCAAAACTAACTGGGATGTATCTGATTTTGGATTTTGTAAGTGGCTCAGCAACAGACTGGGTTAACAAATGTGTTAAAATGTGTTTCAGGCATTTTGTAGAAATTCAATTATACTTTTTTTTAAAGATATGGAAGTCCAGAAAATAAAAAGAAAAGCTATGTTTTTGTTCAAAATGATTTTACATTTTAACGTAAATAAATGTAAATCTAAGAAAAAAAAATCAATATCAGTTTTACAACACAGTGAAAATTACATTAAATTCTTGATCCATAGTGCCAAACTTTTATTCTGCTCAAATATTTTTTCATGACATTCTGTTAAATCATCTGATTAAATATCATTTTTTTTATTTATTTGTGATGGATAAAAAAAAAGATTGCGTCCTTAGGCATTAATAAATAAAGGCAGTTTTTGACGGGCGGCCGTGGTGCAGTGGTAGGGCGGTCGACTCATGATCGTAAGATTACAGGTTCAATTCCCGCCTTGCACGCCCATGTGTCGAAGTGTCCTTGGGCAAGACACTGAACCCCACCTTGCCTCTGGTGGGAGGTTGGCGCCAGTGTTCGGCAGCGGAGCCGCCACCAGCGTGTCAATGTGTGTGTGCATGGGTGAATGGGACTGTGACTGTAAAGCGCTTTGGACCTTCGTAAGAGGCTAGAAAGCGCTATATAAGTATATGCCATTTACCATTTACCAAAAACTATTTAAAATTCAAAACCCGACTGTAAATGTGTTGATTTTTGGTGTTAAATCTGAGGTTTTGAACAAAGTCAATGAGAAATTGCTCCGTTTTGCAATCAGCCTCCAGTGGTTTTTGGGGGAACATTTAGTATGTTTTGGTTTGCACTAAATTCAGAGAGGTTTGGTTAAAATGTGTTAACAACCGTTTGACGTCTAGAAGCTCACTAAAGAACAAGTCCCCTGTCAGTTTACTAGAGGTTGAAGAGTTTTTCTTTTTTTAACATATCATTTTTTACAGTAGCTACACTGCTGTGACATCACATACTACATTTATAAACATATGAAACCTGAAATCTCAAAAACAACATTTAAATCGATTCTTTTAAAAAACAAAGTAATGTAATAATTTTAAATGTTGCTTTATTCAGCTGCAGGTTTTCTCTCTTTTACAGCAGTTTGACCTCATTTTAAATTGTGACACGACTGGCTTTGAACCTGAATAAATACTGTTTGTTTGACACGTATGAGTTTAAAGAGAAAAAGTCCTCAAACAAACTGTTTGCCCACATCAAATAGGCTTTTTATCCTCTTTGTTTGGGGATGTCCTTCAGTTCCCTCTCTTGCATTCTTGTACTTCTGTGAGATGTTTTGGACCTGTGCATGCAAACTGCTCTTTTGAGATCCATTGACAGAGTGTCAGTGAAGTTAATGTCAGCGGATGTTAGGCCACAGTAAAAATTTTTACAACCATTTTCTAACTTTCTGCCAGAATCTTTGGAAATTCAGAAAAGGTTTCCTCGATGGTTTGCCTGCAAGGACGAACTTTATCGAAAATCAAGCACTTTTTACACATTTTTCTTTTAAACAGTGATTTTGTTTATTGTGACCCAAACATTTTCAGCCAGTTTGGTTTTTGTTGTGTTTTTTTTATACCATTGTAAAATGCAGGAATCCTTCACTATTTAGTGAAAGTTCCCCAGAGATTTCATATATTTTGGTGCTACAAAACCTTTTTTGACCTTTGTGGGTCATTTCTTTCCTATTATGACAAAGCAAACTTTAGAAAATAAGAAAACAATTTTAAAGTACAATTATAGATGATTGCTACTTGTGACAGTTGACGACCGATTATGCAAAATTAGTGTTGCTGCTCTGCATCTAAATTATACATTTAATTGCATCTTTGTGCAAGGAAAAAGTAAAACCTAACATTTTGGGGGATGTTTTCCAAGGCGCATCACAACATTTTTGGCATTTATGTTTATTTTCCAATCGTCCATTTATTCCCCTTAAGATTGTATCTATCTATCTATCTATCTATCTATCTATCTATCTATCTATCTATCTATCTATCTATCTATCTATCTATCTATCTATCTATCTATCTATCTATCTATCTATCTATCTATCTATCTATCTATCTATCTATCTATCTATCTATCTATCTATCTATCTATCTATCTGTCTGTCTGTCTGTCTGTCTGTCTGTCTGTCTGTCTGTCTGTCTGTCTGTCTATCTGTCTATCTGTCTATCTAGTACAGATAGGCAGGCAGGCAGATTCACGCCTCTTTTTGAAGACTACTGCACTCAAACTTTAAAAATCAACATGTTGGGACTTCACACTCAGTTTCTACATTAGACTCCAGATCACTAAAAATAAAATGTAAAAATCTTTTCTTTTTCATCTATTATTTGGCAACACAGATCAAGGACAACAACTCTTAAATTTTATTTCAGAACAATATCAGAAAAAAAAGCAGATATGAACACTATTTAACATGCAGAGCATCCAAATAATTCCACTGGATTTTATACCAAAGGTGATTTTTTATTTCACTGACGATATTAGTTGAATGTGGGAAAATAGATCCTTGCCCCTTTGTTTCTCAGAAAGCAATGGAACATAATGCATTCACCCAACCTCTCGCCTTACATTTATAATTGTAGATGCTTTTGTTGCAGTGTAATTTTATGCCAAAGTATATGAGCGTGGATTTCCCTTTTTTTTTTTTTTTTTTTTTAATCCTCATTCATTGCAGAGTCTAACCTGCACATCCTTTTGTCAAGGTTTTGTCTGGATACCAATCATTAGAAAATATTAGTGACAAATCCTGACTGTAAGGTGAACTCTGAGGTTTTAATGGATTTCAAAAGTATAAAAAAATATATAATAGCTATTCTGGAGAGAGTCTAAAAGATAAAATGAGTCACTAATGGAAATGGACATTTATTGAGAAACATTAAGTGTCACACAAATAAAGAGAAGGGAGCAGATAACATGTGAATCGATTCTAGTGGTCTTTTTTATGAACTGTTTTTTGAAAGATGTCAGTTTATTTTACTTTTTTTTTTAAAGACACACAAACCTGTCGACAGCTGGAGACAGTGACAAGCAAACTCACCTCTGAAAATAGAAAGTTCAGCATTTTGATTAGACCTCAGTTTTATCCAGCTTTGGAATAAAAACATCTTTGAGTGTAACTTTCTTTGCATTTTCTTTTTCTGACTGTAGGAGTCAATACTTGCTCTAATCAACTCAATTATTTTATGATGTCAAATGTTTAGCAAACTGATAAGTGGTAAAAAAAAATCAATCAATCATTAGGCGTTTCTTTTATTGTTGCTGATATGAAATGTGGGGAACGTTTTCTAAAGTTCATGTTAAGAATTTAAAAGGTGCTGCTACACTGAAGAGCACTAAAACTGACTGACTGAGAACATTGCATTAATTAAAGATGAAATTTTTACATTCCATCTAAGTATACCCGTCAGACTAACCGTTATAACTACAGTTCTTAATCAAAGACAACCTTTATACCATCAGGATTGCTGAGTTACCAGCAGTTGTAAAAATTGCTTTTAAGTGGGTTGGATCAAGGTTTAAAAGTTATCTTGATAAATTAAGTAAAGTTGAATTCTCTTAGGTTTAAATTTAGAAGTATGTAGACAATTTCAGCAAGTTATATCTGTTTGCAAACCATCATGCCTATGAAAAACAGGATAATATCTCCTTTTTTATTACAAGGGTTTCTTAAAAGTGGGTTTAAAAATGAATCAATAAGAATCTGTGTTCACATTTACAACCTATTAGATGCAGTAGCTGCTCGCACAAAGGTCTGAGCCTAAAAACCCATCCAGCATCGAGAAGAGCCATGCACCACAATGCACCAAAATCTGAAAATAAACAGATATATAAATACATCAACAAATTAGCCAGCTCTTAACCGGAGCTCAAAAACATGACAACATAAAGGCAGAAAATCTGAAAATAAAACTAGTCTTTTTTTATGCTGTAATCTCTGAACAAGGAACGGCTACAAAACTCAGATGTGACAGAGATAATTCCAAAACCCTTCAAGAGGGCTCCAAATAAAAAAAAGAATGAAGATCAATTATCAGAAAAACAGCTAAAATAATTAGCCACATATTAGGTTCAACACAAGTTCTCACAAACCACAGTAGATTCTGACTCAGATTATAGATTCTGATATACCTTTTTTTTTTTTTAGAACAGCTGATCCTTTACCAATGTCCTTTACAGTATTCTTAACTTTGAATTTCTTGGTTTAAAAAGCGCATTTTCTTTTTATTTTAAGTTCTATTTAAAAATGTGGTTTATTGGGCAAGTATGCTTGAAGCAGACATTTAAAATTGTTGATTTATTGGCCTATTTGCTGTTTAAAAGTAACTGCTTTTTTTTTACTTTTTATTTTGACATGTGTTCATGCTTGCCTGGATCTTTCCATGTTTTTATGTAATTAATAATATAAAAAGGTGCCTCGTGTAAAGTTATTTAAAAAAATAAGGATGGGGAAGCAGTGATGGTTAAAAAGTTTACACATCTCTCATTTTTTTTTTTTGGTCTTACATTTTTTTTTTCATTTTTGCTTCTTTTTTCATTCCTTAAAATATTCTCTATATGTTATATTTATCCACTTAATTAATGAGTTAATTTCTCAATTTGGTTAGCTCATGAAATCCAGTGTTTTTTTCCTATCCCAAGGCGCAGGGTACTCCTTCTTTTAAATCTTTCCTCCTGTGCTAAATTACCAGATTAGACGTTTAGAGGGAAACCCAGCAGAGTGAAGATGATTGGGAATAGATCCTGCAGCTTTCTCGCTGCTCCTACAGGAAGTAATTTGGATGGGAAAGGAGTAAGCACGAGAGAGGAGGCAACGAGGGAAAGGCTGGGCAATTTAGCACAGTGTATGCTATTTTCCACTCCATCATTAAACATGTACATCAGTAATTTATGAAGGAGCCCTTTTGTAACTCATGTAGTCCAAAAAGCAAAACATCCATTTTAGCTAATCAAAGTTTTATCTCATTTATGAATTTCACTCTGGGGTTAGATGTATGGTTTTAACCCATATGCATGGATTAAGCCCATGCATATGGGAAACTTCGGCTGCACTGAGCTTTTAGTCAAGCTCACAGTGACAGTTTGATATTAAAAACATCTAAGTTTTGGTTGAACTTTATATGAAGAATTCTCCATTTTACCTTTTAAAATAAAAGTACCACACACGCATGCCTTTGAACCTAAAAGTACTGCTTCATGGGCAAAATAAAACCTGGTTGGTAAACTTGAGTGACTCTCTTTTCTTGTGAAACCAAGTCTTCCAAAATTTTTCATGTTTCACAAGTTAAATCACTAACGTTATGTTCACACCAGGTTTAGAAATGTGAGTTCAAGCGCCCGCCTCCAATGAAGTCTATGCACATCCTAAGTCTTTTTTACTTCAAGAAGTGACTATAGAAAGCTTAAACCCTGATGTTTTTACTAAACGTGTCAATTCAGAAGCACACACATGACTAAAAAAAAAGGAAAAAGGACAGCTGTTAAGTGCATTAAACAGAAAAGATTCCATCTAACTCCTTTAAAAGACAATGGAACTATCAGCTGTAATCACATGGTATGTGCCATGTGAGGCTGACAGAATATTCAATCTCAAGGCTATAAAAGAGCATTGTCAACCCTGTTAACAGCCGACCTCTAAAAGCAATGTCTAGTTACATGCTAGGACTTAACTGGTGGAAGCACTTCCTCTGTGCACTCCATCTACCCCAAGGAGATTGAGTGTGAAGATAATGCACCAAGAAAGATGTCATAGTCACAGCTCAAGCCCCCACTCTCATACCAATGTAGTCATACTCGGGAGACATCAGCAAGGTGTAGGGACAAGAAAGTGATAAATCTAATACACACTGACTTGAAGCTCACAGACTTACAAGCTTAAAAAAAGAGAGTCTTTCAATTATTTTGTGCATGAAAAACAGGTAAAACTCTAGAATATTTCTGTATTTTAGTCATTTTTACTTAAAAAAATAACCTGTCAGTTATTGTAGATGTCATTAAAGTTACTGCAAGGAGTTCTTGCGACAAAACAGGCTGGCAGGATCACCCAGATGACCTTCTGTGACTAAAGAGAGCAAAATGTCATAAGTATGGATTATAATATCTTTTTGACAGGGGTCACATGGGGGAAGTGAGATGTCAGCTCATTGTTGTCAAGCTACATTGTAAACAGATATTTAAAATGCCCATCATGCTGAAGCAGACGTCAGTAGACTGTAAGCAGGAGCTGTAGCCTCAAGAGGCTTTTTTCAGCTTGGAAAAAGTTAGATTTTCCATGTTTGGTACATCCATTTTGGGGTTCTAGATTATTTTCTTGGCTCTACTCTACTGTAATGACTTCCTTGGTCTCTTTGTAGACCTTCTTGTCAAAATGAATGAGAAAGACACAATGTATTTAATTGTTTTGAGTGCAACTAACCCACACAGTGAATCAGTTTCCTCCATCTAACCCTGTCTTCTGCATCCTCACCTCTAACAACAGCTACCTTCATATCTCCTCTTTGGTGTTCCTATAGACCTCTTACCTAGGAAGCTCTAGACCAAACATCCTTCTACTCTTTTCCTCTGGACATGTCCAAATCATAGACCTTAGTCTGGCCTCTCAGACTTTATCTCCTAAACCTCTAACATGTGCTGTCTCTCTGTCATACTCATTCCTGATCCTGTCCATCCTGCTCACTTCTAAAGACAACTTCAACATCTTCATCTCTGCTACCTGCAGCTCTGCTTCCTGTTCCTTCCTCAGTTCCACTGTCTCTAGGCTGAAAAACATGACCGGTATCTCCAGTGTTTTGTCCATCTTTCCTGAAACTCTATTATCACTTTTGTTCACCCATTTCAACCTGCCTGCATTGGCTTCTTCACTTCTTTTACACACTGTCCATTACTCTAGACTGTTGACCCTAGTTGCTTCAAATCCTCCACCATCTTTATCTCTTCTCCCTGTACCCGCACCCTTCCACTTGGGTCCCTCTCATTCACACACATCTACTCCACCTTACTGCGGCTGACCTTCATTCCTCTCCTTTCCAGTGCAATCCTCCACCCCTGTAGGTTTTTCCTCCACCTGTCCCCTGCTCTCCCCACAAATCCCAGTATCATCTGCAGACATCATAGTCCGTGGTGATTCTTGTCTACCCTCGTCTGTCAGCCTGTCCATTACCATCGCAAACAGGAAGGGGCTCAGAGCTGATCCCTGATGTAATCCCACCGTAAACCGATGAGCCACGGGCAAACATAAAGCAACGATTGTTGTGTTATCAAACACAAAAAAGGGTCCAACTCCTTACTTGTTGGAAAGTTTATATTAACATAAGTAAAGACGCTTCTTATATGCTTTTCTGTGTCTCCTTATGCAGCATGCGCCCAGCAGGTGCTGCTGTGACGACATCCCATGAGCCACCTTGTAGTTCTTTTACAAAATTCTCTTAAAACAATGCCATAACATCACAATGATGAGACCCAGCAACTCACTGAAATGTGGTCAGATCAATGCAGGCTCATTAAAACTACTTTAAATGTGATACACGTTGCTTCTCACTGTTTTCCAGACGATGTATTTTTCATGAACACGTATAAGTCTACCTTCATAGCCAATGTCTCCTTGGCAACCGCCCTGCAGCATGCCTCCGCTGTACCAAAGTAACAGTGAAAAATGTTGTATCTGAAGTTGACACAGGCCTTTAAAATTGGTCAGCGAAATATAAAGTTTGAATATAAAGTTTGGATAATCAACTTACTTTATATAGCACTTTTCATATAAAAGCATAACACAAAGTGCTTAAAGGTCATGTAGACTTAGGGTGTATCCAAGTAAGTGAACTACCCCGACAAGGACTGCAAAGCACGGGACTTGCATAATTTCTGTCTCCAGTTGCTATGACCCACCCTCGTAGTTCCTGGCTAATGAGTGAATAGATCTTTAGTCACATGGTTTTGTTTACGACTTTGGTTTGAAATAGGAAAGTCTGCTTGACAGCAGTCTGAATAAAAGGTTCAGGTTTTGATCCAGACCCAATTAAGTGGACTTGGTCTGGACCAAATGATTTTTCCTGTATTGATACACCTCAAGTCTACAAGCCTTTTAAAAAATATATTTTCCAATGGAACCATCCTGGATGAATGAGTAATCACAGATAAATGACTGAGTCTTTAATTTAATAACTATGCACCAATTGTTTTTTTTTAATTTTTAGATTGTATGTATGTTGGTTTCCACATGAATGTTGGTTTGCATTAAAAAGAAGCATAAAGGCCTCATGGGTGAGGTGAGGAAAAGGGCTGAATGTTCAAGTCCTTCCAGCTTTGTCCACCACCCCCGCCGATACCTTCCTCATTCTGGTTCAAAGCAGCTGATTAGTGAAATTAGGGGATGAGATTTGATTGGACTGCAAAGCAGCACACCAGCAGCGGCAGGGGGCATTTGTGTAAATGATTTCCTGCAGAGTCACAGCGAGCAGCAAATACGCTCCCATCAGCCAAACAGGTTATGCAGGAAAGTTCCAACAGAAACACGGGCAGAACAAATAAACAAATGTTGCAATTTATAGGCCAGACACTGAGCAGCTAAGATGCACATTTCATGTAAGAAAATCCTTTAAGATTTTCTAAATGTGACAGTTTTATTCAGTGTGAGTCAAAGGCTATAATGCAGATTTAATGTCTGAGAACTTTGAACATCAGATACGGCAAATGTGCAGACCTATTATGCGGACTGAATATTTCAGCACTTTGAGAGGGAGGGTTTTTTTCATTTAACAACTGTTGCAGTCTGTCAAGATTGCCTAAAAACTGGCAACAAATAGCAGCTGCTTCCAATCCTTCAGGCCACTTAATCCTAAATAAATTAAAACCTAATTTTACCTAAATTATGGCAGTCCCAACAAAAAAAAAAAATCTTCAAATAGACAGAATTTTAAAAAGTCTTCTACTTTTAAGTTTCCGTTATAATAATTGTCTACACGTAAATGTGTGTGTGATCTTGTACATGAAATTCACATTTCATTGAATAAAAAGATTGCTGTTTGAACACTGACACTTTCAGCAGACCCTTTACTACTAGAAAACAATCAATTGCATTAGGAATGTCTCTTTCTCTGAACAATTAATGAACCCTGTGAGCTGCACATGGAATGTTTCTCTGCATGCTCACATGAAAAATGCATTTGTTTGCAGTATTTTGTTTTTATGTCATTTGAATTCAGGGGGAATTGCTGCCATTGTTCCAAAGAGTCAAGGATAATGAAAGACTTCATATGTTGCTCTGCCAGATCCTTGGAGTTATGATTTCAATTGCTATGCACAACTGGATTTTCAAAGTCTGTAGTCTCTTTTGAATGACTGCTTCTGGCTTTAGGGGTTAACAAGGGGGCTCCGTTAGTCTGTTTACAAATTCAGCCCGTGCTTGGCCCACGTGACAGTGCATGCAGTAGGGCTTGCACTTGTTTATATCTCTGAATAAAGCATCCCACTGGCCGCAAATTAGGCATTCAGACTTGGCATCCTTATTGTGCTTCACTATGACGTGTTTGGAGTGCTAAATCCGACACTGCAGCATAGATGCAAGATCTTAAATGGGAGTTTCATGCATGAGTGTTAAAGCTGCTTTCTCCTTTGAGTTGGCTTCAATAAAGCAGAATTTGCACTTAATTTAAGAAAAAAAATGGTCTTTTTTTTCTTGAATGAGGTTTATTGATTGTCAAGTCGACTTTCACAATGAGAGGGGAAAAAAACAACAAAAAACTATTTCCTGTCAGTTGAAGAGTTTTTGCAAGTATATCTGCTCCTAAGATATTTTTCTTTGACTAAAAGGCTATTTCCTTCCTTTAGACCATAAAATCAATTGCAAAAATGTTTAAATTTAGCAAATAATCTCACAACATAAAATATAAAACTTTGAAGTGCAACTGATTTTTGTTAAGATTAAAATGATCAAACTTATTAAGTTTTTGCTAAAATATACAGATTCACACTTAAGCTTTATAGTTTTTGAAGACTGAATGTTGGCGGACAAATCAATGAGATACAAAGAATTTTTCAAAAACAACTCGGACCTTGCTATGCACTGTTTTGGGAGAAATCCTTTAAGCCAATCAAGACCAAGAAGCTTCACTTTGATTTTAGGAATAATATGTTTGAAAATCTTTCTCTTACCCAACATTAAAATATATCCTATAAAGAAAAATACAATTGTCTTTATGTATATGTAGTCATATATTTTGTAAAACTAGAGTCTCTATAGACCCTTTGTTTGTTACATCAGTGCCTGTAGGAACACCCTCTCCGCCATTTTGGTAGTCAAATAGTGGAAGTAAAACAGGAAGTGCTCATGCTGCGGATCTTTGTCTTGTTGATCTTTAGTCGTGTCTATTCGACTATCTGTCTTTCTCAGTTCCTTCCGTGTTGTCGGCAAGTAGAAAAAGGGCTGCAATCTTTGCTACGGATCGGAACCAACGTCTGGTGTCTATTCGGATGCAACCCCCCACACCAACACACAAACAACACAAAGCAGTTGGGCCGTGAGGAAGAAGGTTGCAGACTGAGTTGCATAATAATAAAATATATCTTTATATATTGACAAAATATAAAAGGTGACAATGGAATTAGCATTGTTAGCCTTAATACTACAGCAACAATTTATCATCCACATAGTGAGGGTGAGGATGATAGAGACGGAGGGAGAGAAACAAACAGCTCAGGTACATCCAGCCTCTGCAGGAACCTGTGACGCTGCTTCCATCACATTTGCACATTTTGGTGAAATTTTTGCAAAAATTTTTTTTTTTCTCCCCGTTATTTGATCACCATTAAAAACATAAAAAGTACTGGTTCCACCTGGCACCCGTTTCCCCAGGAGATCCCCAAATCCATTCCAAAATATGTATCACTTTTAGGACAAATAAAAAGTGTCATTATAGGCCTACCAGATAAAATGTTCACCACAGAGTCCCAGCAGCATCTATATGGTATTTGGAGTTTTTCTGTTGTGACAACCAAGAGCAACGCATGTGTACCAATTTGGGGACTACTCCTCTACACCAAAGTCACCAATTCTACCCGTCGGATGTATCAAAACAATGTATGCTCGACTCCCAAAATGGTGTACAATGGCGCTAGTGTGACGTCACTGCAAGGGGCCTCGATGAGTAAATAAAGATATCTCATGGTACACTTACAACAAGCAAAAGATGAATCATTCGATTAGAAACCACTTTATTTAACAACGTAGTTCAACCCAAGAAACACCTTCCTTAGGATCTCCTGGGATGTAACTGATCTTCATTTGATACTGTATTTAGTTCTTTGTTCTTTTAATACTCACAATTTTATTTTTTATCATTGAACTCCTCTCTTCAGTAAAATACTTCACATTTTGCACAGATCAATGTGAGAAAGTCTATAAAAATATCAATGAATGGACTGCAGTTCGAGAGAAGACAGATAATGCATCATCCCCCATGTGTGTTTAGCTAACAAGGCCCCCACTTTGAAGCTAACCCAGGCTTCTTTGTGAAATACCAAAGGATTGATTAATCCATCTATACCAAACTGATTTCCTCAGAGTTGTATTGGAGCCATTTGAAATATTCAAGCAGGGCCCTTAGAATGACCGTTTTATGGACCTTTTGCTCTCCTGAGGGCAAGCAATCAAAGAGGCTGCATACAAATTAAGTGGCAAAGCAGAAAGGGAACACTGTTATTGAAAGGACAGTTGCATGAGCACGCTTTTGATTGTAAAGATAATAAGTCATTCATTTAATAAAGCTGATTGTTTAGTGAAGAACTGCATAGAGTTGGTGGATGTGAGAAGCAAGGTGATGGCTGATCAGGGTTAAAGGTTATGGCCTGACTTCAAGTTCTAGGAAAATAATTTGTTCCAAAGACTGAAAAAATTAAAATTATTTTAAAATAAAAAAAGAGTTTAAATAAAAAAAAATCAAAACCCATATTATAAACATGAATTTAATTAGTCTGTAGATGTTTTCCCAAAAATGTCCCTTTTAAAATGTTTTATTTTTTTGGAGAAAACAACTCAAACTTGTATGCTCATGTTTTTATGGGTTTGACGTTTTACACTTGGATATGTAGCAAGACTTCTCAACTTAAGAAAAAAAAAATCACATTTACATTAAACTATCAAGTTAATTACATTTTTAATTGCAATTACTCATGCAACCCACTGTAATTAATTATGATTAATTATGAGAGCTTTTCATTTTAATTTTCTGTAGAAATTCTGCTTAACTGTAAATATATTAGAAAAAAAATAATAAAAAAATACTGGCAATTTGTTTGTATCCTTTCATTCTGAGGAAAGGGCCATTGTGCCTAAAATGCTTGTTAGGTGGTTGATGTGGGACATGAGAATGATTAAGCAATTGCCGAAGGGAACAAGTACCTGCTGCTGCTGAGGAATGCTAGTTGTGGTGATTAAATTATTTGTAATAATCCCTTTAGTGTTATTCCAAATTTCAAACACAATATTAATTGTGTTTTAAGTCCTTAAGGTTAAAACAAAAGTGCAGAAGAGTAACTACTGCCACTGTCACGCCTAATATTCTTACTAGACAAAGACTTGGAATTCATAAAGCTTCAACAGTGTGAAGCAAATCTAACTTCATATCAGAAATCAGGCTATTTGTGCACTTACTGCCTCATGTCAGAAAAGCAAACATCATTCAGGTGTGTGTTAACACAAAAACCCAGGGGGAAGATTCGCAATGACCGGAGAGAAACAATTGTTTATCAGTCCAATCTGTTTCCAGACACTTGAGTTAAAATGAGCTCATCCTTTTGTCGTCTGTAAGATTATTCATAATAGAAAAAAGGTCAAGAATAATCTAATATGAAGCCCTACGGCTACCAAAAGAAACAAAAAAACAAGATTTGCTCATTGAGAGGGATTTGTGGATAAAAACATGGCATCAAGGTAGAAAGATTTGCACCCGTAGTTTATCTATAAGCTCTTGATGATGATTTCTGGAACAAAAAATTTGGCAATAGACTATTGTGCAAAATGCAAAAAGGATCAAATTTAATGATTGTAAAACCCCCCTCTATTAAGCAGATTGGTGATGATTTGCGTGTTTCAGTCACCCGGTTGCTCTTTTTGTCCTCGCACAACTAACAATCAGCTGCAATGCTTTTAGAACACAAAAAATCTGTCTAGTTGCTCAAGTCAAGCAGAAGTTAAATGAAATTGCAAATGAATGATCTCTAACACAGTAGCAGATCACAGGACAGGACTGGTCAGTCCTCCAACTTCCAGATTGAAGCTACTTTAAAAATACAACAAAATACAGTTACAGTTCATTGCACAACATGTATAGCCATAGCAAGAGAGCCCTCATTCCACCCAAGGGTTGGACTTTATAATCGAAAAAAGAAATACAAACAGAAAAGAGAAGACCAGAGTTTAAACCTCGTCTTCCAAATTAAATCATTTCATTCTTAAGTTTTGCATGCGATATTATACATGTTTTTAAGGCTTAATTAAAGTTTCCAAAAAAAGGTTACTGTAAAAAAAAATTTTTTTCTTTGACCCATATATATATATAACTGAGTTTCTTTGGATTCAAATCCTTCAATGCTCCTTTCTGCACTTGACAAAGCAGTAGCATCATTTTTCATCTTGATATCTTTGGTAAAAATAAGCATATTTTTCTCCACATATGGTGGCTGATAGTGTGATGTGATGCGTCACTTGAGTTCAGCTTTTCCATCCATAATTTCCTCCTTCAGAGGTGTCACTTCATCCTGAACCTTCAGCTTTGTTCCTGTAAAGAAGCTAGTTTGTTTTCAGGGCATTGATGGATGCCCTTTAAATAACACAATGCTCTCAAACCACAAGGAATATATTTCACTTCTACATTTAATTAATTAAGTATAATTAATATTAATGCGCTATCACTTACAGTATACACTGCAATGCTGGGGTTTTGTTTACATTTATTAAACATTATCTTATCATGCAAAGAATGTTGATGAAACTCAATAATTATGCTAATAGGATCTCTATTTGTATTTAAATGAATTATGTATAAATACAAATTAATTTTCATCGAATGGGCCTATTTCTAATTGGCAAACAAATCTCACCTTTTTTTAGGTTTCACATTTGTAGGATAAATGATACATAAGACTAAAATTAATTAAAATATTTATGATTAAGGCCTTGTGCTTATTTTACACAGCATTATTCAAGCAAGCCCACGAGGAAAAAAGAGAGAAGCATGATCGAAGGAAGAGAAGAGTAACACCATACTAGATTAGGCCAATCTCCCATTCCACATCTCAAAGGTGATCTATTGGGTTGAGATCTGGTGACTGTTTTGACCATTTGAATCCAGTGAAGTCAGAAACCAGTTTGAGATGATTCCAGCTTCACGACATGGCGTCTTATCCTGCTGGAAGTAGCCATCAGAAGATTAATACACCGTGGTCATAAAGGAATGGACATGGTGTGGTCCTCTGCTGCTGTTGTCTATCTGCCTCAAGATTAGACGTGTTTTTCATTCAGAGATGCTCTACTTGCTCGTAACCAATGATTTTTGAGTGACTGTTGTCTTTTAGTATGTTTTTATTGTGATGATGGTTTTCGGCCCAGGTCTCCCTTGAAAAAGAGATCTTATCTCAATGGGACTTCCTGGTAAAATAAAGATTAAATAAATACAATTAAATATACTTTCTATCAGCTGTAACCAGTCTAGTTATTATTTCTGACCTCTGGCATCAACGAGGCATTTCTGCACACAGAACTGCCGCTCACATGATATTTTCTCCCTTTAAGACCATTCCTCTATAAACCCTAGAGATGGTTAATGGTGAAAATCCCAGTAGATCAGCAGTTTCTTAAATACTCTATCAGCCCGTCTGGCACCAACAACCATGTTCGTTCAAAGTCACTTCAATCCCCTCTCTTCTCTGTTCTGCTGCTAGGTTAAAGAAAAAAAAAAAATATGTGCGTGTACAAAAAAACAAAACAAAAAACAACTGAATTAAATTTGAAAAAAGATCAAGGGTTTATATACTTAAGGGGTTTTGTTTAATAAGGCTTTTTTGGTTCATAAATCTAACTTCTATTTTAATTTTTGCATCAAAGTTGTAGATTTATTTTTACTACCAAGTGTCTCCACTGTCAATCTTAAAACACCCATTTTTACAGCCAAAGACCTAACACACATTCACATGACAGCGTTCTCTGCTAATTTAACTTATTCATACAGTTTTCTCGTGTTTTTACCTGGCTGTTTTAATTTCAGGTTTCATCGTATGGCACATTGGTCAGCTATGGTTGAGTGAAGTGGAGTTTTTAAAGTAAAAGGCGCTGTTGTACCCCATTAGGAGTTCATAGCTTAGACCTTTTATTTGCATTGGGGGCTCAACCTTAAAGTTGGAGCTCTTAAGGTGACTTCACCTGGATTTCAGCAGACACCACTGACAGTTCTCGTTCTACAGCATCTTGGAGCCTGAGCTCCATTATCCTCCATTTCTACCTTAAAATATGCAACAGCTTTCAAGTCTCAGCTGTTATCAGCATGACAGGCTGTTTGTGTGTAGAAATGCAGGGTGTGCTTGACTTGGGAAATTCTGCAGCAGGGATAAGTGTCTCAGCTGCCCTCACTGTTATCTTTGCCACACTGTTACTGTGATGCAGTACTCTGCACTCTGCTGGTTTCCTCACAATAAAAGAGCAGAGGCACTTGTGTCATGGCAGCGTAAACTGCTTCCACACTAACTTTTTTTTGTTTTGTTAAATCAACAAGTTGGCATTTATTTGGTATTGGGCTTTAAGACCATTCTGAAGGTGTGCACAACACTTCACTCCAATGTCAAAGTGGTGGGTCTGATGAAAGTAGGGAAAGATGCTGCAGTCCAGACAAAAAGTTGAAAAAAAAAAGATTTATATTAGTGTTGCAGCTGGAGAAGGACTCAAGTATTAAAGAACTGATTTGTATTCCAATACTAAATACAAACTTGAACCTCAACTCAGTTGCCAACAAACAAACCAGCAAAAAAAGCAGAAAAAGACAAGAACTAAATGCAAAATTATCTTGTGACAACAACCACCAGTCTGCACAAATCAGTTGAGTTTTCCAGCTCATTTTAGTTTCACTTAGATCCCAAAAGACATTAAACAAATGCAAACCCTGAAAACTTGCTCGACTGTGTTGGGAAAATGCATAATTATTGAGTTTCTCAAATGTGACACTAGTCTGAAATAAGGTTGACGCCCCTCAGACAGCACATGTGTGTTTGGGTAGTCCTGACCAGATATTTACTAAAATGATCATTACGATATTCCGGGCAGAGTTTTTGTCCATTATCACCCAGAAATCAGCCTGCAATCCAAACCTGAGTTGGTCTATATATACTTCATCATAAACCCATGATAATAGGTATATTCAACAAGCCCAAGGATGGGCAAACATGTGTCACCCAAAACTTCTATTGATTTCCTTTTTTTTTTTCTTTTACTGCTCTAGCTTTCCCTGCTTTGCATGTTTACATAATTATGTCCTTGTTGGTCAAGCTATAGCCCATCAAAGGATCTTCCCCTGGCTTGACTCAACTTCTGGGAAAATCCAAAGAGCAAAACAGGCAAAACATCCACAATGGAGTGGGATCCATGTTTGTTTATCACTCATGGTTTATTCAAATCAAGAGAATGAGACAGAATGACAAAATCTGTCATCGATACCATTACTCACAATCAAACCACTGATTCTGATTCTGTCTGATCTTTGAAGCTCAACAAGGATGTGTTTTTGCCTGAATAGAACATCAAGCCTGGTTGGCCCACCATCAGTTTCTTCTTTCTATTTCATTTTCTATAAAATGGGTGGATGATTCATCGTTTAATAATTCCCTAGTCATTTTGGGTAAAATCTTGGTGATAAGCAAACACTCTCCTTGCGCCTACTTTAATAAATACCTAGCTGATGTTGGCCAGACATATGTATGCTAACTTGGTATGATGCCGATATGCCAGAGTACCAATTCATCTATTTCCTCTTTAGACCCATTCTGGGTCACAGGGGTTGCTGTGAGCTCATCTCAGCTACTTCAGTACCAAGGCTGGGTGCAACCTGAACAGTTGTCCAGTCTACTGCAGGGCTCCACACACTCACTTGTCAACAACTGCCATTTGCTTACTAATAAAACGTGTTTTTGGGACCATGAGAGGAAGCCGGAGTCCCCCCCCCCCCCCCCTTAAAAAAAAAACAACGCATCCACAGGAATGACAGAGACATATAAAGGATGAGCCGAGATTGAAACCATAGCCCTCCGTCTATGACATAACACTGCTAACCTCCACCACATTGCAGCCTGAGTACTTTCTCTATGGTGACTGTTTCTAAAGGACTGATTCACTCTACTCCTTTACTATATAAGAGAATTAATAGGAAGACCTTTAAGTGGAACCCATAGCACATGGTGTTTCATGGCAACTGAACAAAAAAAATGTTTTTTTTAGATAAATATAAACCAGTTTTATGTTGAACCACATGATAGTGCAGCAAGTGTTACTGAATTTCTTTATGCTAAGTGAGAAAACATTTTTATGTCCGACTTGTTTTTCCACGTAAGCTGAAAGTTAAACCTTCAACCAAATGTTAACATAGCCATTATAAGTGGATATTATTATTAAATTTATGATAGAAAATGACAATGAAAAGACTGTAATTAAAATCTGTAATTAGGTTTTTTAATGAAGTCTCTGTAGACTGAGTGCAAATAATGCCAGTCTGTGCACTGCACCACCTTAAGAGTCTCCAGGGAAAGAAATTGGTTGCAGTATGCAATATTAATGAAAAGCCTATTGAATGTTGTGCGCTCCGTGCACAATTAGAGGAGAGAAAAAAAAAATTACGTGCATTTCACGCAGACTCTAGAATTCCAAACTGATTTCTTCTGAAGTAAAGCTGATGGGATCATACCTAGTATAAAATAAATCAATTTCAGTGAGTAGGACAGATGCTTTTCTGGTTTGAAATGGCACATCTGTGTTCAGAGCTAGTTTGCAAACAAACTGTCATGCAAAACATAACAGTCAAATGATGGACTTTATCTATTCCAGCCGCATTATGTAAAAATAAATAAATAAGTGAATAAATAAATAAAAAAGCTTGACTTAATATATATTTTCAAGCTCATGTCATAAAACACTTGCTGGTTCAATTCTCAGTCTATGACAAGCAACGTGTAATTTGATTGGCTCACTATTCAAAGGTGAAAGCCTCTCTTTATTTACAAAAACACATAGATGTATGTGAGCTTTGCACGCAGTGCTATTTGAAAATGCAGTCAAAAAACAGCTGTTTTAAGAAAGATCAACAGCTGCAAAGTCTTACTTTAAAATACTGCAAAATCTAAATGACTTCTTTATCACTTTCATAAAATGTGAATACAAAAATGTAGTAAGAGTTTTAACCCTTTTATACTTGACGCCACTTTGCAATATTTCATATACCGTAACCCTGGGCTCACACTGGTCGTCCACAGTGCGGCCACCGGAGCGGTCCAGCTTGACAGATGATTCACATTGACTGCAGTGCTGGTGCAGCCACAGCCTCTGTTGCTGACCTCCTCAGACCCCAAACTGGTGGGTTATCGTTCATATGATGACCCACCAATTATAAAGGAAGTACTAGTAAAAAAAAAAAAAAAAAAAAAAAAAACGCCATGATTTTGGATTATATGAACAGCAATATTTTTTCTGCGTATCCCGTCTTCATCTAATGGGTATGAGGAAAGGACGTAATGTTTACACCATTGATGCAACCGTTGAAGCAATTACTGTGATTTCAGTGGATTCCGAAGCAACCCTTAAATAGTGAATTACTGTCAATCAGTTAATATGAAAAGACACTTTTCTCCATACTTGTTTACCACCCCTGGGTTAATGTAAAAAATAGTGCTGCCCAACTTATTAAGGTTTTAAAAAAAATAACCTAAATGGTTCACATGGTAGAAAATATTGTTATCAAATGGGGGGGAAAACGGAGCCTTTTACAAAAGAAAACACCATAAAATCTCTATTCTTTCCATTATATCAATGAGCCAAATTTATACTTTTATATCCGTTCAGTCTAGTTTTCTGTTTTTTTCTGTCTCTGATGTCAAAGTAGTCTGTCCTTTCCCGACCACTTGTTAAATATACCTATGAATGTATGTGGGCCAGTAATATGACTGTAAATTGCATGCAAAGTCAGGAACTGAGAAAGACTCCAAATAACAGAAGATTGCGCAACTTTAATTATTAAAAAAAAAAAAAAACAAAGAAAAAAACACCAAGCTTGACACAAGCATAAAACAAAAGAGTGACACAGCAGATGACTTGACAGGAATGTCCTGAAAACCTGACCCTTAAATACACTGAGGATGATTCCATAGATGAAGACAGCTTTGGGTAATTAGCAAATGAAACCAAGAAAGACTCTGAAAAGAGTAAAAACAATCCTGAAAACAGAACATGAACAACAAATAAAAAAGAATGATCTAAAACATCCTTACAGCAACAGTACACAAGAAAAAAAATCTCATTCTTCTTAATAAGGATTGTTCTCTTGGACTTCTCTGGTCCTTTTTAGGATGATCTGTCAAGAAAGTTTCAGAAAAACCTGGTGGATTTTCTCACAAACATCTAACAGTTCATAGATGTGACAGCACAGGGACTAAGCACTTACACGTTTCTTTGTTTTTACGCCAAGCATCAGTCTTTCAAGAACTCTTCAGAGTACTGTCATCTCTGTGAATGTTCAGATGGCAGCTGTGGCGGGTGTCAGTGAAGGACAGGAGTCCAAGGAAATAATTAAGAAGAAACTAACGGTCAAAGGTGATCATTTGAGAAGAAAATGGACAGTTTATCTTGAGAGAAGTGCTTTTTTTTGGCAGAAACAGTTTCTTGGGTGTCAGGCAGCAGATTGAAATGCATGAGTGGAGTTGACAAGAAGACACTGAGCAGAATTTACTCCTTGAGGAATCTAAGATCCATCAATGTTTTTACAAAGATGTTGCATATCTTCTCTGTGGCAGAGACTGCAATTTACTTTGCAGCCATCTGTTGGGGGCAGCAGCGACAGAGCCAGCAATTCAAAGAAAACTCAGCAAACTGATAAAGAAGGTTGGCTCTGAGTTGGGGTCTGCTCTGAACTCCTGACAGCTGATAGAAAACAGGAATGTTACACAAGCTTCAGAAAACATGCAGTTTTACATCCACTGGGCTATGGAAGGGTTGAATGAAGATTTACACGTACAAAAATGACTAAATTATGACAGAGTTTTAGGGCCAAAAAAAAAAAACAACCAAATAATATTACGAGATTTAGCCATCAGTATCCCTGCAGCTGTCCACTTTAAGTTCTTCCTCCGCAAAAGACAAATCTGTGAAGCTTCTTATATGAGGAGGCGCACTTATTGCCATTTTCAACATTTTTATGCTAATATAACAGAGTATTTTAATTCCTCTTTGTTGTTTTATGTTAAAACAGGACGTTTCATCTGAAGTAGGGGACGAATGTGACACAGTTTTTCTTCCGCTTTGGTGTTTCTTGTGCGCATGACATTTACATGACGTAATGTGACAAATAGACTTCTGGGTATGTGAATGAAAAGGGCAGTATGTCTTTGAGCTTTTTAATTTATATACAAAACTCCGCTTTACACCGAACCCCGGAAAGCCAGCTACGCTAGCAATAATTTGATTTTGAGTTGATTCCGAATTTCTGTGTTTTTGAAACCTGTCTGGAAATAAAGCTTCAAAAAATGCTCCGGATCTTTCATCTTCAAGCAAGGGTCAGATAAACAGACAACTTTGGTGTTTTTTCTCATTAATTCATGACTTTTTTCTCATTAATTTATGACTTTATTCCCGTAATTTAACAGTTACGACCTTTTTCTCATTTTTTCTTTTAAGTCACAGTAAAAAAAAATTAAAAAAAAGTTTGTAAACTGGCCCTAAAACTCTGTTAAACTAAATATATTCTCTGTAGCAACAAAAAGTCCTTTTTTGTAGTACATTTAAATGCAGATATATCACACGTATATGGTGAAATGTTACCATCTAGAATACATTTGTTCAGAGTCCAGTGTTCAAGTGATGGCCTGCAGAGGTTTCTCCTGCAGCAAATGACACATCAGCAGAAGTGTGACAGCAGATCTGTTAGCATATGAGGCGCAATAACAAGGCGGAAGCCATTACGTCCTGCTTCTCATTATAAGACGTTCCTCTGAACAGGGTAGTGTTTTATAGCCAACAATCTCTGTGGACTATGTTGATCCATGTCAAAGGGAAATCTTTAATTGAACATGTTCACCCGCTTCACTTATCAAAGTAACAAATCAGGTTTGCTTCTCACTATAGTTCCCTCACAAAACAATCTGATGCCTAATGAGACCAGGAGTTTAAAAGCTACCTCATTTGGAGACCATTTTTTATGCATATTACAATCAAAATGGCATTGAGTGTTAAAAACAGGGCATTTTAGCCACTGTAATGACATTGTTGCTTTGCAATCCAGACTGGACAATCCTTTGCTTATTTTTCTGTAATTATGAGTTACAATGTAGAATCATTCTTTTCTTATGTTTGTCTATAAATTGGAAACATCTTTACAAATGTTAAGGACTGTGGTCAATAATATATATTTCTTAACTGTGTGCAAGAAAAAAGAAAAAAAAAATCAAAGAAAAAGTCTGTTTTCTTTTGTGTGTTTTAAAAAATACAGAATTCAAAATGATAAAAAAAAGAATATTAAAAAAAGAGTAAAGTAATAGAGTAAAAAACATGATAATTTTCTTCAATTGGATACTTTCTGAGTAAGCCATTTAAGATGCATGAATGTGAGCATGGTTTTGGTTTATTTTAACTGGTACTTTTTTTTTGTCAAAGATCCTGGTTAAAATAAGTTTAAAAACCATTTAACAAAATGCAGATTCCTGTCCGAACAAGTAAATAAAAAAAAAAATTAATAAAAAAAATACGGAAAAGAAAAGGTTTTAATGATTAACACCAAAGGGAAAAAAAGAGATGAGGACAATAATTTCAAATGCTTTTTTTTTTTTAATCTAAAGAAAACAGATATTTCTTTTTGCTTTAGCTTGATTAATAAATTTGTATAGTGGTTTAGGAAACATAAGATGAAACTAATGTTATTTTCTACTTTTTCTTAGGTAGAAAACAGAAAATAAGGTCTTACAAATAAAAAGCATGTTTGTAACTGAACACGCTTATAGTCGATAGTCTTCACACTGGAAAAGCATGAAGGGGCTTCTTTTCATTTTTCTACTGTTTACTAGCGCATGTCTGCCACCTATACAGTTGGAAGAGGCTTAGTGCAAAAACTCAAAGTGCTGCAAATCTCATAATATTTCGCTCCAGGCTTTTTCTATCACAGCTCTACTACGATAAATGAAAGGCTTGGTGTCATACAGTTCTGCCAGACGCCAATTGTAACTATAAATTTCTCCTGGATGATCAATTTTCAAACATTGAAATTCTACTTGTCACTGATTCCCTGATTGGTCAAAGTTTGACCTTGTTTAACATGCATTGCAGGTTCAATGGACTCATTTTGCACGAAGAACGTGTGTAGCGACATGTGAATGTGGAGGTTTTCAACGTGGATGCCTGAAACAATTGTAAGCTCATTGGAAGTGGCTGCTTAAAGACGGTGTGACCGTAGCCTAACTTCTAGCCAATTGGTGAAAATATGGCAAGTATTAAATGTATCATTTTTGTACAGGAAAAAAAATGCTATTGAGCAACTTTTGATGATTTATTACTTCTTGTATACAACTTCATCATTTAAAGCAAAAATTGAAAAAAAAAGTGCAGTGATATTTATTAAGATATGGCTCACTATGTGCATTAAATGTTTAAATTCTTGGATCAACAGTGCAATGCCTCTCAGAGTACATCTGCATTTCTGCCCTTTTATTGAAATGTTAAGCCTCTTTCATCTTTTCTCCAGGGTCTGGCTGTCCCAAGGACAAGGTTTTAATTCAAAGGGGAGAGCGTGTTTGCCATCTGTGCCCTAAAGCTGCAGATAAGCTGCTCCCTTGGTAAAGTTCAAACTGAATGGACAGTTACATTTTCATTCAGTCCTCTTAAGTTTCATTTACATTGGAGGATTGTTTATTTATGTTTTCCCTTTTAGTCCCTCTGCATTTTTTTTTTCATGAAAAAATGATGAAAAGGAAGAATTTAATGAAAATGTTTTGCCAAGTTGGGATTTAGATTGAAAAGTTGCTAATGTATACGAAAAATTTGACAACAGATAACATTTCCAATAATATTTCATTGTTATTGTGTAAATGCAAAATTTGTATTAAAATAAAATATTTAGTCGAATACACTGGCTTTAATTTTTCAGAATGAATTAGAATATGATACCTTCTGATGCGTAAGGGTGGGACTATAAATGTACTTTTTTTCTTCTGCCTTTCAAGCAAGTAATAAAGCTTTGATTACAGAAACATTATTTGACAATCATCATATATGAAGGAGTCAGTGTGACATATGTGTTGTACTTATAAGTGCAAATATGCCTATTTATGATTAGGAGCAAATATAATATCAATAGATTGTCAAATCGCTTTAATCCTTCGATTACATACACATTCTCTTAATGTCTGCATGCACACACATACATATTATTTATATACATATTCAGTCAATTCAATTTTAACAGTATAAACAGTCGCATTAAGGTAAATGCCAGAAAGGTCCTGAGATACCCATCGATGATGCAATTACTGAAAAATTTAGCACATTTTTGTTAATTGTTCTTAGGTCCCATCAAAGACTTTTAAACATATTTAGATGACATTTTACTAGAAAAGGTGGTACTTTGTTTTCTTTTTCTCTACTTTTTGTTCATTTGCTGTTTTCAACTCCATTTTGTCATTCTGTTGGCTGATTTTGGAGCCACTGCAGATACAGAAACTTTCACTTTGATCACACTAGTATAAAATATCACAAAGTGTTTAAATTCAAATATTTTTGTCCATGTCCTGCAGCAATGATCGCATTGGAAATTAGAATACCCCCCCCCCCAAAAAAAAAAAAAAAAAAGTTACAGTACTTCTCTTAAAAGCCGCACCGTATTCTAACACGTTTTGCTAGCATAGAGCCTCCACTGATCTAGTAATGATTAAAATCTCCCTTTCCTTCTCTAACTCTGCAGAGAGGAAGCTGAGCTCCTCCATAAGTCTGAGGCATAAGGGTGAAAGAGAAGTGGTAAGAGTAGGGTCCCCTGTGGAGCTCCTGTACTGCCGACTACCCACTCAGACAAACAGCCTTTCAGCCTCACCAACTGTGGTTTGTCAGGTGGTCAATTATTCAAACACTTGCAGAGGTCTCCACCTGTGCTTTTTGAAGTTTCTCAAAAAGCTAAGATTGAATCATTGCTTTTTTTTCTGCAAACTATAGGATTTGGTCTTTGAGTGAATTTGCGGTGGCAACCACTCAAAGAAAAACAACCTTCTTGAAGGTTTTCTGGAATAATTGTCCTAAAGGCAGAATAATAATCTCTTGAACAATTAAAAATAATACTTTATTGCTTTAAATCTGTGAAATGATTTAATTTAGGTTTCCTCCTAAGAATTATGTAGATCTGAAAGCTGCAGAACAGTCAAATATATTACTCCCTCTTTTATTTCTTTGGGTCAAGTATACACTTTGAGTTCTGATTTAAATTTAAAAAGCAAACACATTTTATGGTTACTATTTTTTTGTCTTTATACTCATTCTTGTTTTCCATCTCTACACATGCAGCTCATAGTCGAGCAATAGAAAGTTTGCTCAGCTGGAAACCAGATGAAAACGGTTTCCTCCTCTATTGACTGAATGACAGTAAAAGTGGCATATAGGTGTTCCCAAGGATATTCAATTTAACCTTTTTGTGTGAATGGGATCCAAAAGTGAATGTGATTTTTGTTGTGCAGTTGGGAAAAAACAAACAACAGTTCCATTTTATTCTAATGTAAGGGCTTCTCTGTCTCACTTAGCAACAAAACCTGGGCATTTATTTCAATGCTTACTCGACTTCACTGTATTTGAACTTTCTCTTAGGGCAATAACAAGTGTCACATTTCGAATGGACAATAAAGTAAATTAATGTGGAAATAAGTCCAAGGAGTTTAATTTTTTGCACATATGATTTTTGTGTCTCTAGCAGTTGAGTTGGCTGGTGTCTAGTACTGACTTAGTCTTTACCTTAGTGAACGTGAGAAGAACTGGTACTACTTTAAAAAACAAAATAAACTTGGATTTGACAGACAAGCTAAATACGGTGAAAGGACATAAGAAATGAAAATATGTCACATGATGACATAAGCAGAACATATATGATGTTTTGTCGTTTTAAATGTAGCATTTCCCATAGAAAAATATCTCTGTTAAAAGTATTTTGAAGAACTACTTTGAAAAAAACTCAAGTGTAAATTCTTCATGCATCTTTTAGAAATCCACACAGTTTTAAGTCTGCAGACAGTCAACAGTCATTACAGTGAATGAATTATTTAAGGAATACATAACTAAGAGGGTTCAGATGTCAGCCTTTGCTAATTTGGAGAATGTGCGTCCCCTCCAACTTTAGCATTTGGACTACAACACCACAACTGGTTAGTTTTAACAGAGAACATAAATGTAGAAGATAGGAAATGTACAATAGGATCTATTTCTGAACAAACATCTAAGAAAATTAAAAAGTTGTAATTGTCTGGAGGACTTTGCTGGCTTTGGCTTTGTGCCAGTATGCAACACTTTACATTAGTATGCTGGCGCAAAAACACTTTTTCTACAGATCAGCTGATTCACGTTGATTGCACAAGGAGTTACAGTATGTCAAAGTGCCAGTTGAATTAGTCTTTTATGACCAAAAAAAGAAATAAAAAAAAAAAGTATTAGGCTGCACATTAGGATAATGATGTTGTGTTTTTCTTTTTCAAAATTTTCTTCCCCTAATTGTTCTTCTGGGTGGTCCACCTGTATTTACACTGTGACTGAACTCCACCAGGGTTCACTTGCAACCAAAATCTTTACTTGTTTGGTCCACAATGGAACTCAATCAATATTTTATGATTGATTAATTGAGCAGATTATCCAAGAAGCAAACAGAATAGTGTGAATGCTTCATATGTGTTTGTCATAACATTGTTTTACTTACATTATCCTATGTGCTACAACTCTACAACACAAAATGTGTGCACTTTTTGTCTCCATCTCTTCTTGTTTCTGGTTATATAACACACAATAATGTGATACTTTTTCATCTTAATCGCTAAATTACCTAAATCTTTGTAAATGTGATGACCTGTTTTCATCTGTGCTGGATTCAGACTGAAAAATATTAACATACTAAAAACTTTTTAAAATAAGGACAGTGTGAAAATGTACAGACCACAGAAAAAATTATGCACACTGGTGTAGCTTTTGAACAACAGATGCACTGAAGCAGCCCTTCTTTGCATTTGTGAACACTACTGACTGTATAAAAGGGACAGAACATAAAAGAAAAAAAAAACAATTTTGCTGTATTCATGCTCATAACATATGCAGTTCCACATAACTTTGCATTGGTTAATTGCTTATTCCAGTTGAAATAAGTAGAGTGAAAATTTTCTTTATGCTCCCTTAAAGGAACTTTTTATTTCTGTCTACTGTGCCTCTTCCAAAGTTGTATTTAATTAAGAACAGTAGTGCAGAAAAATGTAGAAAAAAAAAACAAAATCCCAACTGTGCTGGAAAGAGTTAGAGGAAAAGGTTGCCCCCAACTCCTGTCAGCAGGGTGGTGGAGCAGATCTGCAGGGCGCTACAACATTAAAAACTAGTCTCTGTAACATTAAGTTCGAGATCAAAATGGGTGCTTCTCAACATAAAGCATCAGAGGAGGTCACAAAGCAGAAACTGAAGGGTTGCTGCAAGAGGCATGATCTTCAGCGTAGCAAGTGTTACTCTCTGAATAAAAAATTACACACCAGAGAAAGAGTGAAACAAAATAAAAGCATGTTTTGAGTTTATGTTCATCAGTAAAATGGAAAAGAAAGTGCTGTAGCTAAAGCTGCAGCACTGTTAAATATTTTGCACATCCTGGTCAATAATTCTGTTTTAAAATCGTTTTGTCCATTAAATTCCCAACAATTAAACATCTCTTTTTGAGTATCTATATTTATAAAGTAAATGAATCCACATAATTAAACCCTCAAATAAAATTAAATGTTTTTTACTAACTAATGACTTTTTATAATTTATTAAAAAGGCAAGTGTTTTCCATTAAGCATATTTATTTTATCATGTTGGGTTTAAAAAAAAAAAAAAAAAGCCATTTTCAGAGGGTGACATCACACTCAGTCCAGTTCTCATATGGTTAAATGCCCAGAACTCTAGCTGGAGTATATTCATCAACATTGCAAAGATATACTCTGACAGACTTAACACTAATAATTCAAAGATTATACATATGTAAAGCAAGGTAATAAAGAAATGACTGGTGAGTAAAACCGAAAGTCAAATAATACTTTTTTCTGTTTTCTCTTCCTAACAAAGAAGTCCTACCATTGTCTTTTTTATATAAAGAAGAAATTATATAAACAGATATGTGCTGGCAGGGCTTTTACTAATGATTTTATAGTTTGAAATGTACAAATACTGAGCAATGAAGCTTTTAAGTGCCTAATATAGATTTTCTTTCAACATTGAAAGGAAAGAAAAAGGGAGTGATGAAAAACAATAAAAATGCTGCAATGGAATCTAACTTGTAAAGTATTTAAAGCTGGGTTTTTATTTTATTTGAGAAACACTTAGCATTTCCATTATCTGCACTTTCTTGTACCTTCCATGCTGTTGGCTCAACAGGCGTCAAGATGGTATTATCGTTAAAAAAAGAAATCTTTAAACGCCAACAAACTGTCAGCTAATGGCCTACCTGAGAAAAACAAGTCATGCAGGGACAGAAAGAACTTTGTGTCAGACTCATTTACTTTAATACTTTAAACTCCACGAAGCCCTGCACTTCATAAGTTTTATCCCTAAAAGTTCTCAGCTGGATGAAAACAAGACTTCTGTTTGTGTAAATGAAAATTCCTAATGTCATAAAGTATTGAAAGGTTTTTTTAATTTTTAAGGTAGTATTTCATGTTTAAAACAGTCATCCAAAATGGTCCGCACCTCCGTGTAACCTTCACACATCAATTGTTACTGTGCACTCCTTATCCTTACTTCGGTTTTTTGCTCTGGCCACTGCAAAAATGAGTCAATTCATTTCAAGAAGGTCAATATCAAGACAATTTTAGCCAATGATGAATTCTCACTGGTGTAACCAAGCATTTCTCAGTTGTCATTGCCATCCCAGCTCAATATCTTTGAATGATTGTCCTGGACAAGGTCAATCCTGAGTCACCACTTCCCTGTGGTTCACGGTGGAATGTACTAAAGTCACAAGGAGCTCAAAGACGACATATGAGCGGACGTTTTCCACCACAAGCGTGACATGCTACTGACACCAACTTGAATCAACTTAACTGTAATTAATTTAGACATTTATGACATATGTACGTGAAAAAAAAACTAATCTCAAATTCCAAGTTTTGATTCTAACAGTAAATAATATTAATGCGGTAATTTGAATTATAATACATTCTGTCAACCCTAATAACAATGTTTTGGAATAATTAGATTTGATACTGACAAAAGGAATGCTCAGAGAATTTTCCCTTCTTTCTCTCACAAAAGTAACAATCACACAAAGCTTTCCGATCTGACAGGAAACTGTTAGCACATCTCTTAAAACTGGGAGCGGTCTAGAATAAATGTCAAGGCAAATTTAAACTGAAATGACTGATTCATGCCCTGAAACACCCAGGGAATGCTCAAGACTCAGACTATCAGAAGGCTTAGTCATGTGTTTTTTTGTCTCACACTGTAGTCTTTTTTTATAAGTTTTCAGTTTTGTTTCCATTAGCTATTAATGGAAAAAAGAATACTTTCAAAAGTGAAAAACCAAGGAAGACTTGCCAGCTTTTTTATTTTTTATTTTCACACAAATTCTTAAAATTTTGACCTGCAAAAAAAATCATTGAACTCCATCAAAGCTCCATACCTCGAATAAATAAGCCTTGTCAAAAACAGCTGCAAAAAAAGACTGAGGAACACAAAAGACACTGCTGGAACATATGTATAGTGAATAGCTATGTCCTTTAACCCTTTAGCACACACTTTTTGACATACCATAAATCTTCTACTGTTTACATGATCACTGTGAATCCGTTCATCCTGATGCGGCGAAAGGTGGCTTTTCACATCGGCGTTGCAATGTTTTGCAACAAATGTAGAGAGTTGTATAGTTGGGCAAGGAAGCTTTTTTTTGTGTCAGAATCAGGTTGCATAAGGACATCTCTGTGTAGTATTGCATATCAGTGCAAGGCAGCTTTTCTCAGCTTGAGAATCATCTGGAATTACGTGTATTGCGTAACTGGTTGAAGAGTGAAGGAAGTTGAAAGAATTCAAACACCAGAGCTAAAGCTCCAGTCTGAAAGGGTTAAAATAATTCACGAGATTAAATCATTCACATTTACCATATGACTGTAGTAGCCAGGGAAGTCAACAGTCAAGCTATTCGGTTACAAAGACTAAATTGTCGTAGAGGCCGGCTCCTGTTTCTAAATTTTTACAACTTGACCTTTTGAGCAAATATAGTAAGAATCGTTTTTTTTGGGGGGCTTTTTTTTTTTCAAAATAATTTTCAGAAATTGCCTTTCAAAAAATACCTTTGACAGGGTAAAGTAGACTAACTAGGGAGCAAATTGAAAGAATGGCAAGAATATGTGCAATTATCAGCCCATTATCGGCTGGATTTTTTGAAATCTCCCATAGTGAAACACAAAACAGACCTGTCAGTTCTGTCTCATTTTAACAAACATTGCCTACATACTTTTCTTTTTATATAAATAAGAGAAAAGCAGGAACTGTTTGGTTTGAAAAGAACCATTTTTAGTGACAGAAACGAAACAAGAAGGACTTTGAGCGAGTTACAGCACACTGTGTGCAGCACAAAGCAACATGCTCAAGCTCTCAGCAGTGGCTTCATGTGGCTGGTGAGCATTCTTGGGCAGTAGTGATGGTGCCGTTTACTCCGTTAGACAAATCCATAAAACAATGATTCACGCAGTGACTCTTTCACACAATCAATGTAGTCTCAGTGAAATACGCGGTAAAACATGTTCAGCTGGCTTTAATATGTTCATTTCTCACCATCTCACAATGGCGCCCACCCCAGCTGCAACAGCTTTAAAAATATATACATTGATCTGAAAGAATAAAAGACTATCTGTTGGTAGTTGAATTGCTGTCAACTTTCAGGGCACAAGAATAACAAGAGAGCTCAATTTTTTTCTAACAAATTGTTGGTGAAGCATAATATTAGAAGTCAGATAAAGAAATGTTCTCCTTAAAATAAAATGAACCAGAAAGAGACAAAAGAATCATGCTGGGACTCATACACCCACAGACAGCTTCTGCAGCTCTCTATAAACTGGCGCTGAGCTCCATTTGTGATAGGAATGACAGACTTGTGATATGAGACACAGTTGTTTGATTTATTGTTGGAGAACACTTGGAACTGTGCCTGACCACAGAATGTAAAGGAGTCTAGGAAGATGCTATTTAATGTTGGATTTATAATATTGTGTTTACCTATAGTTATATACAATCAACAAAAATTACAGGTTTTGAATTTGTTGAACATGTATCATGAAAAACCTATCGAGATTTCAACGTTTTGTTATATCAGATGAAAAATAATTCAAAAGGCATGAAACTTCAAAAGAATTATACCATACGGGTGTGGAGGATGCTGCTAAGGCAGAATTGCTTTATATTTTTAGGCAATCCATCAAATCCGGTCGACATTACAATGATGATTAAAATGATTTTCACAGGGATATTGTATTGCACTGTCCTGTAACAGAACAGTACAGGCTCCATTCCCTCTTTTTTACATTTCCCAACACAGCCGCAGATAAGATGTTGAAAGGTACATTAAAGCCATTTAGCCAGTCCAGGATTTGATGACCTCGAAATGCCTCAAAATGCCAGGTACCTTTTGAGAATAGTTTCAATTTTAGGACACATGGTAGTAAAAGTAGGGCCAAAAAGGTACCTCCAAAACATTCACATTTAAGGACCTAGTAGCATTTTTCTCTTCGTAGAGTGTATGTACAGTACAGACCAAAAGTTTGGACACACATTCCCATTCCAAACTTTTGGAAGAAAGCATGGAAAGTGAAGGTGGCAATGGTGCCCTTGGTAATTGGAGCACTAGCTGGAGGAGTGGCTACAACAGATCCCTGGAAAGACCTCAGACCTCTCAGTCCAGAAAAGTGCAGTGCTAGCAACAGCTAAGATACTGTTCAGGACCCTCAAGCTCCCAGGCCTCTGGTAGAGGACCCCAGCTTGGATGAGAAATCACCCACGGAAGGGTAAGAGGGGCATTTTTTGTTATTTTTTCAAGGAGGTATTTATATATATATATATATATATATATATATATATATATATAGTATTAAGTATAAAATTACATTAATTGCATTTCTGAGTATATTTAGATTATATTGTGATCCAGAAGCAGACGAAAATGCCATTGGAAAAAGCCTGTAGAAGTGACCTAGGTTCTACAATCGGAGGCCGGCAGGCTCCCTGCTCCAATCTATTCTAATGCATTCACTTGCAGACAAATATGGCATATCATGTATGGCTTTGTTTTCCACACCCAAGGTGGCATCTGACTCAAAACTACAGCTGGATAGCTCTGATATTGTTTGCCATTTTGTTGCACCAGTAATATTAGCAGTCTGTAGTCTCATTGTTTATATTTGCATATAGAGACAGCTGGACAAGGCCAGCTTGTGTCAAAAACCTCAGTTTACTTTTTAAATAGAGGATTTCATTCTTAATCTACAGAATATGTGGTCATTCCGTGAATTTAAAAAAACTGGGTTGAGAGCCAGAGCTTCAGCGATCAAGGTCTTGTCTTGTCAAATCTGTCCTTGTGGTTAGCTTTGAAACTTTTCTTTATGATAAAGAATGAAGTTATGGTTGACTGATATGTGCTTTTATTCTGCTGCTATGAAGTAGGCAGCTTTTCTTCAGTGGGATATATCAATTCTTTATATGGCAAAGACCTTTTCTCTGTTTACCACCTTCTATGTCCACAAATGTATACGTCTTTGTTGCAGTTTCCTTTCTGCGCTCTCAGACCCTAACCACACATGGCAGATGGTTACCTGAACCCGTTCTGGTTCTGTAGTAGCTCCTTTCTTTTAGGGCATTTTTTGCAGGTGCCAAAATCAATGCTCAGCATGAGGGAACACACTTGTCATGACGTTTGATAAAATCTGTTGATTACTTATTAATAATGGTTACTAATATAGTAAATTTAGTCTTAATAAAACTGAGACCAAACTAGATCAAATCCTTAATATGTTTACTTTTTCTTTGGTTTGATGTTTTGTCAAATACCGACAGTTGTATCCAAAGAAAAGCTTGGATATGAATTGATGCTATAATTATGATCAATTTTCCAGATGACTTGTTCAAAATTCAAAATAATTAACATTTTAGCAAACAAGAGCTTTTCTTTACACCAACACAGTTGTTGTTACAACTTCAAGGCAATTTGGAAAAGGTCTAGTCATAGACACAATGCCACAAGTCATACAGTTCAGATGCCAATTAATCAAAAACTTGAGTTTTGTTGAGTGTGGAGACGAATGACAATGATGACCCACATTTGGACACATAAAACTGGATCACTTCTCAGAGGAGAGAATTTGAGTTTTGTGTTTTGTCCTCTGCTGTAACAACACTGTCAACGGACCCAAGAAAACACATGTATGTCTGAGCTTTAACCTCAAAGAAGAGATTTTTCTTCCTCAACAGAGGTGAGTGGCATTGATTTTCAGCTCATTTCAAGTCATGCTTGTTTGTCTTTTTTTACATTGAGGGCAACATGCAGGTGTATTCATTATCCTGTAATTACCTTGCTGTTAGTCTTCTGGTATATTAGTCATTATGTGCTTTCTCCACACGGTGCCGTGACAGGAAAGGCATAATGAATGAGTGTTATAGATAGAAACTACACAAACATGCTCTTCCATCATTAATACTAAGCTGTTGCCAAAAAGCAACCTGCTTTCAAGGCCACCGCTAAGTGACCCCTTTCACACATGCAAACCAAATTCTATCTGTGTAACGCTGAAAGCAAACAAGGGCCCGTCCAATGTCAGGCCGATGCTAAAATATTTTGTTCACAATGTGCTGAAAAAGCTGGTGGAGAAAAAAATCTAGTCTATCACTGCTAGAACAGGTGGCACTTCATTCTTGGAAGTTTTTCATTTTGGTGGATGAAGTTACCAACAGCTGGAAAATGCTATGTTTACATAAATTATGCCCGTCACTTGAAAGTGAGCGTGATGCCCATCGACTGACAATGTTTGAGAGGCTTGAAAGCAGGCCAACTCAGAGGGATTTGGTTGGATGTAGGGACATTGAAGTGCTCTTACAGATCAGCGCACAAAAGGAGCGGCTTACCTAAAGGCAAGTAAAGCCAGGACTTCAACACAAGCTCATCTGCTAGTGATTCCTGTGGTGAGCATTACCCTTCATCACAGCCGGCGTCTTTGTAATACACCATATAGAGAAAAGGGGAACATCTGATTGCAATTCCTCCCTGGGAAATGTAAGAAATAAGCATGTGACACATTCTTATGGAAAGAAGTTAAAAAAAAACAGATTATGTACAGTTGTAATGTAAAATATCTATATATTATGTTATGTTCCTACCTTTACAGACTTTCATTTATGTTTTTTTCCTTCTTATTGTTAAAAAAGATCTGATCGTTTGATGTGTTTTAACCAAAGGTGGACCATTCTGACTCCTGCACACAGATACAAGTATATAAAAAAGGAAAAAAAAAACTGGAGCCAAGTCAATGCACCAAGATGCTGCTTGGTGGTTTCAAGCATGTATTGATCAGAGGAGGAGAGACTTCTCAGTGGTATGAATAAGTTCATTAATTCCAGAGTGAGCGGTAGAGGCTGATGAAGGATGATATTATCGGTTGTCAGAATGGGTTGAGGATCAGAGGTGAAGACTGGATCAATACATAAACAAGCCAGGACATAAACCAAACTACAGTAAAATGGGCCCAATACTACTGGGTAGTAGTGGACAGACTGGTGTGTAGTTATAGAGTAAACTGGATAGGAATTCCCACCTTTTAAGGCTGATTTACACTGGTCTGTCTGTTGCGTTGACACAAAAAAATAGTCATTAATCAGTCAGAATGTTTACATTGCCGCAGTCATGTCTGCATCTGACATCTGTCCGCCTGCAATGATAGCTTTACGCAGGAGTTTTAGTTCCAGTTTGTTTTAGGTAGCGTGCCCACACGATAATGCATGTTACCCAACAGATTACACTATTGCTCATTTCTGCCTGGGATTACGAACATTTAATTTTGGAAGTAAAACATCACTTATGACGCAAAACATGCATCTTTTATTCAGTAAGGAAGGAAAAGGCATGGAGCCTATTGCCAGAGTTTTGGTTGAACTACCTTAGATGAGGACAAACCATTCCTCTGGAAGCAAGGGGGACGGATCAGAGACTTAACTGAGACAATAAAAACTGACGGTCAAGGGAGATGGCCCACTGACAGACCAGTGAAAAGGCGGTGTAATCCTGTACACCTGTGGACAGCACCAAAATGTAGGGGCTATCAACATAACTTAAAATATTGGTAACGCTTTAACCTTGCAAAAATATCTTCGCAGTCCGATTCCAAAACTTTTTAAAACTCCAAGGTTTAGTTAAATATACAGACAATCTTGAAAACGTTTGCCTCTAACAGCCCAACTTAGACCAATGGATGACATTCTGTAGTCTCCATCCATCTACGTACACAGTCATTGGTTTTAACACCACATCTGGGTGGATTTAACACTAAACTCTGCATATTCTTCTGTTGTTCCTTTCTCTGCCACTTGGGGCAGCACAGAAAAGAAGTAAATACAAACAGAAGCAGATTTTTTCCGTTTTGTTTGTTAATGTAGTGGTTCACTGGCTCAGCCTTTCACTATTGAACAGAGTTTTAAAAACATTTCTATAATCAGCTGTTTTCTATGCGATAATTTGGTAATTTAGTCATTCTTTTAATTGTTATATAAGTATTCTCTATTTTTTGGAAAGCTGACAGGTGTTCCTTCAGATAATTACTAAAATTGTATTACTTTATTTTGTTAAAATATAGATTCCCTTGTGGTATTAAACTTAAAGAATTTCTTTCCTGTGTAGGCCTAACATTTCTTAATAGCAATGATGTTGTTGTTTTTTTTGCAAATGACTGCCTTGAAGCCTATAACGGAAGCAGATCTAATGCCTCCCGGTAGCATCTGTTCAGACTGTTCAGCTGTTCGTCTAATCAAAGAGAAAATGACTACAACACATTTATATTTTCAATGCATTTTTATGATGGGCTGCTGTGAATTTAATATCTTAGCATTGCATGGCGGAAATCTTTTGCAAAGTACAATCAGACGGTTGAAAAAAAATATTCACATAACATCCCATTAAATGGCCTTCATGGTTTATCTGCTCTCTGCATGTCTCAGAATAACATTCAAAATTGATTCTGCTGCAGGCAATCCAGAACTGTCCAAAGAAGTGCTCACCCATACGTCTTTCCTTGAACCTGAATTCCCACTTGGGGTTTGATTCTGGCCCTCATCTTGTGCCTTGGTCTAGCAGAGTTTCTGCAACACAGCAACATTTATATTTTAACGGCTGAATATGAATTATGCACAATAAGCAGTGAGAAGAAATTTAATGATGCCTCGCTGGTACAGTCTGCCTCAACAAACGAAGAGTGATTCCCCCTGTCTTGGCTGCAGGGATGAAGGTGCTGATTTGACCTCATCCTTCTTGTTGCTTTAGGTTTGCAGTCAATGCACAGGTTTAGAGCACAAGATTGGGGATGAGGGTACCTCACCCTGTCAGAATATTGATCCACTCTGACATCTAATGTAATGATTCTTTGTCAGTAAAGAGATGAGTGGACAGGCTGAATTTGGGTCGTATCGCTGGTGACTTTTAATTAAGACTCCTCTGCCATCTCCTTTTGACCTTGTCATCTATAGCACACCACAGCCAGGGAGAGACTTTTTTTGGTTTGTAAAAGAGAAAGCACTTCAACAGATATAAAATGATGTATATAGGCACAGGGTGACCTTGATTTGTTATGGATAAGAGGATTTTATTTTCTTTAAAAGCGAAGAAATAGACATGTTCCACTACAAACACAAATACTTTTTCAAGAGTTTCAAAAGGTAGAAGCTTGTATCACTAAGCTTAATAAACATAAAAAAAACTCTTTGGCCTTGTTAATTAATATTGGAACATATTTTAGAATTTTTAGAAAAATCTACTGTACATTAAATAAATATATAAAAAAAAAAAAACACCAACTTTGTCTACAGAGCTATAAATGTAAAATGTTGTCATTCTTTGATTGAAACAGCTAAAGTGTTACTTTATACAAATCCACTGTATTTTCATTAAAAGGACTGTGGTTTCATGATTCCATCTATTTTTAGATATTTAGAATACATTTAATCACACTTCTGTGATCGTCATATCTGGGGCTGGTGGTGTTTTAGCCATGTGGGTCTTTTTCTGAAACCCAGGCACTCTATTGTCCAATCTCCACCCAAGCTGTACTGCTGCACTCTCTTACTTTCCAGTGACGGAGAACCCTGTGGTAGACAATCCTGTCCTGACTCTGGGTGGCTGGTATTGGTTGCCCAGGGGTGAATATCCTCAGGCTCTTTCTACATGGGGGTATCTAGGGGCCACAGCTACCTAAGCAACTAACCTGCCCACCATACGCCTAGTCAAGAGCATTTATTCATGGCACGTTTTATAGTTTATTTTAAACTTTTTCTTTCTCTCTACTATTTTTGTTTTTCTATACCCTGAAACCACCATCCCTTCCAAAATTAGCCTCCTTTGTCCTGAAAACGTTTTTTTTTATGTCTCTCCCAAGGTCTTTTCTCCTTCTATTTCTGTCTAGTAGAAAACTTCACATAAGCCGTAAAAAAATTAACCTCAATTGTAGCAGTGAGCCTGTTTAGGACTGCATGGTAGTGTAGTGGTGAGCTCTCCAACCTCATGGTGAGAAGGCTCTGGTTTGAATCCCGGTTGATTCTTCACTCTGGTTTCCTCCCTCCTTCCTTTAATTGGTGACTCTAAAATTGTCCCTAGGTGTAGATGTGAGTGTATGCGTGATTGTGTGGCCCTATAATAGACTGGCCATCTGCCCAGAAAGTACCCTGTCTTCGCCCAACAGTAGCAAGGATAGGCTCCAGCAACTCCATGACCTTAAAAAGGATTCAGTAGTTTCAAGACCGATGGATAGATGGATTTTTGGGAATTACAAATACTAATAATGACATAATAGTTGAAGTTTTGTTGCTTTTTAAACCACCACCAGTCTGTTCTTTATAAACATTGCAGCACCAACTGTGGAATTCCTAGTTTAATGTAAAGTAATAAGTCAGCAAACTGGAAAATGTGTTGCTGCAGTTCTTGGTTTAGCGCTTCAGGAGGGGTAAATGATGGTTGCCTTGGACCCACAATGATACACTGAGGTCTCATGAGTCCTGCGTTTATTTTACACATGTGCTGATGTAAAACTGCAAAATAAATCTGATACCCCCTGACAAATGAACATTTAATCTTCCGCAAAATAAATTTAGCCACGGAAAAAAGTTTGTGGGGTTTCATTTGCCACAAACTAAATGAACCTGAAAGCTGTCAACAGAACACGAACAGTTGTTAATTCTCAATGTAAACAGTGATGACAGAAATACGCAGGACCAAACTGTGGGATGGAGATAGAAGCCAAATCCAACACATAGTTTAAAATTAGAAACTTCACACAGAGTTAAAATAGAAAGGTAAAAGGTGCTTATTGGCTTCAAGTTATATTTTGGGATGCGTGCTTTCTCTTCCATATGGTGCCACATATTTATTATTATGTAAGTGGATAAGTGGAGTAGGTGTTAAAATACAATTATTAACCTTTTTTTAGGGTATAAAATCATGCTTTACAACTATATCTACCTATCTGTCTGCCTGTCTGTCTATATACAAAGTGGGGCTAAAAAGTATTTAGTCAGCGTCCAATTGTGCAATTTTTTCCCCTTAAAAACATCAGAGAGACCTGTCATTTTCCTCATAGTTATGTCTCACAAGCCCAAGCTGACATAAGCATAGCAAAAAAAACCAGTAAGCAATAGTGAAGATATTCAGCTGCACAGTGTAGTGCCAAATGGCAGCTCAGAAGAAGAAAAGGAATATCTTAATGCATTTATTTGTCTGCAAGTGGAGAATTTGGAATTGGATTGGAGAAAGAGAGACTTTGGCCTTCACATTGCAGTAGCTGCGCCATAAGTCCGAGCTTTTTCAAACATCTGGTTATCATCTGCCTCTGATCCAACAGGATATGAATAAAGAAATACTCAGAAATGCAGTTTTAATCTTAAATTGTTTAACACACGTCCCCCTTTATGAGAAAAATGTTACAAGAATATGTTAAAAACACCAGAAACACAATTTTCATTGGAGTGGGTCTTCAATGTCTGCATGGTCTCCGGCAACAATTTAAGTCAAGAAACAGCACTGGAAATGCCGTTTGACATTTACTAATAGTAGGGAGTTATGTTCAGTTTACCGTAACTGATGCCCTAACTATATTTGTTCTGACTTCAGAGCGAATGTTTAAACAAAGGTCATTTTGCAATGAGGTATCTTGAATTTTTTTTTTTTTATTACCTGTATCTAAAAGTTAAACAAAAACCTGTTCTTTATAGCATTCCTTCCTCTATCTAAAATGTTAGCATCATATATACAGTATTTGCTGTATGAGAGCTTGCTCTGGCTGCACTTCCCTTCTGGTCCATTAATCTCATATGAGATGCGCCTATTTTGTCTCCTCAGCTCAGTGTTTCACGTGTTACTATCTACTTGATTTCTTTTGCTGCCAGTTAAATTCAATTAAATGATAAGACTTCTTTCACCTTTCAAATGATGTTACATTCCCAAAAGTGGTTAAGGAATAGAGGTTAATCTACTTCAATTTAACATGTTTTGCTCCAGAAAAAATAAGGAGGAAGAAAAAAAAAAAACCTTTCAAACTTGCCAACTTTCCTTGTTACTTTAAACCTGTGCAAGGTCTGTTTCTATGTGAAAAGAGTCAAATCAATAAAAGTTGGATACTGTCAGTGCCTGTAAAGGAATGCATTTCTTTTTCATGACTAATACTTTGCTCTCTCATATAAAAATAAAAAAACACAAATTGGCCATTCTGGCAGACAGTAGTATTCCATTTTGTCGAATATATTAACATATATATTTGTTTGACAGTAGGCCAGGAATACTTGTTTGCTGTTGTGTAATCCCAGGAAAGTTAATTATACTAAATCTCCTTAAACCTCACTGCCAACTGGATTTGTCCAAGAAACACTGTCAGTTGCTCACACACACACACGCATTTGTGCAGAAATTTGTATTAGGACATTGTATAGACTCCCATTACCTAATCACTTAAATTTAAGCAGACTCACATTGCTGTGTCTCCTGGAAACGGTCCTTGGCTAAATCCTAGGGGGGAAAAAACTAATTTAGTGAAAATATTAGGAAGAAAACTCTAAATCAATTTTTTGACTCAGGACAATGTCCAAGCATTCACGGAAAGGAGAAAGTGGAGACATGACTTTTATCTTTCCACTAATCTCATCAATGTTTTAATACAGAACAAAACTCAGTGTACACAGAGTGTAGTTTGAAAAAAGAGCCCTAAATCACTAAATGTGGTTTTTAATACAGAAAGTTTGAGCAAAAACTTTTTTACAGGTCTTTAGGCCTAATGTCATTGTGTGTTAACACATTTCTGAAAAGAACACTTTTCACAAACCTATTTTTACTTGTTGGAAAAAAAAAAAGATTAGCTGACAAAATTAATCATGAATGAAAACGGGAACGGAGGAAGCCATTTGGCTCACATATTAATGCTTTTGACTTAAAATTGTGTAATTATGATAAATTAGTAAATTAGTAAATTAGTAAAAAAAATCAGAGAATAAAACCAAGGTGACAAAAATAAATAAATAAATAAATAAATAAGAAAAGTGGTAACCGACCGAAAATCGTGGTATTTTTTTAAAATGCAGTTTAGGGGATCAACCAACACAAAGCAGTTGATTAGAATAAAAATTAATGTGATCATGGGGAAATCATAACATGGCCTGAACACAAAATGAAGCATACCGAAACTAATCAGACAAAAAAAGATTAATATCAAATCTTACCCAACATTTTATTAATGCTTTGTCTCCCAGTCTTACAGGAATTTGTGTGATACCTATGTGTTACCCATTTATTACCAGATCATTCTGGAGCTGTGGAACAAAATGGGTAAATGAATCCTGATGCTATGTTCACACCGGGCATGTGACGAACGCACTAAAAAGAATGCGCTAAAAGCGCATTCTTAAGAAGGTTTGTTTAGTAAATGGTGTTCACACTGGAAAAGCAGGGAGGGCTTTTTTCTTTCTCTACTATTTACTGGCGCATGTCCACCCTCTACAGTTGGAAGAGCTGTGGTGTGAAATGTCGAAGTGGTGCGAATCTTGAGAATCTTGTTCCACTGCTTTTTCTTTCACAGCTCTATTCCCCTATATGAAAGACTTGGTGTCGTACAATTCGGCCAGCCCCAAATCACAATTAATAATTTATCCCCTACGAACAACTTACAAGCAGTTGGCACTTCAGTGAATCAAAAAGACCCCCATCCATATGCCCCTACCAAATCTGAGGCTCAGATTGTTCAAAGTTCAACCTCGTTTCACAAATAGCATAACGGCTATTTTTTAAGGAAGCCCTACTGCGCCAACGTCAAGACTAAAGGTGGTAATTTCGCTTTGAAAAATCTGGATTAGCAGGGACGCTTTCATTTTCAACATGTTTAGTATGTAGAACCCAAAAATGTTTATAGAAACCTGCGCAGCGATGCGTGAATGCAAGAGTTTTGAATACGGAAGCCCAAAACGCACACACGCCCATTAACACAGACACAGAGAAGGTTGCCTGTCCTCATAAACACAAATGTCCCAAAAGTGTAGGTCCATCATCAGAGGTGTGTTCCCACAAATATGTAAAAACAGAAACAAAAAAAAAAAGACAATTATTTCTTATTCATGTTTCTGCTGCTTAAACCATCAACACTGTAACTCACCTTTATTTGTCATTCACATGTTTAGTCTAGTCCAAAGGCTAAAATCTGGACCTTTGTTCCTTAAATCCAATCAGGTACTCTGCCACGCCGTTCTGGGGAGCACATATACGGCGCAGGTTGGTCACCCAGTCTCCCAGCTCCTTAATGGACTTCACCTGCTCGTCAAGGTAGTGCGTCTCGATGAAGTCACACAGTTGTGGGGCGTGTCCAACATCGCACGCGTTGATTCCAGTCTCTCAGCTGTTGGGCGTGAACGCACTTGTTTGGCGTGCTCTAAAGTAGGCCAGCGCGCACGGATGAGAAGCTCTTTGTCGGCTCTGGATGAGCGGAGCGTGGATAAACATCTTCATCTTGACGGTCCCCAAACATTATATGGTTGTGTCAGTGTGGTCCTAACAAGATCACAATTAAGAGAGCAAACACAAACATACAAAACTGCCTTTGTTTATATGATACATGAAACTACAAATCACTCAAAAATCCTAGTTTTTTTTTTTTCAAGCAAAGAGTTGCATTCCAAAGTTGAAGACTGATGATTCTGTCCGAGTGACTGTTAATAATGCATGTTTCACATTTCGTATTTTCCAGTCCCTTAGCATTGGACTGCAGTGTTTTGCTCTGGAGTTGGACTGCTCGAGGCTAAAACCTGACATTACTTTGAGTCCTGCATCATTTATACATTGTCAGCATCTGCATGCTGTGGCTGCAGCAGACTCAGCCCAGTGAACAAACATATTGACAAGTTGCCACTCAATATAAGAGCAAATCAGAGCCACTGTTCAAACTATATTGTTCCTGTAAAAACAATGAAGGCCTTTTCTTCCACAGTCCTGATGTTTAATTCATTGGATAAGAGAGCAAAATAAATGTAGAGTTTTCTACAAAACCTAAAACATTATAAATTGTGGAAGACTAAAGAGGAAAATTGATATTCCAAAAAAGAAAAAAGTTATTGATGAAGACTCCATCTTTTTTGTAAAAAATCAAGCATTTAAAAATCGTGTCAAGTTATGATTCCAGCCTTATTTGTGTTCAGTGTTTTCAGAACTGAGATGATTCATTCTAACCAAAGATTCATAAATGCCACTTGTGGGGGTCAAACAACCTTATTCAAACTTTATCTCCTGACTGAAAGTAAAGTATGTTGTGCAGAAATATTGCTTCTGCACACTTATTATTGCATAATATTTACCTGGTGAAATTATTGTAATTATTCTGCTCTGAACAGATTTGATAGTGAGTGATTACATGTAACAAAAAATGGGTGTTTTTACTATAGAAACTATTTCATGTCAGTTATATCTCTCTCTAAATGTATCCTCCCAAACAGTGATGATTAACAGTTTTGTCATGCATCTCAATTGTGTTAAATTTTCTATAAAAAAAAACAAAAACATTTTTTCTTTTATTTTTTCTGCTTTTTCTTTTCTTGGCTCCTCCTGCCCCATTTGCCTCTTCTTATTGAAGATGTAAATGTGAAATGGAAGCTGTCAACATTAAACACCAACCCAGAAAATGTGCTCTAATCCTCTGCTTCCTAGGTTTTGTTTACCATTGGTGATATTTTTAATGCCAAACACTTATCAAGCTCTCGAGAAAAACAGAAAAAAAAGAAAAAAATGCCTGTAAAAAGGAATTTGTGGATCCTTTAATGAACAACCTCACAAGGTAATAAAAACCACTTGAATACTTAAGTCAAAACCTCTGATTTGGCATTTCTGGGAAATTTAATGTATTATTTTCTTCAAGGAAAGATTATCGAGTAGTTTGTATAATTTAGTTATTCTAATTGAAAAACTATCATTTACACCTGATCTTCTGATCCAATAAAAGCAAACTACACAGCCAAAATACATTTCTTTACATTTTTCTTTTCATTCCATGTTTAATGGAAATAATTTTTAAACTGTATGCTGTACTCAGTGAGTTTTTAAAAAGTATTTTTGTAAAGAACACATAATCAAATAGAAATATAAAGAAGAGAGTGCATTATATTGGAACATATGTTGAACATTTTAGCTGTTCCATTCACAAAAAAATCAGAAGGTTAAATAAAAAAAAAAATTCAACAGTGCAGAAGCAGAAATTATGAATTACGTGTTGCATGAAAGTGTATTTTTATTTAAAAAAAAAAGAAAAAAAGATGACAGATTGACAAATAAGGTTGCAATTTCAGGGTAACCGGAATATGACCAGGTGCTGCAGAGTTCCGAGTTTTCAGAGCATGATAATTGTCCTGAAAATATATGCATGGATAGACAAAGCAGCACAAAAATTCCTGTAGTCACTTCCATGCCAGAACTTATCTGGTGTGAAGATGAACTATTAGCAGCTCTGGTAGTTGAAGTGTAATGGGATCAATACATTGATCATCCAAGTGTTAGAAGTCAGCTGGACATCAAGGAGGACCTCTGTTGTGGGAGCCTATTAATTGTTTTGTTTATGCAGCTCCAATCACAACATACCACACCTCTCCCACAGAGAATTAATGATTACTGGCAAAAGGTTAATATCCACTCAGCTGAAAATGCATCAACAGTAAATTAATGAGATCATTACCTGCATGGATTGATAATGAAATTAGTCTAGTTTCAAAGTGGGACTGTCTGCTATGTGGACATATTGATTTGAAAAATAATGCATCTGTTGGTGAAGCCCTTGACCAGATGGCCTTTGCTGAGCGATCCTCGATGTTGGAGGTCAAAATCGATGAAAGATGCAACTGGATTTAATGAAATGCCTTTCATACAAAGAGAAAAACTTTATAAACATCCATGTAAGAATTTTGCAGCATTTTTGTACATTTTTATTCTATTTTTACTTTTTCATAAAGATTGGATTGTAAAGACAGACGTTTTGATCTTTAAAGTTAATTCTATTGTTTGAGTTTAAAATACAGAAAAGAGTTAAGTTTCATTTATAATTCATAAATATTTAGATAAGTCATTGGGGTTACATTTTTTTGTTCTAACTAGTATCTACATCTGTATATTTTTCCACATAAACTGGTTGAAATAAAGTTTGATGGACATTATTTTAGTAGCAATTAATTAACTTAATTTATAATTCCTGTTTACTCATTTGTTTGTACTCATATTAGAATTACACTTAGTTATCTTGCAAGGTATGCAAGGATTTGGAAAACTTTACACTGCGTTTCCCTTTAAGTCAGACTAAATTACATTTTTGGCTAAAGATGTCCTGGATCGATTTTAGGTCAGTGAAACAGATTTTTCAAAACGAACCAATGTCCACTATAAATCGCACCGTCAACCACAAAATATGATATGAATAAAATCGCTGTTTAAAGAAATTGAAACACCCCTAGACATTGTGTTTTTTTATTTTTAGTTTAAGACTTCAACCAAGCTGGGTAGCTTTTTTTTAAAATACCAAATTAAATTTTCTAAACATTCTTTAAAATGTAGGGCATTGTTGATTAGAATGTTTTATAACAGTATAATTAGGCTTAAGCCACACAGAGATCACTATGAGAAGAGAAGCTGTGTTTGGATTAAAAAAAAAAAGAAACAAAAAGCAAAGAGATATGATACTGGGTTAATATCATTCAGTTGCAACCGGATTAGTGCACATTATCATAAAACAGTTTGAAAAGCCGACACAATTTTCTGCCAATTTCATAAAACGTCCATTAATTATGTATGCCTAATTTATTGGTCTGCATTATCAACATGTTTATCTTTCACTGATTACTGTTTAATTGGTTATTAGGTGACAACTGTGGGCGCTGATGTTCAATGACAGATTTTTTGTTTTTTTTGTTTTTGAAGTTGTGTGTGCTGAGGCAGACCTTTGTAGGTCTCCCAGTGCCTCCCACAAACACAAAGAGCTTCATTAATTACAACCACACCAAAGGATGAATAAGGAATCAGCAAAACACTGAGCTAAAAATACCAATTCTTTGTGTTAGATTTAGGTGGAACTTAATCTTTACTTTGGCAAAACTGTCAAATATGACAATCATTTCTAAACAAAATGGTTGAAGTGGTTGCAGAGGAATATGTGGATCATGCTGTTGTAAAAACATCTTTTGGAATGTTGTGTGATAAAGGTGGTCTCAGAGATGTGTTGGGGCAGCAGGGATAGGAAATCACACATCGCAGCACAGACAACAGAACAGAGTTAAGATTTATGAGAGGATGCTTTTCCTCTCCAAAGGTGGTTAAAGGGGAAGTTTCTGTTTTGGGGAGCAGCAATAGATGAAAATGATTACTTCTGGTGCTGACTTTGCTCCGTGAAAGGAGCAGGAACTGCTCATCTGATATTATTGGAACCATTTGTGATACAAGATTGTTTGATATTGTTGGAACCATGTGTGAAAGAAAATTGTTTCAAGAATTATTTCAGACTCCCCATCTTGTGTTTTGTAATGACTATTAGAGTCTGTGTGACAACAGTGGCTCCAACTCTAAAATGCATAGAAAATCATTTCTACTCCACAAAGCAGGGCGCCACTTGAATAAATTTAAAATGGTAATTTGGAGTCTTGCTGAAGATAAAGGAGAGAATGAGTCTTATGTGCTCAGTTACAGCACACGGGTTGTCCTTGGCAACACCCACACACACACACCTCCACACGTTCACATGAAGATTAAGATGGTGTAACATAAAAGATCAGGATGGATTTGATCTCTAATTTGAGGATCAATAACATGCCGATGCATGAGTCGCATTTGAATCCATTAAGTTACAAAGGCCACCCCTCAAAATGTCCTTACAGAGGATGCAAATTATGTTTTTCTTTATAATTGCCAAACTGGGAAACTACTTTTTGTTATTTTAAAACTGTAAAATCTTATGATGGAGCTTTTGTTTCCTACCAAAAACGTGTCTTGTGAAGACAGCACAAGAGTGACCTAAATTTTTGCACCATCAAAGGGAAATTGTCATTGATTTGTTTCAGAAAGGATGCTCCTGCAGCAATGGCAGTGTGGTGAGCAGATGATCGCCATCACAATTTTCCTTAAGTGATAAGGGAAACACTGTTGAGCCACATAACATGGTCCGCCTCCCAATGGGAGGAACAAATGAAGGGCAGTTTAGCATGTCTTTCATGCACCATCAGCCTCTTAGGACGTGTACCAGCCCTCTGTCTGTAACTAAAACTAACTAGAAGTATCAACAAAAAAAAAAAAAAAAAACAGGTGTGAGTGTGCTGCAATTAATAAGGTCGGATCTGAGTTCTCCTTTTGGAGAATTCCCCAAAGCATGTGATTTTAAAAATGCAAATGACACCACACTGCATATTCATACTTTAAAAATGAAGTCTTCATCTCTCTGAAAAACACTGCAGGGGACCTTTTGTTGTTTCTTTTAATACCTTAGTTGGTGGGATTGTCTGGTTTAAAAGGTGGGTTATATATGTTGTGCACCTTGCAGGGAAAAAAAGAGGAAATAAATAATAAACCTTTGTCATAAATTCATGATTAGCATGTAGTGCTTGCAGTGTGGTTATCTCTAGGGTACAGCTCCCCTGGATGGTGGCTTTGCATTGACTCAGAGGATAACATGTGTGAGCAGACATGGAGAAGCAGAGGTGGGAAATACAGAGAGATGGCTGAAAAAACGCCAAAGCATGGTTGCACGGGAAAACCTCAAAGTGGAAGTTGGGACTGTGGGATGTTACAACTCGGAGGTAAGTGATCAGGTTCAGTGCTACAAAGGGCAGAATGGCTCTTACTTTGATTGAATCAATTGCTCTGTGTAAGTAGCTGCTGGTGTCGGTGTCCCTGGGGTGACAGAGAGGTCTGCAGAGAGGGAACCAATCCGGCCATCCATGGCAAGAGAACAGGAAGGATTAACAGAGCAATGCATCATAGCTGTAGCAACCATCGATTTGTTGCAGACTGTATTTATTGACTCATTGACTGTATTGATTGTCTCAATTGATGAAAAGTTCAGAGACAACAGACACACACAACGGGAAATGAAAAATAAAATATATATATATAATAGTAATAAAAAGAAAATGTGTCACGTTCCGTCAGTGCATGAGTATTCGACACTTAAAAGCAGATCTGTGTTTGTCACATTTGCTAATAAACCTCTGGTTTCACCACATTTCCCTGGCTGAAATGGCCTTATTCACGTTAAGCACATACTGTAATGGCTTGGTAATTTACCTGGGCATGTATGTGGCTTTACCTTGACAGCAAATTCCCTCTGACATTGACTTTGTTCCAGCAGCAGCAGTTTATTTAACACACCATTAATCTCTAATGACAGACAGGCCGCGTTGCTGCAGATGTTTGGTGACAAACTTTTGCTGTAGTTTCCTTTCCCCGTCACTTGCACATTACTGGGATAAAAGTGAGAAAGTTCACAAGGTAAACTGGGCCAAATAGTACTTTAGGTGTGTTCTGGCGGGGCGAAATATTTCCATCCAGATGCAGGATCGTCTGATGCACAGGAAGTAGAGGGACTCATTTGTGAAATTAAACCCAAGCCATTGATACTGCGCCACATCAGAGTGCATGGTCATCAGTATGCTAATGTTCAACTGTGCAGTGAAACAATCCAATTATTGAATGATGGCCAATGTACATCATCTCCCCTATTGAATGTGCACGCAATTAATGAGTGCCGAGCAACCAGAACAGTGGCACACAGTAAATGAACACTTTGGCAAACTTAAAAGGATTGTCTCAACTCAGAATATGAACTATATAAAGATAAGCACATGTCAAAGGATTATAGTACTATATATGTCCTCCTTTCTCCGTCTTCTAAAGCAGCAGACGTGTGTTGAGGAAAGAAAAAAACCCAAAGTATTCCATGGCCTCAGCCATTAAAATAGAAGATCTTTTGTGCTGAACGGTGCTGAGTGGGTGTTAGGGCAACAAACTGCAGGGAAAATAAAGGGAGAAGAAACAGGCAGAGTTTAGCCTTAGGTCTCATGAGGGGTAAGGACACTTAACTCATCGCATGCATCTCCATAGTCAACATGATTTTATCAGTTCAATGCTTTAGAAAACAAAAGGAATAAATCATCTCATTTACACAAATATAAATATATTTTATGTATACACAATAATGATTGGCCATCGCCAAAAAAGCATGTCAGTAAACCTTTGCTAATGAACACAGACACTGCAAGGACAGTCGCGGCCTGCTCAAGCACTCTTTTATGATGAAGCAGGACGATAGGATCAGTGAGAAGGCTGGTGGTGTGGCTGAGTTGTGCCATGCTAGTCCTGGGAGCTGCGAGGTTCACTGTCCTCCTCCAGCTCCCACTGGAAGTTCTGACCAGTCATCTGGTAGAACATCATGTTAAAGGGTTTGTAGAACTTGTGCAGTCGCCGGATCACATCTGTGTCAATTTTAGGGTGAGTTCTCCCTTTAGATTTTCCAAGACATCGGGGAGTGCTGCTGTCCTCTGGCTTCTTCAGGCAAGGAAATCCTTTAGTTTTATTAAAGTAAAAGTGTTTGTCGGTGACAATTCGTTTGAGTCCCAGGAAGTCCTGTACTTTTGCCATCTCTCCTCCTGGGTCGACGATGAGCCTCTCCCCGCTGACAAAATGCATTTGGGACAAAGGAAAATACTGCATCCAACTTTCCAGGTGTAGGGCATATATTCCTATACGCAATGCGCTCCAGGAGGCATCTATAAGACCAAGCGTCCGGTTCTTAAAAGCCAGAACCTCAAAGGTGGGGATTTCAGGTTTCTTGGACAGAGTTTGGGTATAGTCTGAAATGGCTCTGGTGACAGGGTTACGCACCACAATAATAAGCTTGATGTCCTTGGCCATGGAGTGGATGCGCTTAGGGGCATGGTTAGTTACAAAGTAGCTGGGCGTCTTCTCCATGGTGATCTGCCCCTCCAGCGTTGAAGGCATCAGGTCTCTGGGAAACAGAAAGAGAGGAAAAAGCAGTTTAATCCTCAGCACCTCGGCGTGTAAATGGAACACCCAAGGACATGGCACAAGCAAATTTGGTACATTTATTAAGCAGAGCATTATTTGAAATTACAAGTGAAAATAACTGTTATTATTACCAGGACATTATGTTGTGAGGAGAAACATACAGCTAATTACATCCATGGAGTAATATGCAAAAGATAAAAGAAAGAAGATGAAACGGCAGGCAAGCAAGTATGCTCATTGCTTAATTGACTCCATCTGTGTTACTCCAGGAGCTGTTTTGGAACTTTAATAATGAGTTCACTGCATATCATTAATACCGGGGTGCCTGGGGTATTGTTTTGTCATACATTTATAATGCATGCTGGGCTCACACTCTTCCCTGGCACTTTTAGTTCTTATCCTCATGCAGTTCCTCAGCAAAGGGTGCACTGAGCTCCTTCCTCTTCACGTTTTGTGCTACATTTAAGGTTAAACACTGAAGATGTTTATGAGGAATTATGAGATTCAAAGAGTTAATTTGATGTATGGAAAAGCTTAGTGCTCAGGATATTGATCTCGGAGACAGCTACACGGCAATGTCACAATTATGTTCAGCCCGGTAGGTTTCTATGAAAATAAGTTGTACAATGGACTACTGCTGAGGCAAGTGCAGGATTTTTTTTTTTTTTTTTTTTTCTGTGGTTATATTTTTGTATCAATAATAAACCATAGCGACTGCCTCCAGCAAATCCTTATCAAATGTTTACACTCATGTTCATTCCAAACCGTAGTGTTTTCTTTGTTTTAGGCTATGTGATTCATTGCTAATTCGGTACATTAAATCCTCTGTGAGACATGCAGATTACTTAACTACTAACAAATACAAACACGCGAGCTCCAGCAAGATAATACAGGAAGAAACAGGATCCATACGTACACTTAATTAGGCAATGCTTGCCGAAAAAATCCAGTGTAAACAAGCCGACCAAATTCCTGATGATTAAGTCTTGCAGTGGTTGGTTCACTGTACCACTGCAAAGAAAGTCCCCCCTCCCCAAAAGTATGATGTTGCACTGGGCCGTCCTGCACCATGAATCTACAGATGTAACGATGCAGTCGCATCAATCATTTGCATCTTGGACATCTTTTAAATTAACTGTTCTCCAACAAAGAATCCAATTTACCCCTCTGAACATAAGAGCCGTTATGCACATATTGACCGCCTTCGCACACATGCATCTACGGACACTGGACTGAAAGTCTCACAAGCGGCCTGGTAATTGCATCTCAGTAAGAGTATTGCTTTCCTGATGGGTAATTTCCCTCTGGATTATGTTTGTCTCTTGGCAGTATGGAGCTGTGGTTACCTCTGAACTGGTAATAGGACATCAAACATAACTACAGATAGCGGGGTGACTAGAAAGAGTATTAGTTTTCATTAAATTCCCTCACTTTTCCCACTTCCTTCTTGCAGTAATGAATGGCTAAAGATTTTTTGTGACCTTTCAAGGACTTCTGCTCTGTCTGCTATTTCACTTCAAAGTACAGTTGGGGGGTCTGTGGGCACAACATAAAGTAAAAAAGGAGAGAAATAAAAAATCACCTCCAGGCAACTGATATCATACATTATGAAGGGCAGGTGCAGCAGCTCACAAGCTTTGTGGCGTTTCAAGTTTGAGCACATAGCATAGCAATGTCACAATGATCCAACACTTAATTATAAAGCAATGAAGATAGCACAAGCCAAGTGCTTTGTTATTGTGCTTTTGATTGGAAATCAGTCATGGATCATCTACACCTAAAATGCAAGTGGGATGGCGATGTGGGACGGAAATCAAAATGCTGATAAACAAGCTAATTTCTGCATGCATGGCAAACGTCTCCTCTGGCCTTGCAGTCAAGTGGAACTGAAGTAAACAAGAACAAACAGTTAACTCCCACTTTTTCTTCTTTGCGTCAGCTGCTCAGCTCAGCACAGGTCATTCAGGTGGGTAGTTAGACAAAATCCGTAGCACTAAAGAGGCCTTTCCGACCATCTGGTGTTTACCGCCTCACGTCGAGAACATAACACATAACGTTCATTTTCCTGCATTTTAACACATGTCCAAAGCTTTATCTACACAGTAATCAGGAGAGGAAAGACGCACCAAAGGTGCTTCAATTTTCGATTAACGTTAAAGATCTCTGCCATGTGACGCATATTTTAAACTGCTGGGTAATTTACCATGAAACATCATGAAGCTGAAAAGAAAAAAAAGGCTCCATCTATGAGCACAAACTCATCACATCGGCACTGAGTTCAGTTCAGATATAAAGAATTTAATTATTTTTCAGAATATGTGGCATTTGCTTTACCGTCACAATTTATTTATTTATTTGTTTTTTTTTTACAACAGCAGGAAATGTGGGCACATAATCGTCTGATGCATACATCCAAACCACAACACTTATCTAAAACTCATTGTTTCTTGATTGAAATATTTTAAGGCAGTGGGGCAATCAGACGACTTTCTTGGAAAAGCTTAGTTATTTCTTTTAAAGTGTGTCAGCGGAATGAAAGCTTCTTATTGGGATTGATCTCATCTCTGTTGAAGAGCATCATCCGCCAAACTTCCTCAATGTCATGTCAAATACAATCAATTATTCGGAGCGAGAGCACAAGTAATAGGCTCCAGACTCATTGGGGCTTGGAGATGGTTAATTTGGCACTGATTCTTTGAAGATTTCCTAAAAGTTTTGTGATAATTTTGAAGTTTAAGAAGGACAAATCTCTCATTTGTACTTTCTCCCAGCATAAGGCAGAGTCATGAAGGTTGTTTGAAATGTTCAAGTGTAAAAACACATGGAAAGCAAAGACTAAATGTGTTTTTCATAAAGTTCTGCTGTCAAGAAATCAGTACCTTTGAAATGAATACAGGCAAACAATGGAAAAATAATGAATGGCAATGCTTTTATTGTATTACTCAGTGTACAATTGCAAATATCAATCAAGGGTGGGAGCGTCTATTCATCACCGACAGTCGGTCTGTTCATGAGAAGTGAAAGATACTTTGGTCAGCTTGCAATGAATAACACAATTATTTCACCCTGAGTGACATGTTTGTGATTACAGCGGCTCAAAGAAGAAAGACATGGGTTTACTGCAAAGTGAAGAAAACAAAGGATGGTCAAATGACTCATTCTCGGCTCCGCTCTCAAAGAGTGGAAGCGTACATATTTGGCAGGCGCAACAACAAGCCCACAGGCCAGAGCAAAGGGGTCCTAGCGGGTCTGTTTTGGAGTGGGAGGCATTGTTTTGTCACTCTGAAGGTGCAACTTTCAGGAGGAAAACAAATCCGGAAAACACAGCCATTCCAAGAAATGGGAGACGACTGAAATAATACCAAAGATATTGCTTTGTCTTTGTTTTTTCGACTCCAGCCTGACCTCTTGACGGTGGATGTGGAAAGAAACCTTTTGGTGGTCACATCCTGGAGCTGGTTATGCAATAAATTGGGTAAAAGCTAAACTGAGTTATTTGTGTTGCCAGTATTATGTAATTTGTTACGTAGGGAGGGGAATCATTAGGCAGGGGGATGTTTTGGTAAACCAATCAGATGCTCTCCAGTTTTTTTCATTCTCGAATTCAGCTTTTGAAGAGCTATCTTGCCCCCGAGCATCCTTTTATCCTGATACCATTCACCCTGCTCCTCACACAGAAGGCCATTCATTCCCTTTTTATGGTCTCTCCATCCTGTACATGTGCTTTTACATGTCTTTTCTACTGCGTACCTCTTAATTTTTGATAGTCTAATAAATTGACTTAATCCTGCTTTCACCTACAGAAAAGGTCTTCTTTATCTTTTTGTACAATAAATGCAGTTAAAAATCTCTAAAAGCAGTTGCTGCATCATGGTACCCTGATGTGAAGGAAAGAAAAACCCACAGTGTTCATTGAATTTCCATGAATTTTACAAAAGCATTAAAATAATTAATTAAAAGAATTGTTAATTATAATTTAAAATGTTGAGTTAATGTAGTCTTCAAACTTGGTATATGCAAGTCTGCCTGTGGTCACAAATAGTCAAAGTGATGCACCACACTAAAAATGAATCACAAAAAGAGAAGGACAGAGTTTAGAAAGGAAATCATACTAAAGGCTATGCTTGATGTTCTTGTGACTACAGCCGCATGACATTCTGCATTTTAAAGTCTACAGAACCTTAGATACCAATTGGAAGTGAGACAGATGACCTCCAAAGAGATTAAAGGTAAACTCCAAAATGAAAGCTCAGTGTCAAACTATGCACGATTTGGAACACTTTATAATAAAAAAAATACACATCTTGGAAAAAAAAAAAGTCTTTTGAACAGCAGGAAGAACCTTGAGCAGTTTGCTTTTGAGAGGTGAGCTATAATGGCTGCTAACATTTGCATTGGAAGTGACAGAAAAATGTTTGATTGATCTTTTTTTTTAAAATGGAACAAATATTACATTTGGGCGTCATCATTTTGGTTCCACGTCAGCTTTATTCATTTATTTTTTTCTGATCTTGAACAACTACTCAAAAAAGGCATGCAGCATATTACTTATTGATTTAAAAAAGACATGTTTTATCAGTTTTATCAGTAATAATGCTTTTTAGTGACCATCATGGCTTTTTCTTTCATTGACTGTTGAGTTCCAACCACTTTGACCTGGTACAATTGCTTTCCTCGTTACTTTTGTGTGACTTCCGTCTGGTCACAGGTGACTTGGCACTTTTTTTCTGGATCTTTCAGGCCATATTCAGGCTGCAACAACCAGATGTCTTTTTCAGAACTGATCCCCGGGACAATGTGTACTTGTTCTCACTTGCAAGTGATTGCCAAGTTTCTTCACAGCATAGGTGAAAATGACATTGCAGCATCTCAAGCTTTTCTTAGGAGTTGCTTCGGTTATAAAACCTGTTGTTGCTAAAGCCTTGGCAAAAAGCTGCAATTTATTACTCTAAGTTACACCTGTAACATTCTAGGACGCAAGTTTTCTGTTATGTCTTAGATATAACCTTGATTTTCCCCCCAAAACACTAATATGTGTGCTGGTTATAGCTGTAGAAGCAAACAAGGAAAATCTGAAGACAGAGGCATTATGTAGTCATCAATTAATTACAGAAAAAATAGAAATAGGTAAAACATACTTACAATTTGAAACAAATTTCTTCAACTACGCAAAAAAAACAAAATACTACTTTTTCTTCAAAAAAAGGTCTTTATACTTTCTTAAGATTCTGTTTTTGGAGTGAAGTCCCACTCCGATCAACTTTGAGCTATTTTCAAAGTGTTCCCAATCGTCTTTTAATGATATTTATGCCACAATTAACTGAAAAAATAGAAAGAAAAACAAACAACAACTAGGACATGGTTTCTGCAGAGCGGCAGTAGTTTATAAGAAATTCACCTGTAAGTTGTGGGTTAGACCATTGATGCAAAGCAATCCCACCCCCACTTCCCCTCAACAAAAACAGTGAGAAATATTGGAGCTGTCTAGCCGTACAGTTTTGAGCCACATGCCATGCGAGGAAAAGAAAGACATGTATGGATCCAGTCAATAAGAGGATGCATCAGAATGGAGTGAAGGAGGGAGCTTGTTGCTTGTTGTAGTAGCTTCTACGTCACAGCAACAAGCTTTTTCCAACTGCTTTTTTTTTGTCTTCTCTTGATTAATCATGATTTGATGCTCAAAAAGGCAATTTTAAGTTTAATTTTCTTTATGTATTCCCTCCATCATCAGAAAAAGCCCACAAGAACATGTTTAAAACACCAAACCCACCATTTTCATTGGAATGGGTCTTCAAGTCCCACCCACACAGACACAAATGTGTTGGAGTGTCTTAAAAAATTGCTTTTCCATTCAAACTGCATACTTATCATGCTGTCTCGCCATGACACTGTAATTTGCTTCTACTCCACAACTTTAGAGTACATTTAGTTCATCATCTGCCCAACACCACCTTCACATTTATCATCAATTAAATGTAACATTTTGACGGATGGAGGGATTTGCGTCCAATTATGCCTTCTTAAATCCTTTCGGCATCACGTTAATTGTCTTCTGAGTAAAGCTCGGTACTGTGATGAGCACACACGTGTTGTGCTGCGAGCAAAATAAAAAACCATGAGACTAATTAAAACCAAACATGCCCCCCCCCCCATACACACTACATCCACCCATTATATGCCTGCTTTCTGTAAAACTTTGGATTTCGGCGGAGCAGTTGAGGACAGAAGAGACAGCTGGTCCTGATCAAAACCTTATTCCCAGCTCACTTCCCAGGATCCCCCACAGACCGTCCCACTTCCAACAATGGTCGAGCCAGGTATTTCTTTCCCTGCATCGCCAGACTGCAGCGCTGAGATCTGAGGCTGTTCAAGCTTGGACATAAAACATTGAGAAATAAAGCCTCAGAGTGAGAAAGGCTCTGAGCATGTTTAGAGGGATGTACCATACTAAATCAATACTATAACGTGTCTGTTTTTACCCAGACAGAAAAGTCCAAACAGAGAATGAAAAGAATTTAATTTCAAATGTTTTATTTTATTTTTATTTTATTGTGCCATCAACAGTTATTAAAGCGCTCAAATTTATCTAAAAATTACAACAAAGACCCCTTATTTTAGGATGAAATCGGAAGGTTATAGCTCAAAAAAGAGCCATCGGTTGTATTCCATTAGTGCTCTTAACAAATCTGAGTATTTGCTTTTTGTTAAAGTGGTGAGAATCCAGGCTCTCTTAGTTCAATCAGGACTGGCCTCACCATTCCTTTATTGATGCTGCAGCAGCAGAAACAAGCTGTCACGGCATGCTGGTCCCAGGACTGCGGCAGCAAAAGACAACCCCAGAAAAATGGCAGCTCACCTTTTACATTTGTAATAAAGATAAAAAAACTTCTCAGACACTCTCAATCTTCCAGCGATGTTCTGTCACGGGCAGAAATGCACATTAACTCAAGAAGAAGCACAAAACAGGCCGCTCTAATTGAAAGTCACACCTGAGTACATCGGAGTCAAAGGCTAAAATTTACATCCTGAAAATGTTGCAGATCCAGTTCACTTAAGCAGAACCAATTAATATGACAGTTTGAACATGATAGATTTCCTTGCCGGAGAAAAACGTCCGGCACTTCAGGATCCAATCATTTTAAGTTGACCGCTGCGAAACTCTGCATCTGTTTAGTTGCAGCATATGGGGGCAACAGCTTATATGTTAATTCATTTGGTGCATAACGTTGATTTTTTTTCTTCTTTTCTTTTCTTTTAAGGCATACCTTATAGTGCATGTCTCTGCAAAGTAATTGTTGTAACCTTTTCTAAAGTTTCAAAGAGACAGCGTTTGTGGCATTTGAAATTTGTAATTTCTGAGTAAACACTGCACGGATACAGCATCTCCTGGGATGACAAGGAGACTGAGGGGCATTAATTACCGTGCAGATAAACAAGTAGGCACAGAACATACAAACGGCTGCTTTTCACCGATTCCATATGGCTGAATCCATTAGGAGAAACAAATGAAATAAAATGAGTCGTTAAAGTCACCTAATCAAACCACATCTGTTTCAGGTTTTACTGTCTGTGGAAGGAGCAAAGCATCCTTAATTTTGAGAAGGCTAAAAACTTTCTGCCCCCAGTTACTAGGATATGAAGACTAAAAAACCCACTCCGATTATCTTTTAAGGTTTTATAAAAGCGTTCCCAGTGGTCTTTTAGTTATAATCATGATGTTTTATGCCAAAACAAGCCCCACCCCACTTCCCATTATCTATCTGTAAAGTTTTGAGCCAGATGCCAGCTCGGACGAGGAAAACTAGGTGGACACATCTGGACGGAGCCAATGGTAGCTTCTACGTCACAACTACAATCTTTTTCCAACAGCATTTTTTTTTTTCAACCATTCCTGATTCACAACATTTTGAATAAAGAAATACTAAGAAAACCAATTGTAAGCTTAATTTTCTTTATACATGTCCTCCATCATCAGCAAAAAATGATACAAAGCACCATTTTCATCAGATTGGATCTTTAATAGGGAGATTTTGTATTCTTTGTAGCATCGACCTCAGACAGCAATGCTACTTCATCCCCCCCCATTTGTTATGAAGCTGCAGGTCAGTGTGACACGCAAATGAAAAGAAAACTCCCATTTAGTGAAAATGTCCCAAGGAACAGATCAAAACCTTATCCGTCTTTTACTTTTGGAGAAGCATTTTATAGTTCACAACAGATTAGTATGAAAATCTGGAAAAAATCTTTTCCAAAGAGGCAAAATTACCACCATTGCTTGTTTTTACAGATTGGTGGCGTTTTTCAAACGGATTTCGATATCTTTTGGCTCTCTAATATTTGTTTGTGACTCTAAGTGATCATTTTCACAGTGGGAGGCTAGCCTTTCGGCTGACTAAGTATTAGTCATGGACTTCATCGCTATAAAGCTGCAACACATTACTTTTACCTCTCCTTTCTGGCAGTTTCCGAGCTTCGGTCGCGATCGGGCCTGCCCCTGACAGGTACCATGCTTTATCCCCAAACAGAACAGTACATAGACAGTGTTCCAACCCCCCTTGCAGGCAGTTTACCATGTACCCTCTCAATGCCTCCAGCCTCTCTGAGGACTGGAAGTCTCGTCTCAGCAGGAGGCCTCAAGCTCATGTCTTCTGCAGCTTCATGCAGGTTGGTTGCCGGATAGTTCTGCCGTTACAGAGCAGATGGTGACTTTTACACACTGCATAGTTTCTTAAACCGCAAATTGGAGTCACTATTAGCAGGATGAGTGTGTTGAGGCAGTAAAATGGCACTCGACGATGTTTTGTGACGGAAAGTGCTGCTTTGGTTAATCTCCCGTAGAAAGACAAATCCTAAACCAATTAAATCTTTCATCTTAAATAAATGTTAGACAAATCTGAGCTTATTTAGGGCAAAAATTCATGTTTTTAGCATCAACTTATTTGTTTTTGTCTTGAAATCACACTAGAAAATAGCACTTATTCTCCCTGCTTAGTTCTTCTGACTTTAAGAATTTAAATGCTCTTTTTTTGTCTGTTTATAAGTTTTTTATTCATTTAAGTTCATCTGTGTGTTTCGCGGATAAATTGAATTCTTCTGCAATAATTAAATTCATTATTCATCAGCATAATGTCCAGTTTGGTTCAAATAAAGCCTTGAACTTTAGTCACTCAACATGTAACACTTAGATAAACTGCTTTCATTTGTAATGTTTTTTGTATTTTTTCCTTCCAAAAGCACACTGCATAAGGTTTTTTTCTGCAGGTTTTTACTGCTATAACTGGTCAGCAGCTAAATGTGACAAACAAAAATGATTTTGTCCCCTGAGGAGGTGGGGGGGGGGGGGGGGGGGGTTACAGTGCGCGGCGAGTCTTGCAGTCTGCTGTTGAGTGATTTCAGATGTGCATTATATTTACGAGACGGTGCGGGCAGTCCTTTGTAAACACTGTATTTCATTTTAGATACGGCGTGGTTGGTGCATGATGAGTTACAGTGGCGGAGCTTGTCGTTATTGTCTGACTGTTATTTCTGCTACTGACATGCTCATTTTACACCGCAGGTGCTAATCCTGCCATTACTGGCTGTCGGTGCATCAGATGAGGAGGAAATTCACCAGAGCTTGAGAACATGCCATTCTTTGATTGTCACATTTAGTACAATCCACAAATGTTGTGTATTTTTGCTCATGGAAGAAAAAAAAAAGCAGTAAATACTAGGTTTTAATGGGATCAATTAAACTTTATAACGTTTGAATGAAATATGACCTCTTGTGTCTGCTTCCAAAACAGGTGCGTAATTCTAACCCATTAAAATGAGACAAAAATAGACATTTTCTCCTCCTATTGCAGGTCATTAATTCTATTTCGCAACACAGTGTAAAATATTTATGTTGTCTGCAGCAACATAACCAATAAAAGAGAAAAATATATATTTTCAGCGGCCAATGAGAAGAAAGTGAATGTTTAGTGTCCTCTGTAGCTTCCTAATTTTAGATCATTGTTCCTAAACAGCAGGTTAAATCTCCATTAATTAATCAATTAGCATCCGTGCACTTGTGTCTTATTTTTCTGACCCATGCAAATTAGATTAAAATATTAGAGATAACATCAGGCTTTTAAGTGTTGAGGTTCAAGGCAAAGGCGGTGTTTTTGCGTCGTCGTGTCTCATCTTTTTGAGATGAAGTTAGCAAAGCGGCGCAGCTGCAGTGCAACTCTGTTTATTGTGTCACCAACTGCAAGAAACGCCTGCAGATTATGGAGATGAAACAGTGCAAAGGATTATCCCAGTTTTCCGATCTTAAGACGTTATGTGGTTCACTCAAAGCACAACATTTATCTCAGTGTTTCCTGCGTTCACAAAGCGCTGCCCTGCAGCAGTGTGTTGGTAGGGTGGGTGCTTCCTGTGTGCTCCGCTCATAAGCTTTCACTTTAATGTTGGAAGCTTGTGCTTGAAATTAGCAGGGCATGTATGTTTTTGTATCCATGAACACAACTGTGGTTGTGTCAGAGACAAATGATGTAAATTTAGCCTTTTAAAAAACCTTAATGGAAATTCACCTCAAGATTAAACTGAAGGAACCAAAAAAACGGCCACAAAGAAGTTTGCATAAAAATTCAAGCTGCCCTCTGCAAGAATGAACTATTGACTTCTCAAGTAATCGCTGCTTCAAGTGATTTCCAACGCTGACCACATCATTTATGAACCTTAAAAAGCCTCTAAGTCTGTCTTGACCTGTTCCACCAGATTATTGATTTTGTTGCAGATGTGCACAATGTTGAGAAAAAAAAAAGAGAAATAATTATTATTAACAACCCAGCCTTGAATTATTCTGCTAACACTCTTACGCACGGTTGTTTATATTATATATGAAAATTCACTTGGTCATGGGTGGATTTCATCAAAACTGCTAAAACCATGACCACTTTACAAACCCACAATGATATGGAAAAAAAAAAAAAACATCATAATGGAAGGTTTGAGAAGTCTTAGGGCGTAAAGCTTCTTTTTTGAATGTTCAAAAGCAACAAAAAAAGGCTCTTCAACAACAACTCTGCTTAATATCAATCAAGGCATTTCTCCAGCCAGCATTAAGGACACAAAACACCTGCTTTATTGCTAAAATCCTTTTCAAGGTCAATATTATCCTGATTAATATGCTAAAACTATGTCAAGTTTTTTTTTTTTTTTTAACTTCTAAAAGTGTTTTATTGTGGCAAAACAAATTGTAATCAAATCTTGTAAGGTTAAGTCATCAGAGTTGCAATAAACTTTCATATCACAAGTGCATGTAAAGATATGCAAGATAAAATTAGTCACGGTCCTGAAGGCAGCATTGATATTCGTTTTCTTTTTTTTTCTTTTTTTTTTTTTTGCTGCAACATCTGGATGAAGGGAAAATGCTGCTCAGAATGTTATAATCACGCAGACGAGGTCTAAGCCGCTCCATTACGGGCTAAGCTGACCTATCAGTGGGGCTTTTGCTAATCCAAATTGTGCTTTAGCTGGCAGAGACTGCTCAATTCAGACAGGCGGCTGGGAGGGGTGAAAAGATGAAACAGTTCACCTGCCATGTGTGCTGCTATCATGTTTGAGATATTTATCTCCTGGCATTAAAAATGCACAAGATCTGAGCTTTTTTTTGTTCAGTAAAACTCAGTTTTCAGCATGATATTGCTAAAAAAAAAGAAAAATAGCAGCTCAAGCTGCTTTAAGATGGCTTATTATTTGACAGAAATTGAATTGCTGCAGGTGTCACAATTAGGCCTTAGTTAAATGAGGCAAGTGGCAGTCAGGTTAATGTTGCAAAGAAGGAAAGAAAACAAAACGTTTTTTGATGACTAGTTTATACCAGAGTCAACTAAATGTCATCCTAATGATTTATATTAATATTTAACATGGTTCAAAGGTCAATGTCTACAGTTTGTGTATGACTTTGGTAAAGTGGCTCACCTGTCATTACACTAAAACCACCTTATTTTAGCTGACACATGTCTTTCTAGTGATTTATAAATGCTCTGAAGTCACGAGAAACTGGGATGATCTAAGCCAGTGTTTTTCAGCCAGTGTGCCGCGGCACACTAGTGTGCCGTGGGAAATTGCCCTCATTAACTGATCTAACAACATTTCCCATCTCCAGGAAATCAGCTCTTTGTTCATCCAAACAGGCCCCTGATAAAACACTGAGTAGTTAGGAATATAAAAGATCATAAAATTATTTTTTCTTTGTGTTTATTTGATTCTATTAAATACATTTTGATAAGAATGAAGATACAGCGATTTAGCTGCAGCTATACCTGTTAGCTATACCAGTGCCGCCCCTTTAACTGTCTCCACCAATCATTCTTGAAGGCTGAATCACATGTCATCAGTCTGACCAATCAGAAGTGGTTAAAGTCTTAACTTCCTTGTTTAGATTTAACTCAAAAAGTCTCTCAGTTCTAACAAAAATACCAGCTAAAGCTCGTCTTTAGCGGTGTAGCTTTCCACAGAATCCGGTGTCAGACCGTGGAACAAGAGAACAAAACCATGAAGCTCAGAGAAGCTGGTCTTTCTGCGGTCGGCGGATTTACGGCACTACACCTGCCATGATGCATTGGGTTAGAACGACAATGAGCGCACAATGAGCCTCTCCTCTTAACGTCTTTAAACAAGGAACACACATCAAACAGTTTTTGAATCTTTTAACTTAACTTTTAATACAACTTTTAGAAAAAACAGCTGCAACTTCCAGCTTTTTCTGCCACAATTATCATGAAAATGCCCGTGAGATTCCGGAGGGCGGGGGGCGGCTGTCGATCAATACAGACTGAGTTTTTGCTTTTTTTTTTTTTTTTTTTTGGGATGCTGGTGTGCCGCGGGATTTTTGTCAAGGCTAAAGTGTGCCGTGGCTCAAAAAAGGTTGAAAAACACTGATCTAAGCAAATGACACAAGACACTGCAAAGTTGGTTGTTTGGGGATTTACTGTGAAATTTGTAATTCAGCTGTGCTGCAACATGAAAGGACAACGCCACAACTTGGTGGTTTTGTCAAGCTGCAGCATAACTATGCTGTTGGCTGGAAAAGACAGTCATTTCTTTTCGTCCATCCATCCTCAGAATCCCTTTTTGGGCTGCTGGAGCTAACCCACCTGCTGTTGGGCGAAGGCGGGGTACACCCTGAACAGGTCGCCAGTCTGTTGCAAGGCCACACACACACACATACACACCTAATCACACCTAAGGACAATTTAGAGACATCAATTAACCTATGAAGCATGTTTTTGGACTGTGGGAGGAAGCCAGAGTGCCTGGAGAAAACCTATTTACATATAGGGAGAACATGCAAACTCCACACAGAAAGATCCCAGTCAGGATCTGAACCAAGACCTTCAAAGCCCTAACCTGTATGCTTTGTTTTTTTGTTTCCAAATGATGATCATAGCAGACAGCAGTGAATGCAGTTTATTTTTCAGCTGTGGAGTTTTTATTTTTTTTTTGTGCTACTTTAAGGAGAACGTTCTATAAACTGAAAATGAATCTGGTTTTGCCATCAAGAAGCTTCTTCATTCAGGGTGTATTTTAACTAACCAGGATTTTGCTGAAATGTCGGCATTTCTTCCCAACAGTCACAACTATTCTGTTAGAAGAAATGGATGTGAGGAAGACATGCTGTATAGTATAATTTACTATGTTCTGTATGCTACATATATGCTTCATAGTATTTATCATTTCCTTAAAGCTGAGGACAAAGACAGCTATACTCTACTATGGATGCACAACAGGGGTTGTAGTTTTATAGTACATAATCAATGTTTATTCCATGTTGTTCTCACTGTTTGTTTGAACAAAAGCAGAATGGAGTAAACGTACTTAAAGGCTTTTTAAACCAATGTTAAAATGAAATGGCAATCTATGCATATTTAGGATCAAAATGACTTAAAACAGGATGATACAGCCTCTTCAGAAGTGTACTTCTATTATGTTACTTTTCTGTTGATTTTGCTTCTTTTAGGCAAGTTATTATTGTTTTATTACAGATTTACATTGTATGACAATTCTATATCAGCAGTTCACAGTGTGCTCCATACATAGAATGTGTTACCCAAGCCGACATGGCACTGGGGAAATTAATTTGCCACAGTCATATAATGGTTGGTTATTCAATCATTGTTAGATTTAATCTAACACCATAATCTCAGTGGGTTGTTCCTCCTGGTGGAGGTTCAAAGCTGTAAAGCCTGAATGGATAACAGATTAAACAGGCAGTCCACTATAACCAGCACCTAACTGCTGCAGGAGTGGGTTCGCTGTGCTGTCAGAGAAAAAAACATGAAAATAGCTCAACAACCACTCTACTAAATGTCTCTCTTTATAGCGGAATGGGTTCATATCATGGCTTCTGAGCTTTCTGCTTTCTGTCATGTATATTTAATCATTCTCAAGATCAAAGCAGAGAAACCTCTTTCCTCATCTTATGGACCCAGACGTTTGCACCCATAATATCAGCTAACAACTGTCCAGAAATCCAGAAATATATATATATATATATATATGCATATATTTCTAACCAGTTCATGCCAGCTTTGCTCTATTCTCTTTGGCTCAAAAGAAAGATATTCTTTATCTTTCGTTGGAAATGGACAGACAACACCTCAGCTGTGAAATGGCTGATGCAAGTCGTTGAACATCTTGGTGGTTTTCGAACCTCAAGATGAGAGTTGATATGAGAACGTAATCCCTGAATGGATCTCAGTACAGCCTTCAGACCTTTGAGCAGCTTTTTTGAGCACTTCCAGTAAACCCCGGCACACACACTTAATCTTCCCAGCAGAGGTAGTTCAACAACGGCGAGGGAATCTGCCACAAACACACATCACCAAAGCAGGATAATGTTTTAGAGATATACAGATTAGCTCATGTAATCCGGCCTGCCAAAAGGAGAGCTTAAAGGGAAATGTGTCAAATGTTTATGGATGGAGTAAAACCAAATATTAAAACTTAATCTCTAAAGGCTCTTTTCTGTCGTTATACTTGCGTTTTGCTTCACTCTCAGAGTTTAGAGTGGATCAGTTAAACTGAAGACAAACTGCTTTTTTGTGAAATGTTAAATGACTTCTTGTAAAACTTTATGTTTCCTCTCTGAGGAGAAGGTAATCAAGGTTCAGAACTAGCATCATCAGCGTGAATCAACAAGTGTGACAACATTAAGCGAGAGCTGAAGGAAAACACCAATCAGCAAAGAGAACACATGATTATCAGACAGAATCTGTCTCTAAGAAAGTAGAGTTTATTCAAAATAAAGAAGCATAACAAGCAGGAGAAGATCAATCAAAGAAAAACCTGAAGAAACGCAACATTTTTGGAGAAAAGTTATAACATATATTCTCAAATAAAAGCAGGAAGTAGCTGAATTGATCATATATTGATTTCTCAGGACTCACAGTTTTTTGTTAATAAATATTAGGATTTTCACAGTTTATTAGTTGATGTTTTGTTGACTCATCCTACAAGAAAAGTGCTTTTGAGAGCCAAGCCCCCACATTCTGTTCCTGAGTTTAACACATCCAATATGTACCAAATGCTGCAGTTCCTCAAATGGCCACTAGGACAAGTTCATTTCAGTTCATACAAAATATGTACTATCTGACTACTCTTCTCTACTTCTCTTTTTAGGAAATATATAGATGCTAATTTTGATTATGATGGAGTTCACAGTTATGCTGCATTGTGGGGAATGGTCTTGCGATAGGTGTATCTCGCCTTTGCACTGGGATAGGCTCTCACATTCCCATGACCTCAAAAGAGATTTGGAAAATGGAAGAAATGATGGGGGAGATAGAAGGCTATTAATCAGACCCAACAATACACTCACTTCATCCTGCTCCACCTAACTGCCCATTTTCATACATTTACAATAAAAAAAAGAAACCACAACCAATCTGGCAAACCAATCAGAATCCTATAACTCAAGTCCAAGAAGATCTGTGCAGTTGCTGTCTGCGCAAACATTGAAGTCATGGTTCAAACAAGATTTGTCTTGAACCACAAACCACTTTTTTAGAACTTCAAATAATTTTGTGTGAACATTTTAAACGAAAACTTCAACTTAATTGGGAGGCTGCAAATCTTTAAATTAATTGATTGCAAAATATTTAAGTGATGTCAACTTGTTTTAAAAACCACTTCTTTTAAATTCCATAACATTACTGAGCTATCCAGACAACATGAGGCAATTTGCAATTACTTTGGGGGAAATGGGTGTTAAACAGACATCTATTGCCTGACCTATAATTTACTGTGTTGGAAGAGAGTTTACTGCACAGCCAATCGGACCAATTCAGAAACACACAAAAAAAAAAGTTAAATCTACTTTATTTGATTATTTAGAAATCCATTTGAAAAAAATCAAAAACATATTTCTTTAAGTAAAACTATGTTTTTTTTCTAGACACAGGTGATGCCTCAGTGACATTGTTTATGGTGTCGTATAGAGGTGGAATACAGTGAGGAAAACAAACTACTGTGAACAAACAGCTAAAGGTTATAAAGCGTCACCATGGAAACTATCTCCGATATCATATGTTTGATGTTTGGGAAGTGACAAAGCAGCCTTTCTATTGCTGCACATCCACCCGCTCCCCCTGCCCGTGCTGCAGTGGTTTTCACAAACCTGAGGATGAAATTGAATGCTGCAGATTGAGCCGGTGCGGGTTTACTTTTGGTCATGACATGACAGCGTCACGGTTCAACTTTGGCCGAGCAGATATGAACCACATTAGTCCATTATTCATGGAAAAACCTGTGCCAGCGCCTGGCTGTTTATTTGGATCATATCTCTGCCAAATAAAACTTGCTGACTGGATAATGCACTGAGAATCATGCTGTGAATCACAGCTTCCTGTCGCACATACATTTTCAGTTGAGGAATGCATAATGGTAAAGCTACATGGTGAGTTGCAGTGTTGTTCTTTCACCCTGGGTGTTACCATTTACCATAAAATACAAATTAGATGCACATATATGACCTTTTGCCACCTTGCAATGCCTGCACCTGGCTTTTCGTGAAATGCTCCTGATGTAAAGTTCTTGATTTTTGGTTTAATTGGTTGGATTTTCCCATAAAACAGAGCAACCGCTGCTTTAGTGCAGGTACACATCCACCGCGGAGCATACATGAGTTAAAGCAAAGGATCCATGTGGGCTCAGTAGCATGTTTTAATTACTTGTGAAGTCTGCTCTGCTATCTCTAACCTTCTGCACTTCACATCAGCATTCAACTAAGCCTTGTGATCAAATGATTTGGCAGTGCAACCTGCATTGCAGTTCTCTGGTCTTTTTTAATGTAACAACTCAAGTTCCAATCAATGGAAGATGCTCTGCCATCTCTGTACTGTGCAGAGTAGACCAATTTAAAAAATGTTACCTTGTGCAGCTCTTGTAAGGGTTGAACTTGTTTCCATAACATATCGTTTCACAATCGCTGAGTGTTCATAAATCGAACTGATCATGATCATTGGGGTGTGTAACGTTCTACAATAAATGAATTTCTTAATGACGCTTGTACATACAAGCCATATTTTTCCACGAAGGCAGTGATGGAACAGAAAGCCTTACACTTCAACCGCAGGCTTACACAGACAGAGAGCAGACTTGCCTTGTAATCTGGTAATGGCAGTTTTTTGGAGTCTGATTTTTTTTTTCCTTTTGCCCTACTGTCTTTTCTCTCTTTTCAGCGTGTGTGTTCTGTGTGTGCGAGAACTCGTTTTTTTTCTGTTGATCATTCGCCACACCTGCTATCTGTCTCCTCATCAAGCCTGGAGTTGTATATTTCCTCCACTGAGATTTCCTGAACTATAAACAAGTTGGTTCATTGTTGACTTTAGCCATTTACACTTTTAAATTACCAACACCTTGACTTCTCTGTCATCAATTATCCACATTTCAATTGATTGTAGCCAATCAAATCTGAGATTCCCAGGTAAGTTCACACTAACATTTGAAAGGTTCATAAAAAACGTCATAATTTAAGATTTATACACATGACAAACAAGACTTTTTAATTATTTACTAATTCAAAACTGTTTAGTTTGTTCATTTCAGTCCAGATTTTACAAATGAACTTGTCTAAGGATTTTTTTAATAACAGGCTACTCATATTTTAATTGTAAATTTGAATAATAGGCTTTACAAATTACTACCACAATATTTGCTATTTCTCTCACATTAATAGTTCATGCTTTTTCAGTTCCACTGCAGAATTAAGGACCTGAACTCTTTTTGAGGACCCACTCTGATGAAAATGATGTTTTTTAAAATTTTCTTGTGAAATTTCTCGGATGATGGAGGACATTTATAAAGAAAATTAAGCACAAAGTTACATTTCTGAGTTTCTTTATGCTAACTGTTGTGAATCTGGATCAGATAAAAAAAAATGCTGTTTGTAAAAGATCTTATTTGTGATATAGAAAATATATATATCACAAGCTCTGGACTCTCAGGAACTAAGAGGGGAAGTGGGGTGGGGTTGCTCTGCTCCAATGGTCCGCCTTCAACTCAGAGGCGAATTACATATAAACTGCTGCTGCTCTGCAGAAACCATGTCAGAGAAAACAAGACAGTTTTTTTAATTTATTATTTTAACTAAAGGTGGCATAATCATAATTAAAAGACCACTGGGAAAGCTTTTAAAATAGCTCAAAAGATGATAAAAGTGGTTCTGTAAAGACCTAAAGTCCAATGTTAGTATTTTTGTTTGTTTAACATCTCTTAAGCATTGATCTATCCTCTTTAGGGTCTTGTCTTAACATGAATGTTTATTACAACACCAGTCTGATCACTTACACCAAAGTTATTAAGTTAAAGATTATTACCCCTCCCACCATCAACTAGAAATATCCTCTTTTCCAAACAGTTGAATCTTCAAGAAATTATGAAACTAAGTGGTTTCAACATGGATTATCACAGATTGACCACACAATTATTAATGCTTTCAGTGGACACTTTATGTATCTGTGCCTATCAGGCATCATTTTTTTCAATTAATCCTCTGCAGGCTGAATGTGGTGCAGCAGATCTCTTCAGTGGGCATGATGCATGTTAGCGTTAGCGCGATTCGTGGAGCTGCGAGGTGTTGTTGGTTTCTCCTTTTTTTAACAAGCTCATAGAGCAGCTGCTTGTCTTGGGGACGGTTGGGGCCAGGAGAGTTGCAGGATTTATTATGAGAAACAATATTATCGCCGGCTCCACCTGATGATTGCCTCATTATAAATAGTCTCCACATTGACTTTTACCTAAGCAAGACAGAGCGCTATTAAAGGATGCATTATCCTCACTTCGCATGTTCATTATTTGTTGGAGCTCAAACAAAAAACCCTAAAGTGACCAGCCTCAGGCTTGGGATTCAGATAAGCCTAATATGCATATATTTTTGCACAATTAATTTTAATTAAGTGACTAAAATATGAGGCAGCATCATCACGATAATGTCCTTTTGGGAAAGAATGATCCATCTTTTTACACGCTGATTTAGAGCAAACTATCTTTTCTTTTAGACAAATATTTTTAGAAAAAAAAGAAAAAAAAAGGAAATGTATTAACAAAACACACCACAAAAGCTCTTTGCACTGCTTTCTATTCATGATGATTTCTTATAATGCATGTGATAAGTGGAAACAATTTTAGTACCATGTTGTCAGACATTTTTGGTGAAACCATAAATAATTTGTTTTTCTTCATAAAACGGGGAATGCTTGTCTGCAAGAACATGGAATTTATTTGTTCTTTTTTTTCTGAGTTATAAAGAACAATGAGCCGCTGGAGACAAAACTAAAGTCCTGGAAAAACCCCAGTGGTAAGGCGTGAGCCCCCACAGATCAAAGGTTTCCAGATTCGTAGGTGTTTTCAAGCAATTAAAAAGCCGAGCTGGTGTGTTTCTATACCTCAAAGGTTAATTTTGTTACCCAAGACAGTGTTTTCTCATTTCCCTGACATGCCAGTAATCAAATCAGAGTCTGATTATGGTGATGTGATCACTGTAAAGCTACATAGCGTACCCAAAATATTCCTCGCTTGTTCTCAGACCAGATGTTCAGCCGATCCGACGGAGCACAACCAGAGTGAGGGGGGAAAAGCTGTTCAAACAAATGCAAACACGTTGCGCTTTTGCAGTCAAGAATAGAAGAACAATTGAACCAAAATTACTATGATTACTCTATTATTTTGATGAAACCTGTTGGTCCTCAAATTTCTCGATAATTGATAAACACACAAAATAGTTTTGATTTACGATGAATATTCTGACAGATGAATAAATATGTTGTCAAACCTCCTCTGTTTACCCTGCCATTAAAGGGAATCATGCTACTGACGAAGTAGACATTCATCACTCCACCTGCTTATTAACCTAAAATATGTAGAAAGTGACATTTCCGGCATTGTTCACATGTTACCCTAGCAATATCCCATAAAAAACACGTTACTATAGCAATGCAGGATTTGTTTTGCCGCCCTTAATGCACTGTGCAGCCTTTATCACAGCAAGATGCTGGAATGATGCTGTGGGGAGCATTTAAGTAAAAGTGACTTATGCTTGAATTTAGTTAACACATCCAAGACACCATTAATGTCAAGTTTGACATGTCTGTTTCAGATCCTCACACACACAGTATGTAGTCAACAGAATAATGAAGCAAACTTGATGTGAATGTGGATGTGTCATTCTCTGTAGCCTGAAGGCTCTCTGAAGCATGAAAAATATTGCTTTCAGTTAATTAACAAATATTCTAATACTGGCTGTTTTTAGTGGTTGCTGTTATCACCTGGTGCAGAACAAACAGGAATTTATATATTACCGCTCTGATCCACCTTGTAAGTGATGTTTTGTAATTCACACCTTATCTTTAGTTGGGCTGATGTGTAATTACTGTTCTTTTGGGAACAATAAAGTCTTAAATATCTATTTTTCCAAAGCGGTTAAAGACCCACTCCAATGAGTTTTTGGTGTTTTTAACATGCGCTTATTTATTTTTTTAATTATGGAGGGCAACATATGAAGAACAATAACATTAAAATTGCATTTCTGAGTATTTCTTTATTCCAATCGTTTTGAATCAGGTGCAAATAAAAGAAATGCTGTTGGAAAAAGCCCGCAGCAGTGACGTAGGTGGGAGCTACAGTCGGCCGGCCACAAGCTCCCTGCTTCGTGCTTGCAGACAAATGGATCCATGTACGTCTTTGTTTCCCTCGTCTGATCTGGCATCTGGCTCAAAACAACAAAACTCGCCATTTTTGTTGCACCAGTAATGTTAGGTAGGGGTTGTGAGGAGGCTGTAAGCTAGTGGGAGAGAGTGTAAACAAAGGGTGGATGGGAAATGAGGGCAGGCTTACAACACGACACGCCGATTGTCCCACCCACAACCCAGAGGCGATTTTTGGAAATCTATGACCTAGAAAACTAAACGTTTTTTCGATTTTGGTAAAAAAAAAACTGCAAAATCGTAATTAAATGACAAGTGGGAATGATTTTAAAACAAGATGATCTCAAAGATCACCATGTAATGTAGTATTTTTAACATGAAAACAATACAGAAACAGTTTTTTTTAATGAAAAGTAGTGTCATTACTAAATTGACATAGTATTTTTAACCCACATGCATTCAATTGTGCTTGGAAAATAACCATATTGATGTGCTTTATGCAGGAATGTGTGAGGCTTAGCAACAAATCCAGCATCATAATGCTTTGAAAACATCCTTTCTCCCAGCTTTCGGGGTGTTTTGTGATGTTTTGATTATATGACACTCCTTTGCCATGTTTTCAAGTGCGTGTTTCTTGGCCCCCGACAATCCTCCACCTCTCCTGCAAGATGATGTGACAGAGAGAAGCGCCGAGCTGTCATTTGCCCAGACCATGACAGAGAACCACATGGATGTGGGGTGCATACACATCATTCTGCTCGAAATCCACGCGCAACCTTGACACTTTATCTCATCTGGAATGAGCTGTGTGCAAAACCGTGAAAACCCGACGTCACCCGCAGTGGCAAAACTAGACTTGAGGAGGTTCTGTGTGTTGGACATTTTTAAACAGCAGGACGAGAAAGCAATAATAGAAAACACAGGGAACATACACAAACTTTATATCGTTGAAATGCAGATGTTTTTGTATAACAATAAATCTCATTAGGCTCCATGGTGATCATTACATCCTCAGGAGGATTTGCTCTTTTGTATTCATATTAATCAATAAATTAGCATTAATATGACTCTATGCTTGCCTTAAATTAAATGCATCATTGGTTGGACAACCAGAGCACATCGCATAAGGTCAGCCGGCGTTGTTTTGCTCCAGTTAGTTTTCTTTTTCCGAAATGCTCTCCTCCGGCTCCACCCAGGGCTAAAGTCTCTGTGAGCTTGATAATCAACAGCTTTGCAAACACTCTGGCATTTTACTTTTCATTATTTTTGACCAAATAATTTATCCGGCAACAAAAGAGAAAATCGTTTGTCTCTATTTTTTTTTTCTGAAACGTCTGCCTCTCAGTTAATTAAAGTCTACAACCAGAGGCCAATTAGCTTAGCTTAGCTAAATGGCAATGAATAAACAATGTGCTTAACTGAGTGAAAGTCTATGTGCAGTAACAAGCATCACAACTAAGACTCAAAAAACACTTTTCTGCTTTAAATAAGAAACACATTGATGCAGACAAAACTTTATAAAGCCTTTTAGCCCATTGGATAATAGCTACAGGTGAGTGTAGAAAAGTTCTTCAAATAAAGTGACTTTTCTTTATTCTCCCTGGTTACCACAATGGATTTCTTTTGCTTTTTCCTTATATTACACTTAAGGAAAATATATGTATATATTTCACTTGAAGAAAAAGCAAGTTGTTTTCGACTTGCTTAGGTTAATCCACTTTATCCACCTTGTTTGTTTCCTGTAGTGTTTACTATTTTTGATGCTGCTGTGTGAATATCCCAATTTTATAGACCAGATATTCCTGTCACAATGGAAATGCAGTTGATTTGGCTTGAAGGAAGAAAACCTACACATTCAATACACATTCAACCCAAACTTGCCCAAAACTTATGGAACAACAAAGCAGGTGGCCTGACCAAGAAGAGCTGAAAACCGGGTGTTTAAATCCACTGAGGGTAATTATCTAAATGAAGACAGTGTGGATAATCAACTTTAATCTGGTGTGACTGACAGGAGGACAACTCAAGGCAGAACATGACAAGAACCAAGTAAATGTGACCAAAATCCAAACGAAAGTGCACAATCCTCACCATTCTGGAAAATGACCCTTACAAAAAAAAACTCTAAACATGTAAATAAATCCCTCCTTTGTGCGGCCTAACAAAGTTTGAGCGATTTTGACTTCTGGCTAGATGATACAGGCTTTTTTTTATGGATTTTTAGTTATTTAAATCCTGGAAATCTCTAAATTCAAAGTAAAGTCCCCACATGTTACACACACCCACCTGAAAACAGGTTAATTGTCAGACAGAAGCCTTTGAGTAATTGACAGGACTTCTTCCCCAATATATTAAAAAAATATGAAGAAATGAAATCTGGAGAACTGACCAAAATGACCAACAAAGAGGGAACCTAGTCCTATTTGAAAGTAATTTCTACATGAAACCTTTTTTAAGGTAAAGTGTGCACAGAGAGCAAATAATGGGCAGAATTTGGTTTCTTACTGTTATGCAACTGTGATCCAATGCTCTATGACAAGAATGAAAACTCCAGGTACAAAGGTAGTAGGACACTTCCTTATGGATGCAGACATGTGATTCCTTTGGAACTAATGCAATGACCCCGTGCCTGTTTGCTAAAACACCAGCAGAACAACAAAAAAATTTACCTACAGTGCAGCACACAGACATTAAGTCAGTTTGATCACCTCTCTGAGGTTGTCTCAAATCTTCAAGCTCCGGTTTCATGTCTCCACACTCAGGTCTGCTCATCCCTGCTCTTTTTCTTAAAATAATCCAGATTAATTGCTTCATTAGAAGTGTTAAATCATCACAGAACAGATGAACGACTGTGTGTCTATAGTAATGAACCACAAATATAAGGGATGGTGCAGTTCTATGGAGCTTGATTGTGTTTTTTTTTTCTTTTCTTAACAGCACTGTGAAGCAGAAAGTAATGTGGGTATTATGCCTTCCTGTAGATTTTCTGTGTGTGTCATTTTATAGTTATTTTTGGATTGTGTTTAATTTTTTCACATGTATATTAATCTTAATTTGATTTATTTTAATGTGGATCTAAAAACTGAAATGATTTAAGTCAAAACAGTGAGTTAATTTGTTACGCATTTCCAGATTTTAATAATTTTACCTTTTTGAACTTTTACATGACATCACGTTCAAGTCATTGTGGCCATAGCTTTTATGCTGTCAAGATATTTTTATTTAATTTTTTTAATTTTTTTTATTTTCAAACTTGTGTTATATAAATAAAAGCATTTGTTTAAGGCATCATAGGTTTAACCCTTTTGAGTGTGTATACATATACACACACACAAAACCCCCCCAAAAAACTTAAAATAGGTTGATTACATTAATAGACTACAAAACAAGTGCCATCAATTTATGATTATTTGTCAGCTAACCAGTGAAAACAAACCATTTTTTGAGTATACAGCTCTGGTTAATATTTTTTGGTTGTTGTTGTATGTTTTTATTGGAAGCAATAACTTTTTAAATACATAGACTTCAGATTTATCAAATAACTTTTTTTTAATCCAACAATTTCTAAGTGAAGTGAAGACTCGTTGGAACTGTTGACCTATGACTGAAAGTCAATTGTGTCTTTTGACACCCAAGACAAAAGAGAAATTCCAGGTGATCACAGGCCTTTTTCCCTATTTGAATGGGGCTTAATAAGAAATCATATCTTGCTTGTTCAATCAGTAGAAATTAAATAAATAACAGTAAATGCTGCTGATACGGGGTTCTGCTGTGTTTTATGTTTAATTAAACCTTTTATTATCGTTTGCATTGCAAATACTATCATTGTTTGTGTCTGGCTTTACATTTCTGCTTGCATTTACAACAGCAACCGTCCGTTTCAGAGTGCAGAGCCAGAAATCTGTCTCTGAACAACGTATGTGACAACAAGCACAGTGGTGTTCACACATTTCTTACAGTCAGAGCTTCTGACTGCAGCCTTCATCTTTTGCCACCCAAGTTTAAGACTTGCATCTTTTCTTGTTAACATTGTTCTACCAGAGAGGCTTGCTGTGCCAAAGTCACTTTTGCACATCGCTTGTCTTCCTATACCTAGTTATTTCAGTAACTTGACTGCACATCACAAAGATTCATTGTCATTACAACAGCCAGTCGAGTCTGATCAACGGGATTTCTACAGGGAATTGCCATCTAAAAACATTCTTAGTGCTGTGCAACGGTTAGAAAATAAAAGTTTGTAAATCTGTTAAGGATAAAACTAAATTCATAAAAAAAGCACTTGCATTGTACACACGTCTTTACAGTGCCATTGTGCTGCAGTGTTGAAAATGAACGCCAGAGTGGAAACAAGTGCTAGTGCTGCTTGTTTTGTCTTTGCATTTGCATGTACTTGCTGTACTTTAGCACCAAAACAAATCCAGCGTAAATGGCTGTCGTTCCCCAGGAATAGAGCCATTTCAAATGTTGCACAAAGAAGATGACGAGGCTGAACCCCTCATACACAGAGAGGTTTGTAACGCTGTTTTGATGGCTTGCGGATCCCCTGCGAAAAAAAGACGAAGCTGGTGTCAGCGAAGGCGACTAAACGGCAGAGTACGGATCAAAGCCTTAAAACTCCATTGCAGCCAATTAAAGATAAATATGCCACAGACTGATTCCAGAGATGTTAGGGTATCAGGTCACTTGTGTTTCTTTGTAATTAGTCTGCTGGAGCATCAAAGTTCTCATGAAAGCTGAGCTGCTCAGCAGGACGTGAGGAGCTAAGAGGACCTGACACATGACACCAGTTAGTTCAAATGGAGGCCTTTGACCTTTGCCGCCTCAGAGTGTTGTACTCGCTTTTATGCAATTGCAGATTGCACATATCAAAGTGGGGGCCTGTCAGTTAAAGATAAAATGGGTCTTTGGGTTTTTGTTTTTTAATGTCTTGTTCTGTAGAACACCTGGGAGAAAATTAAAAGTATTTTATCTTTTTTGGATAGATTTTTCTGAAGCGAAATGGTTTAATTTTTTATTTTACAATGTTTCACATTATCATAACGACCAGTTCCAGTTTGCAAGAAGTTAAAGGATAGCACTAGTGGGAAATAAAAGCGTCTGAATCCCAGCACCACCGTTGCTTTTTTTTTAATTTCATCTTATTTTTTTATTATTGAAGGGGAAGCTTTATTGACTTCAGAAAATAAGATTTGTGATGAGATTTGTCATGAGAGATCAAAACTTGAAACAGGTGGTACATTCAGTTCCACCTTTGTTCCATCATTTGCACTCAATTAACCTTTGCTGAAATGGATTGCTAACATTGTTAATACGAAGATGGAAACAGTGAATGGATATTGTACAATTTGTACAGCGTAGCAAGGCCAGAGCAGTGTATGATGGCCAACATTACTTCTCTGCAAATGTCCTAATGAATATCATCAAAGAGTTCATGTATTTGCATTTTCTAAGGTATAAATTAAGGGTTATTTTAAAAGGCTTTAATTGATGAGGGAATTTTAGACGGTGACAGGTCTCAGACTCTATGTCTGGAATGGTGCGAAAGGAAATAAAAGCTAGAGGACAAGGTGCTAAATAAACAGAAAATGCTCATTTAAAAAGAAAGTAAAAGACTAAAAAATAAATATCAAGTTGACTAACAATAAAAAGACATCAAATGTTATGCTATTTCTCTCAAACTAGGTACACACCGTTCTTGAACATATTCTTGTTCTTGAAACAGCGGTTGGCCCATGGTGTTCACAATGGACCAACAGGGAGGGGCTTCTTCTTCTTCTTGTTTTTTTAGTGTCTACTATGTCCACCACCTACTGTTGAAAAAAGGCTTGGCGTGAAATGTTAAAGCAGTGAAAATCCCGCACTTTGGGCACGAAACCTAAACCATTGCGAGCATCCTTGCAATGGCATTACCATCATGTCAGGAGAGTGGCCTCGGTTTATCCTTATTTGAAACACAAACGCGGATATCACCTGGATTTACCAGATAAACCACATCAATGCACAACTATAAAATCCAAGTCCCTGATTGGTCAAAGTTTGTACAAAATGGCCATGCCGTTTGTACAAGGACCCCAAAAAACGGGTGTAAAATCTGGTGTAGCTACTCATAAACCCACCAGCCCGAAACAGGTGTTTAAACCTTACATTGGAAGTAGCTGCTTGAATGTACATTATTTCTAATTTAATTATTTAACCTTTATTTTACCAGGAAGTCCCTTGAGATCAAATTTATTTTTTGAGAGAGACCTGGCCAAGAGGCATTGGCACATACACACACATAAAAAACAAATAAACCCAGGGTGATGTCTATGGCAGTTACACTCAAAAGATAATGCAACATTAATCTGCGGCAATGTCATTCAGGAGAGCAGAAACTAAATTATAAATGCTTTATGTCAGTTTTGTGTGGCAATCATTTAATCAGCCTGCCACATCTAAGCATGGATTTTCTCAGGGGGACATAAAAAAACAAAAAAAACTAAAAAAAAACTGAATGTATGCTATGAGTGCAACACACAAACTAAGATGGTCCCATTGAGGGATCGAGAGATGCAGAAACAAACTGTTTCATTAAATATGAAACAGTTTGTTTTTTTCTTGTAAAAGAGTGTATTTGACCAAGTAATGCAATGTTCACACAACAGTTGAAACACAAAGACAAAAGGCTACTCGAGCAAGACAATGCAAGATAATATAATGGCAGAAAAAAAAAGAAAAAAAACTGGAAGTGCTTTGGAAGCACCCCAGGAAAGATCTTAGTATTCTGATAGATTTTGTATATCAAAATATGACAAACTCTTATTCTGACATGCCATCGACGTAGCCTAAGATCATCTTTTTCTTTCCCTCAAGGGCCACTTCCATTTTCCCTCCAAGACCACTTTAAGTTTCTGAGAGATTTTATCAGTGAGATGAATGGGCAGGCAGGGGGTCGCACACAAGCCAGAGTGCTGGAGAGCTCCTAAGAAGATTATCATGTGGAGTTGCTTTTGTGTCTTTTAATTGCACCAATTGCAGCGGGTGAAAATGTTTACCATCAGATGGAAAATCTTAGTTAACTCAGAGAGCACAATTAACTTTAAGCTACAGCAATTTGGGATAAAAGTGGCATGTTGTTTGGTTTTAAAACTAAAGGAAAGGGACATTTGGAGAGGGGGAACACACCCCACTGCCTTTTGAATGCTGGTTAACACAGAAAGCAGCCATATTTGTTTGTTTCATGTAATTCGCTTGATTTATTCAGACTTGATATAGATGCATCTGTTGGGTGGAAAAGTGACAGACAATACAATACTGTCTTTTTATTTTTTTTAATTTGACCTTCTCTATAGCTTGATAAGTTTCAAAATAAATGATATTAGAAATTTGACCTTTAACATTAAGAGCTTTATCATTTAAACTCCGGACATTATGAGCTCCATCATTTGAACTTCAGACATTCCAACATTCCGAGCTGCTTCATTTAAATTTCCAAGATTCCGTGGGCATCTATAAACTCCTGACATGCCAAGCTGCATCATTTTATCTTTAAACATTCGGAAATGTACTGTCAATTGAGAGGCGGATCTGAGCGGCGTCCGTAGTTGTGCGGTTGCTGTATCAGCCTGTTGTGTTGAAGAGAGAGCTGGGCCAAAAAGCGAGGCTCTCAATTTACCGGTCGATCTTCGTTCCAAAACTCACCTATGCTCATGAGCTTTGGGTCATGACCGAAAGAACGAGGTCCCGAATGCAAGCGGCTGAAATGAGCTTCCTCCATATGGTGGCTGGGCGCTCCCTTAGAGATAGGGTGAGAAGCTCGGTCACCCACGGAGAACTCGGAGTAGAACCACTTCTCTTCTACATTGAAAGGAGCCAGTTGAGGTGGCTCGGGCATCTAGTCCGGATGACTCCTGGACGCCTCCCTGGGGAGGTGTTCCGGGCATGTCCATTTGGACGGAGGCCCCGGGGAAGACCCAGGACACGTTGGAGAGACTATGTCTCTTGGCTGGCCTGGGAACGCCTCGGGGTCCCCCCAGAGGAGCTGGAGGAAGTGGCCGGGGCGAGGGAAGTCTGGGCATCTTTGCTTAGACTGCTGCCCCGCGATCCAGTCCTGGACAAGCGGAGGAAGATGGATGGATGGATGGATTATTTTAACTTTGGACATCTTGAGCTGCATTATTTAAACTCAGAGAATCCAATCATTTGAACTACCATCATTCTGAGCTGCATCATTTAAACTTCAGACATTCCAAGTGTATCATTTATCCTTCAAAAATTCCAAGCGGCATCATTTACATTTTTGATATCCAAGTGCATCATTTAAACTTCCAACATTCCGAGCGCATGCTTTCAACTTCTAACATTTTAACTGCATCATTTTAACTTTAGACATTCCAAGCATAAGATTTATCCTTCAAAAATTCAAATCTGCTTAATTCAAATTTTGGACATTCCGAGTGCACCATTTAAATTTCCAACTTTCCAAACTGCATCCTTTCCACATAGAACATTTCAAAATGCATTCTATAAACTTCCTACCTTGAGAGCACATCTTTTATACTTTGGACATTCAGAGTGCATGACTTAAACCTCCAAGATTACAGGTGCACCATTTCAACTTCCAACAGTTTAACTCAATCATTTAAACTTCAAACATTCCAAGTGTATCTTTTAATCTCCTAAAAGTCCATGTGCACCATTTAAGTTTCCGACATTCCAAGCTGCATCCTTTACATTTTGGACATTCTAATCTACATCATACAAACTTCTAACATTCTAAACGTATCATTTAAACTCCAAACATTCCGAGCTGCATCATTTAAAGTTCCGGCATTCTAAGCTAGGCTATTTGAATTTGGGACATTCCAAGCTGTCTCATTTCAGTTGAAGATTTTAAAATTGGTCACTGCTAAGGAAATATGTATAGTGCATACACACCAATGAAATTAACAAACAGCAAAAAAAAAAAAAAAATGTCCTTAAACTCTGTTAGACTGTGCATTAACTAAATGTTTATAATTCATGTGTATCATTATAGCTCTTTTTTTTTTTTTTAAACATGCTTTAAAATCCAAAACGTTCCTTCAGGAAAGGACACAAAAATCAAGCTGAGTCACAATGGAATTTATTGGCCTACAACAAAGCTGAGATTTAAACATGTGACTGACGAACTGTTTTTTTTTTTTTTTTTTTTTTATTATTTATTTTTATTGCCAGAATTACAATAAAGGTTTGGATGATTGTAACTTTGGGATGTTAAAATTTATTAGAAATTGAGGATTTATCTTGCCAGTTTGGCTCTTATGTAAACTTTTTTTTCGTAATTTTAGCAGGTGATTGTTGCACAAAAACATCAATACTTGCTTTCAAACATCTCTTTAGCATCACACTAATTCACAGAATTATAATACTTGAATTCAAGCCTTGACATGAAAAATGATGCACAGGCTTTTCAATTTGAAAAGGTGAAACAGGTCATTTGAAAATTCATTACAAGTGGGATTTTGCTTCAGTAAACCATTTATAACTAAAAAGAAACCAATTCTTTTGTGTTTTTTAGATATCAGTATTCAATTATTCAAATTGTTTTCAGTGTGCAATAACACTAACATCATTCAATATGTGGTGCTCCTTTTATTCTGTCAGTCTTCAGGTTTTTCTTTCCACACCTCAACCCTTGAACTTCTCAAATAAAGTCTGAACAATGTCCCTCTTATGTAAGCCATTTCCCATGCTTAAAAGCATCAAACATACTATTCTGCACAGCTGCCAGAAGTCTGGATGTGATGTTTTTACAGTTCCAAATGTGAATGGGCTTTGTGTTTCAGAACACTTTTCAACCAACCCTCAGGCTGTCCGCCCTTTGAGCCCGCCGCTTTTTCTAGCATTTCTTTCCATTGATGAGGACTAATGACCTCATGGGAGAGTGAAGCAAATGCTACCTACCTGGGCCACCTACCTGTGAGGCCTCAGAGGTAGGTGGCCCATTCTATAGAAGCTTTACAATCCCTGTTCTTAAGGTCTGCCGTTATCAGAGGGGCCCGTGACTGCTCTACACACTGTCAATTGGCCAAACAAATACACACAGACGCATAATTCAGAGAGGCTATATGAAAAAATATCATTACAAATGCTTAATCTGGAACTTTCGGAGTAATACTGAGCTGTGTGTTCCCTGGTAATCCTCTAAAATCCAACAAATTCAGGGAATTTGGGAAACTAATACCATGCTTGACCGCTCGCAAATGTCTATGCTGCTTTAGTTTAAGTGTTCCGAGCCGGTTTTGACATCTAAATCGCTGTTTGCCACATATGTTGAGGGAAAGTCAGTTGTGATTTGCGGCTTTTTGGAAGATGCCCTTTGGCCGGAATCACATGCAATCATATGGTCCAGTGAGCGTCTGTGCTGCGCAAGTCGCAATTATCAAATCTGAGAATAAAGCGAGCAATGATCATTTTCAAAATGACTGATGGAAGAGACAAGCTAATTGAGAGCGGAAAGTGTCCTAGAGTTAAATGAGGTTTGACTAAATGTTTCCTTGGAAATATTAGGCTGCATTAAGTTTTGGAAAGAAAACTGCTATTAAATTCTTCTGCAAACTCGGAGCAGGACGTCGATGGCAGAGGCAAGGAAAAGGAACCACCAGAATTCTAAATTCTAAATCTTGTTTTTTTTTTTTTTTTTTTTCCACAAACTACGATGTGTTGTCTTGCTGTTTCATGCAGGACTTGCACAGGAAATGCAAATGAAAATGTGCATTTACAAAGCATCTGTCAGAAACGAGCTAATGGCAGGATCCACTGACAAACAGTCTCTTTTATTCCAGGTTTGCATATTCCAAAACAGTAATCTCTTTAAGTCTCATATTAGTTTTATTTCTTGCAGATGAAAGACTGTAAAAATAGACGACGATCAAAGGTGCCTCTGCATCTGCTGAGAAGATGTATTCATCGGCCGTCACAGAAAGTGGGTCTTCTGCAATGTGTCGGTCTAAAAGCAGGAGCTGCAGATCCACAATTTCTCTGAGAGCCAGGTGCTCAAAATCACCTGAGGTTGCCAACTGCTCTCCCACTTGTACATGTGTGCCCTCGGCATGCGTTATCAATGTTTAAAAGCTTTATAATCTTGGAGAAAAACGAGAGGCAGACAAGGGGCTTGTTGTATACAGGGAGAAGGAGGGAAAAAAATGTTACTGGAGTGAGCATCACGGGGAAAAAGGCTCGGTAGAGGAGAAGTGGTCATTTATGTCCACTTTTCAACCACCATTTCTAAAACCTCTTATTTCTAAAACCTAGAGTAGGGCCCTTCAGTTTGCCTAATTCAAATCCCTGACCACAGACTCAGTCTGAAAAATTGATTAATTTAAACTTTTTTTGGACCTTTTCTTTTATGAATCCCTTTTAAATCTTTAGGTCCTTGGATCAAAAATAAAAACATGACACAACCCAGTTCATGTGACGTCTAATGAAATCTCTGAAGTTGTGATTGTATGCTCCTGCCGAATATAATCAGTCCTGCCACACACACTGGGTTTAATTAGTCCTAAAAGCTGTAAAATTGACAAAGATGTGATTTTTTGGGGTGATTTTTCTTTTTAATGACTCAGATCCTTGGTCACTGACCAGTAACACGGCAGCACAGTGGTTGAGCTTCTTGCAGGAAGTCACTTTCACCTTTAATAAGATCCAAAACACCTGCAGAATTCATTACAACCATGGAGACCAGAGGTTAAAAATTCAGAAAGCTACTCTTTGAAAAAATAGACAATTATATATCATCTGGAAAAATAGAATAGAAAGAAAATCGATTCATATGAATATAAATTAGAATCCTTGTGTACTTTTTTTCATTCAATAAAAATTTATTTTCGATTGATAGGAGTTAGGAATATTTCAATTCTAATCTGACCAACTTTATAATATGTATATATATATTATTTAATCTCCTACCATACTTGTATTTATTTATTTTTTACAAATCTTACTTCCATCCCCGAAAGACCAACTCCAATCATCTTTTGATCTATTTTAAAGGCGTTCCTTTAAAGGCATTTATTTATGATTATGTTGTTTTTAGGCAAAATTAAAAACTAAATAAAAAACTGTTGTTATAGTGCATAAATTTATAGGATATATAGGACATAATTTCTGCAAAGTACCTCATTAGAAATTTGCCACTGAGTTGTGGGCGGGACCATTAGCACAGAGTAACCCCGCCCCCCTTTCCCTTCCCCCTGTTACTGAAAGCTCCCTGCTTACATGCTCTGCCTCTAGCTTACAGCTTCTCACACCCTCAAACCAACAAAATTGGGGCAACAAAAATTGTGAAAAACATTGGAGCTATTCAGCAGTACAGTCTTGATGAGGAAAACCGTACATTGATCTGTCGCTTACAAAGTATGCATCAGAATAGAGAATGGCGCTTGTGGCCCACCCTGCAAATTTTCCACATTATCTTTTGTCAGTGCCATTTTTTCATCTGCTCATGACTCAAAATGATTTCAATAAAAAAGAAAAAATGCTCAGAAATGCAGTTTTGAGCTTAATTGTATTAACATTTTTTGTCCAACATCAGAGAAATGCCACAAGAACATGTTCAAAACACCAAAAACATGATTTTCATCAGAGTGGGTCTTTAATTGCACACAAATAGGACCAATAATATCTAAACGTGGCATCGCCTGTTTATTATTATATGTGCTTAACTCCATTTGATGTTAAACAAAGTGTCAGCTCACACTGCCTCATTAATGGCGACATCGTTAGGCAGAGCAGTTTAGAAGCAGTTCTCAGCCCTGAGACAGGCTCTGTCAGAAATGTTAGGTGTGACAGCACTTAATGAAAAAAATTTGCATCTCTAAACAAATCTCCCTCCGTGACAGAAGGTGAATTCTCGCTGCTTCTTCCTGTGCTTTTTAAAAGTTGTCTTTAGCTGCATCACATAGCCGAGCTGCGCACCGCGAAAGCAACCCACTGTTCTGCAAACGAGATGAGATGATTCCTGTTGAGAGGTGGCTGCGCCGCCTGTCTTATGTCGTCTGCCTGTGACCTTTCAATGATCAACTCGCGCGTCCTGCAAGTCCACAACGCCAGCCTGGGCAAGAAAAGGCGATGTGAGCAGTTAAGATTGTGTACGGCTCACGCAGGCCGACTTCATAAAACTGAGCCAAAGCGATGAAAAAAATCCCTCTGACACGAGGGAGGTAGCTGCCATCCCATTTTAATTACCTGGAAAACTGCAAGTCAGACCTGATTTCTTTGAGGACTTTTTAGGCTGACAGATAAAAACAAAAGTGCTAAACCTTTTTTTTCCAGACTAAAACTTAACTAATCCAGCCGGGACGTGGAGACTGAACGGATAAACACTGAACAGAAGTGAGCAAGCAAACCATTTTAAATGCAGCTTAAATCAGGTCTTATGGTAAACAGCACTGTTGACACAAGAGAACTGCCTTCAGACTGCATCGCAGATACAGTATGTTAGATTCATTTCAAAATTACGTGTACAATTTAAAACCATTGTGTCCTTTAAAATTATTGAGATATCTTTCTGAAAGGATGATCCCTTTATTTTATAAATCTGCTAACCTGTTAAAAAAATCTATGATGAAAAAAAAAAAAAAACATCTGAGAGGTTTTGTGTGGACTGTTATTGTAAAGTCCATACTAAAATCAATACTTATCATAGCTAAATGTACACCAGGCTTGTTTGTAGCTGCAGGCCTATAAAAGGCAGCAGCTCGCATATGTTGCATGCAGAATGGAATGGGTTAAAAAGAAAAAGTCTGTTCTGCTATTGTAAGCAATACGCCTGGGGTGAAAAGGCGCTAAAAGCTAAAGTCGGCTCAAAGCCCCTGCCTGATCCACCGTATGCTTAACGGCATGGAAACATTTAAGGTCACATGTGTGCAGATAATGGGAGAGTAAGGCAGCTTATATGAGCTTGAGTAATTAATGAGGGCAAAGGGATCAAAGCATATTTCATAAAATCTGTGGCAGCTGTTGAGGCCTGAAAACTGGTTCTTTTGTAGGTCTGTCTCTTCAAGTGGGCTTAAAGACCCACTTTGATGAAAATGGTGTTTTTAACATGTTCTTGTAGCATTTTTCTCATGATGAAGAACATATATTAAGAACTGTTAACTTAAATTGTCATTTGTTTATTCAAATTGCTTCGACTCAGGGGCAAATGACAAATTCACCTTAATTATCTTTTGGCATTTTGGAATCAGTATTTTAAAATCTTTTCTGACAAATGTTTATGATTAACCCAGAAAATATTTTGAAAATGAAAAATTTCACAATAAATTGGACCTTTTTCTGACAGGTCATTTGTAGTTGCTACTTTCAAATTCCTCACCTGGTCTAAATCTTTTGTCTGACATTGCGATCGGAATTCTGCAAGAGATGCTGGCAGCCACCCCAGAGTCTTGCTTTTTGCCATTTGCTCTTGGTGATGCAGGCAGCTGCTTCTGGAGGGTCTGTCAAACTCCCTGTTGTGAAACTGGTGGAATTTTATTTTGATTGAGTGTTTGCAATCAGGTTTAGTTGTTTCACCACAGCCAGGACAGTAAGGAGAGATGCAAGATCTACCCTAACAATAGATCTTCTGATGGAATAAACAAAAGTCTGATGATGTCCACCTAAAGTTTTAGGATTCACTGCAGTTGTGCAAAATAAATAAATAAATGCATTTTTGGTCTCAAAGTTTCCAAGTAAAACAAATAAAGTTTACATGAATTTCCACTAATATTTATACATATTTATAGCTAAGATATTTAAACTTCCAAAACTACAATGGATACGTACATCTGACGATTTCACGTCGAGTCGTTTTATTTCATTTCCCACAGAAATCAGGTTTTTAAACATTGTTTTATGAAGCAATAATCAGTGCTGCCCATCCTCTGGAGCAGTCTGGACTTTAAGTAGCACAGCGAGGTGATGATAAATGGCTCTGAAAGAGGCGCCTATTTTTCTTCCTGATCAATGTTATCTCCCCTTCTTTCTGTGATATTTTCCACTCTCTGTTCTTGTCCACTTAGCATAAGTCTCACTTAAGATAGTGTCTGTGGAAGGGTATTCAGGGCACTTTAACCTCTGTTCTTGAGACTCACTTGTTCGCTCTGTCTCATCAAATATCTGAGAGAAGAAGACAGTCAGGCTTAGAATTAGAGAATAAACCCCCTAAGCTGCATTTGGACACCATCACCTTTGGAAGTAACTTAAAAAAAAAAAAGAAAAGCAAACAAAACAAAAAAAATTAAACCTACAGTTTGCATGCAGCTAAAAAAAGAAACACCATGACAGATTTCCTTCCAAACAGTGTTTAAACTCTCGCAAACAACAGCTTGAAACTCTGACCAGACCATGTGATTTTCGGAGAGCTGAAACAAACCGTGTCTCAGGAGGAGAAATTCATTTGATGCAGCAGAGACAGCAGAAGAAGAAAACATGAAAGACACAGGTTTACCAGAGGGAAGCAAGGCTTCCCCCGACACACTGTACATTTTTTTTTCAACACTTTGAAATTTTAGAAGCACAGTTAGAACTCAGAACTCCTTTTTTTTGGGGGGGGGGGGGGTGGACTTCTTTTAAAGTGTGATATATCTATCTCTCAAAAAAGAAATGTTTACATGTTTAGTGTTTGTATGTGGAGAGGCTGTGAGAGTTCTTCACTCAAGCAGTCAACAATTTTCAATGTGTTTTCTGTCTAATGGGGTTTAATAAAAATCATTTGGTGCTTTGATTCATGCTTTGGGTTTTTCTGTGTTTTTTGGATCGAAGTGAAAAAAAAAAGTGCACTCAACTTTGCAATTTGTGTTTACTTGATATTTAATGAATAAAAGCAAGGCAGAGTTGATGTCAGAGCTTAGTTTGTTTTTTTTTTTCCCAGACACATCTTGATAACAGGATTATTTTTTCCCTCAAAAACATGTGCTCTTTCTCACTAATTTCCGGTTGTAAATGATCGTTTGTGGCAGAGAAAAACCTGAGTGGCGACGCTATTATATTATTGCGGTTAGTGCGTCTGACAGTGCAAATTTTTTGCTGCAATAAAAATTAGATTTTCACCAGAATAGGAAACTAAAACGGAAGTGTTGTTTTATTAGGCACGAAGAAGAAAATGTTTACCCGTTATGAGCCTGATTATGCTCAATAAAAATGATCATTTGTGTGTGGAAAGTGTTTCAGTGTTCCATCTGTCTCCTTTTTGCAAGTGCAGCTTCTGGGTGCAGCTGAGAATTTAGTCACCTACTTTAACATTTGGCCCAAAGATGGCCCCTAACCTGCTGTTTTTCTTGGCCCACTTCTAATCTTGAAAGACATGGCTGACTCACGGTGACTATGGGAGTCTCAGCTTAGCCAAATGTTCGCCGATCAGAGCTCGAGTCTCTGTTATCGTTGGGCTTTTGGGCCACATCCACTCCCCACAAGACTTACCCTAATCCATGCCAGCTAATGACATTTGGGCCACATATGAACCGTACAGCCCATTTCATAACCCGACTCATGCTCAGCTCATTACCTTTGGGCCACATTTGGCTCACATAACACTTGTCAGGGTTACTGAGCCATAAGTTCCCAAAGTACCCAAATTTGTTGTCCAGTAAAGCAAATAATTCAGAAATGTTTCAAATAAAAACATGTGAAACTGGCATCACTTTAGGGAGAAACATCACCTTTCAGCTGCTGTCCTGTTGGCTTTCCCAAACTGCCCATCACAGCTTTACCTGTAGCCATCCTTATTCTTCTAGTCCAATGGGATTTTGAGGGCCTTATCTGAAACCAATCATAATCATTTAACTCTATTTAAACTGTCAGTTGCTTTGTCCTTTAAGCTGCGCTGCACAAACCCCTTTTTCTCCATCTCAACATTTTCCCAAAGCTCTCACCAACTACTACATTGCAATTTTTTGACCAACAACCGTGTCTCAGTGTGAAGGGCTCTTTCTCAGCTGTTCTTCTTGTCAAGGTCCTTTATTCCCAAAGGTCTACAGGTCAAAGACGGACATACTCTATGTCAAGAAGTTAACTTTTCTGTCCTTTACTGCTAAAGTTCAAAGGAAAGTATAAATACAAACCACCATCTGCAATGCTTAGGGTTATCTCTTCTCTAATGATTCATAATATTAATAACCAAGGAGACCAAACAATACAATTAATGTGCCATAAACCTACAATGAGAAATAACTTAAAAACACCATATCTGAAGCTAACAAATAAATGAATTATATTTTCTGCACTATAGGCACATCGTATTATAAGGTCAATGAAAGGTCTATTTTTTTATAACTGTGTCACATATAAGGCGTCACTAAACTAAAAGGCGCATTGAGACGAAAGAGTCAGAGATGAGCCATCAGTCAGGCTTTATATTAACAGCATTCATAGTAACTTTAATCCAACATCGCTACATGTTAGTCGAGTCAGCGGAATCACCAAAACATACAACATTGTTGGCAAATTGTAGAAAAAAACTGTCATTAAAAAACTAAGAAATCTGGTGAGTACGTATCAACTCTATCTATTTTTAATGACAGTTACAAAAAATGAGTTTAAGTATGTAAAGCCTGTAGGTAAGTACTTTAGAGTAAGAATACAGACAAATAACCTTACATTGATGTATGATTGAAGCTGCAGAAAGCCAGCACATGTTCATAAAATGGCCATAAATCACTTGAGTTTGCTCATCTTAGACAGATGGAACCAAAAAGACGCAATTTCTAACTTTTTAAATTGATTAAAAGTTCATGTTTGGTAGTTCTATAGTATAAATGACAAGAACTAAATCAACTAAAAGCAGCATAACATCATTTCTTTGAGTAAATGTAAATTTGCATTGATGACAGAATGCTTACCACCCACACTGAAAAAAGGGAAAACTGGGATAACAATCATTTTTCTTGTTCCTGCTGTTAGCCCAAAGACTGGGGCGAAGACGAACCAGGCATAGAAGATCAAAGACAGATTCTGTGTGATATGCAATAATGTCTATGTGTGTGAAAGCTGCAGATTATACATTAAGACTCCTGCTTTAACGGATATAAATGAGCCCACAACAGATGCCCTGATTACTGTACCATAATTACATACCTGTTAGTTAAGAGGCCCTGCTTCACTGATTTCCCTCCACATTGTGCAAATTTGAAAAGTGCCTGTTAGTAAATGATGCTAAATGCATTTAAAGACACTGGCAGTGGGGGAGGTGGTTATAGTTACTGTTGTGCTACACAATAATATGGAAATTGAGTTTGATGAAAGCTAAAAAGTTAATTGTAAAATCTGAAGATGAGCAGCTTTACCTCACACCATTATCCCAACTTCATTATAATCCCTTTTGTAGATACAAATCCTTTTTCTCTTATTTGGACTCATATTCAAATTGTTAGAATGTGACGGAGGAGAAAAAAAGATCATTTTAAGTCAGGAAAAGTGAGATAGAGCTTGTGTAAACAGCATAAAGGTGCATCGTAAATAGATCGTCTTGCTTGTTGTGTATGAGGCTGTAATTAATTGTCACAGAAAACCATCTTGTGTACCTTCCTCACAGGATGAGAACAAAAAACAAAAGCAAAGCAGAGCTAGTTGTCTCCGATATTGGATATTACTCGCGATGCTCCCAGAATCACTAATGAACTTCATCCTCTTTTATGCTAATCGTTATCAGGGTGAATTCATTCCCTCTGCCTTTGTATGTAATTATTGATTTCCCAAGAAGGTGGGGTGTATCAAGCCCAGTAAACAGCAGGTAATTAGTATTTCTGGACCTTTGGCGGGATAATGTCCTGTGTTTCCTCTATTTGTATGCATGAAAGGAGAAAATGTAAGAATTTGTTTCAAACACCAACCTAACTGGAAGAAACCGCAATCAGCTGCTACCTAAAGCTTCATTTTATCTCTACTCTTTAATGTGTTAACAATTAGAATTTACAACCAGACATCACTGCTTTTTTCAATTAAAGAAGAAAAAAAAAAGAGATAACAAATCTTCCATTAGAATGACTGCAGTGAGAGATAGAATTCTTTCTTTGTTCCTTGGGGTGCCTGGATGTGGGAAGAAATACTAGTTACTCCAAAAAATGTTAAAATTATTCTAATTGCTGTGATTTATCTGAAGCATTTCAAGAAATGCAATGTGTGAGTCCCACTTTCATCACGGAGCTGGCTCTGTTAAGTTCAAATGAGAACATGTGAAATGGCCTGCACATATTTAAGGTATTAAAATTAGTTTTAAGAGCACACGTTTGCAAGTTGTGCCAAGAATGTCCTTTCTAAGCTGAGTATGCTGTCTTGAAAAATTTTTATTTAAAATAAAAACATTTTGCAAGGAAATCCCAAAATAGCGTTGATTTATTAACCTGAAACTAGGAGTTGAACCACAGAGCAACACTTTAACTTCCTGATTGAAGCTCTCTGCATAGCAGATACATTTCTCAACAAAACCAATTAAATATTTTTACAAACGCAGGGAGAGTCCCCTTTACTCAAGTGTAAACATAGTCTGAGGTTAAAATATATTTAAAATCTGGTTTAATTCATCTCTATATTGTTACTTTTAATGCGTTCACATTTTACTGGAGACACATGTTATGTTCTTCTGATTCCTCAAAAAATATTGGAAGTTGCTTGAAAGCTACATACAGACCTACATCAATATTTCAATTGTGTCAAGCAAACAAGTTATTGTTGAATAATAAAAATAAAAAAAAAAAACTGTGGGATTTACTGCAAATAAACAAATAAATACATAAAAACTCAATCAAGATCGGTGTCTAAAATGAATAAATAGATAAAGTTTCAATTGTCTGCCTTTTTAGATATTTCATTAGTATTACTTTGATAATCATAAAATATGTAGCTGCAGCTATGTGTTTGGTTGCCGTGATAAACCTTTATGACCTTTGGAAGCTTATTATAACACTGAAAAACTCATCGAAAACAAGAGTGAGAATGAAGATTTTGAAACGTTCTCTTTCCGGTAGCAAAAAACCCACACGAGATTCAATTAACTGCTGGCCATTAACCTCAAAGCTTAAGTCACAACCACAAGCCTTTATTCTAACCCTGAAAAGCTGCTTCCTTAAACCATGTGACCCAGATGAAGGGATGGGTGTCAAATTGCAAGTGAGAACTGTGGGGAAAAAAAAGTAACAAGGCTGTTAGACAAGTTTAATGTCCTTTTGCACACGAGTCAGAGGACAAACACTATACTCATCCTTCTCATTATAGGTGGCAAGGGTACAAGAAGGTGTCTCAATGCCATTTTTTACCCTATTGCAAGTTGAGCACATGGGTAACAGTTAACTGTACACAGCAAATTCTACCAGGCCGATTCAACTCCACAGGAGTCAATTTCAACACTTATGAAGTGTCTATATGGGTCCACACCACAAAGTGTCAAAATAACTCTTTTGAAAGTGTTGAGCCTTTTACACTAAGATTGAGTTGTTTTTTTACTCTGTCAGTGTAAAGAATTTAACACTTTGCAACTCTGGTCAGTGTTCGATTTTTTCAACACTAGTACATAGAGTTAAAAATTAGCACCGTCAAGAGTTTTTTTTTACTAAACACCAAATAGAGTTACCAATTTGAATCTGTCAGTTTATTTTAACACTTTTAAAGTGTTTATATGAGTCCACACCGGATATTGTCAATTTAACTTTTTTGTGGGTGTTGGTAAATAAACACCGTCATTGAAAATTGTCACAGTCACTGACCTACAGTAGGTGCATTAGATTACTAAAATAAAGAAACAGTGTTTAGTTGAAATGCATTTATTTTAACTGCACCACAAAAATGATAAAAACAATCTTTAAAACAAATAGCAGTATGGAACAATGTATGCTCTTTCATTCTCATTAGCACATTGCTTATCAAAAGGTCTATAATAAGTAAGCGGTCAATACAAATCACAGCATATTTATCACTCTGCTCTTCAATGCAATATGCATGAAAGTGTTCATCAAAGTGCAGTGTGTTGACAGCACAACCTATTATAAAAGCATCTTTGCCATGCATTACAATTGTGAAAATGTTCTTAAACTCAGGCAAATCATGGGATGTTCCAGTAAACAGAGATATACCAAGGTGGTACTCAGTACCATAACTTATTAGCCAATTTGTAGTTTGCTGTAAACCATGATAGAACTTTAAATTCTGGCAAAGATTTGGACAAGTTTTGTGGTGCTTTTTACAAACAAAACACAAGATCATTTTCAGTCTGTTAATGGTGTTCTGACCTTAAATCTGGTGTCATGCTAACACTCTTGAAGAAGTCGTGCTCTCAGTTCCTTGACTCGTGGACTTTCCTTTGTGTTTCCAACATCAATGTGGTACACTGTGGTTTGGAAAAATGCGTAGAAACTGGAGAGGGCTTCATCATAGGAGATGCTGAAGACAAATGTGCTTTAAAATACAGCCACTGATGTCAAGGCACTGCATGGGATTGGTTTCTGGTCCACCATGATGAAGAACCTCCGGATTTCTTTTCTTTGCTCCCCAACACAGAGTAGGAAGGGCTGCCTAACATCAACTTTCTCCAAAAATGTATTGAGACTGGCTCCTTCCTGCAGTTAAAGACAAAGATGTAACGCTTGAATATTTGCATTTTTTTAAACAAAGAATAAGTAGCACACGACACCAACACACAGACATTGTTAATTTTGATATCTATGCTAACGGAACACACCTTTACAAATCTTTCCTGGTATTCAGGCCTTGAACGCAAATGAGCGCAAACATTGGTTTTTCGCTGGACCGTTTTCAGTCTCCAGGCAAGATAGCCAGAATTGGCGTCCGGATCATAATAATGTTCCTGCATATAGATGAATAAACACACATGGACACAGTCACACAAAAGTTACAAAAGACTATTACTACGATAAAACATGGACGACAAAAGTCTACAGAACTTACAAATCCATTTTTTGAATATGGATCTTGAAGATAACGAAAAAGGGTCACAATGCCCAGAGCATAGCTGGTGCGAGCACTTATCGGTGGAATCCTCCTATTAAAAGAAGATACAGCACTGATTATTTACATTTTTTTTCAACCACATTCCACTGTAGTGCATGATACCTTACCCATATGCAGATGTCATGTCTGCAACCAGAATATTCACCATCCGCCTTCGTGTTGCATCTGACAGAGTTTTAGTTTTGTCATACTCCTTGAAGATTTCCTCTCCCTTTGGGTTGGACCTTAAGGCTGAATGAACCATCTAGAAACAAAACATAAATAAATAATACAACTCATTCCCACATACTAAAAAACATGTGCATTTAAAACACAAACATACTTAGTAAAGCAAATTATTTGAGGAAAAATGTGTAGCATGATCAAATATAATTTAACATCAGTGTTACAATTTTTAATTAAAGATGTATTTATCCAATGGTTTAACACTTTGCCTGCTTAGCTTCATCCCGGTCCATCTCTTTCACGTCCTTTCTTTTGTTTTGCACTGATGGGAGGATCATAGTTGAATCTGATGAAGTGGAAAATGCTGAAGAGTTTGATATGGAAACTGGTGATAGTGGGGGGGGCTGATAATCATTCTGGATCTGTTGATTGAGATTCTCCTGCCATCAAATTAATTGTAAGATCTAAAATGAACAAGAGCAGAACAGACATGTTCTTCGTATTTTAAGATCAATTAAAACTTTAATCACATTAATAAACATGACAAAAAAATAATTCAGAGAAGCCATTTAACATGCATCAACAAAATATACATTTTATATACCAGTTATTTCAATTCCATCAATTTAGTGCAATAAAACGAACACAAACATTGTATTATATATCAGTGCTACAACAGATACTAGTTTGATAAAACAGATTGTAACTTTTTTTTTTTAAAATAAGGAAGACTACTGGTACTCACCCAACACTGGCTGCTGTTTGTATTTGACTTTAAAGTTTTTGACCCCGGACTTCAACAGCTCATCAAAAATGTCCTCATCCCCTTCCGTTCCAGACTGATCCATCAGAACAAGAACACCTTCAGTCAGGACTCAGGAGCTGAACCTGCAGGCTAAATTTGTCCGCTACTGGAAAAAAAATAATAATATAGACAGTGGAAGTTATAAATAACAATCCATAATATGCTGTGGTCCGAAAACTGCCCACTATGGTTGTTTAACACTTGTTCTATCCTAGGCACTTTACCGCTGGGAGTGGGGTCATCTAGACCCACTAGACAGAGCTCTGAACCTTTTTTTCTTCAATGATTTGTGATCTTCACTGGTTCAATGGATTAAATGAAATTTGTCCACCTTTATCCACCTTTGTCATGGTAGGGAGAACATGTCAAAGTAAGGGTGGGGTCATCTAAGATAGCACAAGGGTTAAACTAAAAAATAAAATGGCACAGACCATCTTGAAGAAAGCTGGTAAAGTTGAAGCATTCTTCACTGCGTGGAACTTTGACATATTTTTTTAACCCCACCATATTCCACTGTCCCAGCATATCCTGTGTTTAAGTAAAGGGCGTAGAGATTAACTATGTATGCGTTGAACGTACTTCACAATTGTGAATAACCCGATGAGAGTCCACCACAGCGCGGTTTGACTGTGGGATTTTTTTTACACACGAGGTTAGCTAAACATCATGCTAACATTTCACAAAGTGTGCACAACCACCAAACATTAAGTTCAACTTCATTAAATTGTCTATTTGCTTAACTAAAATGTGCTTGTGTCGTTAACCGTGGCCGCAGTTAATTACTTCAACTGGCATCAATTCGACGCCTCCTACCACTAATTTGCGTGGCTGACATGTATCCGCGTTTAATACTAAAATAAAATCTGATGCAAACAAAGGAAAATCGATCAATTCACCAACAAAAAGCATATGATTTACTTACCAAAAAGGTAAACCTTAAAACCACGGCTTCCAACGGTGTTCGCGTGCACAGTCCGAGCAGTGCAGAGGGCGGTAAAATGTACACTTCAGGTGTTACAGGAAATGTGGGAGTTTAGAGTGACGAGTTCAGAGTTAAAATTCTCATAATGACACTGACAGATTTATTTTGGAAACACTTTGATTTGACACTCATTTTCAACTCTACTATTTTTTAGTTTAGTGTTAAATATATGGGATGCAACTCAACAAAGAGTTAAATTAACTCTTATATTGCTAAAATTTGACCAACACTCCAAAATCAACTCTTTTGAATTTGCTGTGTATGTGGAAACTGAACTTCAGGAAAGTTTTTTATTTTTCCATCTTTGTGCAGCATCCTGTGTTTCTGCCAGACTTGATTGTCTGCTGCAAATCTGCAACCATTTTGCGAGAATGTCACACATCTTATTTCACAGCGAACGTTGGAAATGCTTTAGTTCAGTTATAAATGTTGTCACATTTTGTTGTGCTTTCATCAAAGTGTCATGGAACACATTTCGTTTGGTTTTAAATAAGATCACCGGAGGTAATATTTGCAATAACTGCCATCTCCCCACGGGACTGAGGGACAAGAGCAATATCTTGTTTTATATCTATCAACTCTAATGACCTTTCTTCCAGCTCTATTAGGTGATTATCAAAGTGGGATGGACAGTCAGATATGCCTTTGTTGTTAAATGCTGATGGCAATATTACTTGTTTTTCCATCAGAAAAGCAGCCACTTATGAACAAAAATCCAATTTTAAACCACATCAGTCATGCACAGTAAAATGGAAAAATGATTCGTGCAGGTTTGTGGAGCATCAGAGTGAGGATGACCTATGTGGGGCTGGAATCGCACAGCACACTTTTATGAAATGTAACACTCCATTAATGCTTTTACATTGTTTGTATTTGTTTTTATGTTTTGTGAATCGCTTGCTTCAAAATGTCAATGTTCTGCCAAACATACACATTTCTTTAACTATTTTTTCTTATCTTCTAAGCAAAAGGTGGGCCTGGGTCATGCTGATATACACCCTGCATCTGTATATGTGGAGACGTCATTCATAGGGTGACAAGAAACACTCAATAAAATGACTCTTAAAAAAAACAAAACAAAAAAAGCACAACTGTTTAAGACAATAACCGGTTTGAAAGATAAGAGCAGAAGTATGCAGCCGCTTGGATTGAAGGAATTTATTCCAGCTTTTTATTTTATTTTTGTTCATTTATTTTTGTTTTAAGATCCTCAGTTTATTCAGTCTGCCTGCAGACTTTTGGCTCATTCAACAAACATAAGACTTTAGCTGTCAAAACTTTGGAAAAGGAAGTGCCAGATTTCAGCAGGAAATGCACTCGAGCATCCACACAAAAACAACTGTTGTTTACTTATAGGATATGGATGGATGACACGAGTTTAGAGTTTAATTAAACTATGTTGTGCTATTTTTTTTAAAGCTATATATTAAAAAATGCCCCTCTCACCCTCTGCGGCTGGTTTCTCTCAGGGTCCTGCGCAGTATCTTAGCTGTTCCTAGCACTGCGCTTTTCTGGACTGAGAGGTCTGAGGTCTTTCCAGGTATCTGTTGTAGCCACTCCTCCAGCTTGGGGGTTACTGCCCCGAGTGCTCCAATTACCACAGGCACCACTGTCACCTTCACTTTCAAGGCTTTCTCCAGTTCTTCTCTGAGTCCCTGGTATTTCTCCAGTTTCTCATGTTCCTTCTTCCTGATGTTCCCATCGCTTGGCACTGCCACATCCACCACAACGGCTTTCCTCTGTTCTTTATCCACCACTACAATGTCTGGTTGGTTCGCCATTACCATCCTATCAGTCTGGATCTGGAAGTCCCACAGGATCTTTGCCCTCTCATTCTCTACCACCTTCGGAGGTGTTTCCCATTTTGACCTTGGGGTTTCCAGTCCATATTCTGCACACATGTTCCTGTATATTATTCCAGCCACTTGGTTGTGGCGCTCCATGTATGCTTTCCCTGCCAGCATCTTTCATCCTGCAGTTATTTCCTGGCGCTGTACAGCCTACACCTTGGGTCTTGTCTGGTGTGGTAGATCTGAGCCTCTATCGCTCTGGTGCTCAGGGCTTGTTTCCGAGCTGCCAGGATGGGTGCTTCAGTACTGAGCCCGTGACCTGACATGGGTAAAATAATAAATATCTCGATCCCACAAATTAATATCTCGTTCCCTCCCGGCAGAAAGCTGCTTTTACAGCCAGATAGAGTGCGTATATGAATGGATCCAGACATGGAGACCTGATTACCGATGCTTTTGTGCTTTTTAAAATAAATACATTTTATATCTAAATATCATCCTTGTCTTCCATGCAATGTAATGAGACATAAGTTATCTGCTGTTAATCCAAATATTGCTCACACCCGTGTTTATGAATGACTTATGACGTGAATAATTATTTCGTCTGCACAAATTATTTAATGCGGGGGAACGGAATATTATTTTGTGGAACAAGATATTAATTTGTGTGAACAAGATCCATGTCTAGTCACGGGCTTAGTACTTCAGTGCTATCCTGTAAGCCATCCTATTCTAGCCATTGGTAGGACTTCTTGATATCAGCCACTTCAGTTATGGTCCGGTGGTACATCCCATGCAGGCGTTTGCCCTCCCATGAGGATCCGTCCTCCAGCACTGTATCCTCTGCTCTCCATTGCTTGAGACATTCACTGAGCACTCTGTCAGTTGGGGCCTCGAGGTTGATGTATTCATGCATCTCATCTATTGGCTTCCGCGCTCACTAGATGGGAGAGGAAGCCACTAAATGAGAGAGAGGTGTGTAATTTTCATTATAAGTGTACCTCAACTATGAGAGAGAAAATGAGAAAAAAAAAGAAAATTGTCTGATTCCAAAGGAACCAATTTCAAAATTATGGTGGAAAGAAAGTATTTGGTCACCTACAAACAAGCAAGATTTCTGGTTCTCACAGACTTGTAACTTCTTCTGTAAGGGGATCCTCTGTCCTCCCCTCCTTACCTGTATTAATGGCAACCGTTTGAACTAGTTATTTATATAAAAGACACCTGAAACAACCTCAAACAGTCACACTCCAAACTCCACTATGGCCAAGACCAAAGAGCTGTCTAAGGACACCAGAAACACAATTGCTGACCTGCACCAGGCAGGGAAGACTGAATCTGCAATAAGTAAGCAGCCTGGTGTGAAGAAATCAGCAGTGGGAGCAATTATTAGGAAATGGAAGACATACAAGCCCACTGATAATAGCCTCTTGATCTGGGGCTGTCTGCAAGATCTCACCCAGTGGGGTCAAAATGATCACAAGAACAGTGAGCAAAAATCCCAGAACCACACAGGGGGACCTAGTGAATGACCTGCAGAGAGCTGGGACCAAAGTATCGAAGGCTACCATCAACAAAACACTACGCTGCAGGCACTCAGATCCTGCAGTGCCAGATGTGTCTCCCTTGTTAAAGCCAGTACATGTGCAGGCCTGTCTAAAGTTTACCATCCAGAAGAGGATTGGGAGAATGTCCTATGGTCAGCTGAAACCAAAAGACTCTACTCACCGGGTTTGGAGAAGAAAGAATGCTGAGGTACATTCAAAAAACACTATACCTGCTGTAAAGCATGGGGGTGGAAACATCATGCTTTGGGGCTGTTTTTCAGCAAAGGTATCAGGGTGACTGATCTGTGTAAAGGAAGGATGGATGGGGCCATGTATCGTCATATTTTGAGTAAAAACCTCTTCCATCAGCAAGGGCATTGAAGGTAAAATGTGGCGGATATTTCAGCATGACAACGATCCCAAACACAAATCCCCGGGTAAAGAAGGAGTGGCTTCGTAAGAAGCATTTCAAAGTCCTGGAGTGGCCTAGCCAGTCTCCAGATCTCAATCCCAAAGAAAATATTTGGAGGGAGTTGAAAGTGTTGCCCAGTAAAAACCCCAAAACATCACTGCTGTAGAGGAGTTCTGCATGGATTGTTGCAAACAGTCTTTGTTACTTTAAAGGTTATGTGATAAAAACTAGATGAAGATAAAGACTAAAAAAATCCCAAAACTTGAATAGTTCTTGTGTTATTTGCTGCAAAAATATACTATGCTCACAATGCAAACGCATCCATCTCAAGTAAAATCAGAATCTGCACATAGAAAGAATCAGTCGCACAAAGAGATGCTTTTATTTTCCTGCTTTAAGATAATCAGATTTGAGCTTGTTTTGGTTCAACATCTGCAAAGTAAAAAAAAAGAAAGAAAAAAAACACTGGATTAGGTTTTATAGACTTGCTGTCAGGAGGGTTTACTGCAAACACCTCCTGTTCAACATCAATGCTTTGGAATGGATTTAGTTTCAAAAACACATTTAGAAAAAATGTTAGAATTTGGCTGCAAAGTTCTGCAGAAAGAAAACATGATGACAAAGATTGTCCAATCGCTTTAATCCTTAGAATACATACACATTTTCTTAATGTCTGCGTACAGACAGACAGACACACACATATATATATATATATAAAAAACGCCCCTCTCACCCTCCGCGGGTGGTTTCTCCAGCTCGTGCCCTCCACCAGAGGCCTGGGAGCTTGATGGTCCTGCAGTATCTTAGCTGTTCCTAGCACTGCGCTTTTCTGGACTGAGATATCTGAGATCTTTCCAGGTACCTGTTGTAGCCACTCCTCCAACCCAGCTTGGGGGTTACTGCCCCGAGTGCTCCAATAACCACAGGCACCACTGTCACCTTCACTTTCCAGGCTTTCTCCAGTTCTTCTCTTAGTCCCTGGTATTTCTCCAGTTTCTCATGTTCCTTCTCTCTGATGTTTCCATCGCTTGGCACTGCCACATCCACCACAACGGCTTTCTATCTGTTTCAATTGACTGTTTTTGTAATAGTGTATCTTTTGCAAAACTGATATTTTTTAAATCAAAGCAAAATACTTTTTATTGAAAAAAAAGGGGTTTTAAGAACTCAAACACAACAGAACTCGCAACATGTCAGGAACAAGTGGTGTAGGGACTCAAAATGCGCAAAACGACACTTGGTGGCATTAGATTAAACATTTAATCAACTTGAAAATGAACACAAAATCAAAAAAAGCATGAACTGAGGACGCAATAATAAGGTGACAAAGCAATGACCTGAGAATGATCAACTGGGATGTAAAGGAGCTGTAAGTTATGCCATTGCTCAAAAATGTCCACAAAAGCATCCTTGTACGTCAGTTGTATGTTCATAGAACACAGTTGGATTTAAGGAACTTATTCCGACTGTGAGGTCAAAACTGCCCTCTCCCTCCATTTATTATTTACCACCTTCAACAATGCAGGGCGTCCCTAAAATTGAAGAAACATCAGGAGTGTACTAACAAATTTCGCTGACCTTTTCATTTATGCACACGTGAGAGCACTGTCAGAGGTGCAGGTAGATGGGCTCGTGGCTTGGGATTGCTGCCATGCTCTCTGATGGACAGCCTGCCTCCGGTTTCAGCTGTCTTCCCTTGACACCAGATGACCCGATTGATTACGGCTACTGCCACTCTCACTAAGACCTGCCAATATTTCATGTCTTGCCAAAATAAAGGTCTCAACTGTGTCTGAATTTACAAAGTTAAGATTTGCTGAACGGAGAATCAAACTTTTTTTTTTTTTTGTTAACATTTCTGCAATATTTAGAGTTTTTTTTTAATTTTTATGTGGAACTAATTGACAGCTTGATGCTACTTGAGGCAGAGTTAACCAAATAGTTGAAAACGACCAGAAAGTCTTTCCAATTTGTTAAAGTAAGATATAATTACCTCTCAAGTGCTGGATATTGCCTCAGTAAGAATAAAGTGGCAACATTTACATTCAACCAAAACACCTATAGTTTCGCATACAGATGAAAAAAAAAAAAAAAAAAACTATGTAAGGATATGGGTTTGGGGATGAAGAAAGCGCACCTCTTTAATTTCTTCACACACTTCTCAGTCTAGCATCTCAAATCAAAGAACGCAAATTGCCGTGGAAAAGTTAGACAATTAGGAGCTGCACTTTCTTTTCTAGGTAACAGCTGCATAATCATATGCAAATTAGTTTTTGGGGGCTGTTATCAGTTACTTATGTGCACGGCGTGCTGAAAACACTGCACGGCAATTTAACTCTCAAGTCAGTTATGCTGTGATTAGAAATAGCAGAAGCTAATGTACAGAGAATGATAAAGAGCTGGGCTAAAACTGGTAGAGAAACTTCCTGAAAGGCTGGAAACAATGTCTTTGGGTGGGATTGTCGCTAAGATAGGATCTTGGTTTCAAGAGCATAATGGTTCTCTGTGCTGCAAAACATTTTTGGGCTCAATATATGGAAGATGGCCCACTTTTTTTTTTAAGGAAAAAGATTATCTTTAAAATATAAAAGGAAAAACAATCTAGTTTTCAGTTTATGCTGCAGTATCTTCAGGCGATGACTTATCAGCAGGCAAATCAGCTTATTCATTGACCTCACGCCCTCTGGCACTCATTAGTGCAGCATGTGACAGTGATGGAAGGGTGGGCTTGTCGTTGAGTCCGCCTCACACACAGGGGATACACGCTTCACAACTAGCGGGTGGCCAGATTAGTGTGTACCAGAGAGCGCTCTCTGCCCGGGGCAAGCTTTCTTTTTTCTCAACCCTCCCCACCAAAACCTCTATTACACCTTTTTTTTTTTTTTTCCTGTCCGTTATTCTTTTCTTGTTACCCTGGATATCGAAGGAGAAACTAGGATTGGAGAGTGGCTGTGCTGAGTGATGTCGTGTAGCTCAGGCAAGCACTCAAGGCATTATGAGTCCAACCTGCTGAGTGCACTGAAATGAGAGAAGATCAGCTGTGGCTTTCTAACTCTTTCCATAGCATCCTGGGCCATACAGTGTGGCATCTTTGGAAAAAAAAAGAACCCCAGGGCTCCTGTGACAGTCCATTTGTAGTGCAGTAGTTAAAGGACTAAAGCCCGGCCACCACAGTGCACCTTTTAGTATGTACTAGAGCAACAGCGGTAGCTTTAAATAAATCATTTATAAACCTACAAGACCATAAAACACTTAAGTTGTGATTATAGTATGCCTGGTTTTGAAAACATTCGCACAGCAGTTCACTGTTTTGTCATTTTCTTCTGAAATGCACCACTCCGTGCAGAGGATGCTTCCAGAGACATTTCAACAACCTGACAATCTGCTAGAGGAGCCGCTCAGCCTCACCTTGCTGCAGAGAACCCAGCTTTCAGGCCTCTCTGTCACCTGATGCCAGCGGCCAAAAGAGTGAACAGAGTGGGTGTTGTGTGAGGAAACGTCGACAAAAAAAAAAAAAAAAAAAAAAAAAGGCCCCAGTGTGTTACTTTTAAAAAAACCAAACACTACCCCGCCTCTAATGTCCTGTTGGCAAAGGAGCTACAGAATGTTCATTAATAATAATGATGGCAGGGCTACCCGATTGGCCCATGAATTAAGAATAAAGACGTTAAGATTAAAGGTTGTTTGGCTTGGGCTTCATCCATCATATTTACTGTTGCATCCACCAATGGCTAGTCCAATATGTCTCAGATTAAAATGTATTACAGAGATAAAAATAAATTGCAAGTCAAGAGCTGGAGCACACTTCTACACATTTATTTCTAATGAAAAGAACTTCTAACCATGTTCATCAAACACTCACATTTCTTTAAAGAAATGTTTTCAGAACCTAAGAATTGTCATTTATATTCAAAATGATTTTGTGGGGTCACTTCTTTTTTGTCCCTTACTGGGTGTGGAGGGGGCGTAGCACCAAAATGCTATGGGTTAACGGAGTAAGATGAATAAAGACAGTCCTATTATTTAGAATAAACAACACTGACGGAGGGCATTGCAAGGACACCATTTCCAAAGAAACAATGAATCTGAGCAGCATCAAAAAGAATGGACTGAACGGTCACTGAAGGGGCTAACGATAATGAAAAGCAGCTGCGCTAATTAAAAACACAACCAGGTGCAACTCCATGAGAGCAGAAGAGTGAAGAAACCAAAAGACAAGGGTCAGATCTGCAAAAACCTCAAACACACCAAAGAAACAAAAAAAGAAAAAGATCAAACCAATTACATTTTGGAACTTACTGAAGCAAATATGGACGGGATCATAGAACATTATATCACCACAAACTTTGAAAGAGACTTAAATAACAACAAATAAAATAACAAAGGAAAATAAAAGAAAACTCAACAATTAAATAAATAAATAGATCCAATTATTTGTTTTAGTAGTCTTTTTTTAGTCACTAAAACAAATACCAATACAAAACCATATGTTTGTCCAACTTTTTTCAAGAGTCCACATAAGAACACAAACAGATTTTCTTTTTTTTTTTTAGAGACTTTTAGTATTAATATCCTATCACCCATTTACCGAAATAAAAATCTAATAAATGGAAACGTTTTATAAAGACTATTTATGAATCGACTGTCCTCCAATGATGGAAACTTGGATGGTTTATAATACAAATGAAAATATATTTTTTCACATGAAAAATAATTTTTACGCAATGCATTGTGGTCTGTATTTGCCAATGTAGTGAGTATCGATGCACACTAGTTTTTTTGCAGAGATTTCTGAGAAATTTCCAGACCACTGAATTTTCTAGATTCGGATAGCACAAAAAAAAAAAAAAAAAAAAAAAGATCGCAAACATGCACTTAATAGGGCCCGACTTCTTCCGGCTTAAGTACCTTATATAACACAAAGTTGACTTAACATTAAAGTATGTTGTCATATTTTCTTCAATTATATAAAATATTTAAAGAAAGAATATAGATTTTTTTTACATCATATTCTTAATTTTTATTGTACTTTGAGGAAATGTTATATAAAACTATTCATCTACCTCCTATTCCTCCTGCTTAAGCTGGTTAAGCAGAATCTCCTTTAGTATTTAATCAGCTTCCTCACCCCATAACAGCAGTATGGGGGAGTGCAAACATCCAATATTGTCTTTTGTCTAATTCAATACTTTCTTTTATTCAGCCAGTATGACAAGAGCAAAGGTGAGAGCAATAGTGTTGGTGTGGTGCGTCTGAGAAGGCTGTGAAGAATGACAAGAGCCAGGAAGTCCACAGAGAGAGGGGACATAACAGAATATCTCCAGCTCTAACAAGAATTTTAATTGGCTATTCAGTGATATAATTACACTGACTGAGTAACAATTACGCTAAATATATGACCTTTAGTGTTGCTAACTGTAGTCAAACTGCCATTGCCCTGATATGGGGTCCTCAGAAAGAAATTATTCAATAACAAATTTACACGCCATTAAAAAAATTAAAAGGTTAAAAGGGGACTTATGTTTGGCATTTTCTTGACTTAGTTTTATTTTAAAACTCTATTTATCAGACTTTTTTCTGAACTTGTCCTATTCAGTTGTCATACTGTATATTCGAGATGAACAGACAACTGGTGGAGTATCTTAATGGAACGCCATCATTATAGGTCACTTTGTTAACATATGTGACTTTCAAGCAATGAAAGAAATGCCACAGGAGAGTGACACTTAGGTGAGGGAAAAGTGTTGAAGATTGCCTGAGAGTAAGCATTTTGCCTCCAGCAGTTTTCCTTTTAGCTCTTCTTTGGTTCTTTAGAAAACCAGCACACATCTAAGCCGCAGCACAGGCTCGGGAAGAACGCGGGAGGCAGTTAAGATGCTTTTTTTTTTTTTTTTGGTGCAGAGCTCACTCCACAGATCAAAGTGTGAGTCTTTGTCCAGTTGGAGATCACTCAGTGAAAATGGAACCTGGGACTGGCAGACTCAGCTCTTTTTCTTAGTAATGGTTTAATGCAGTTCTGTCACTAAACCTGTCAGAGCCCGTAAGAGCAGGACAGATGAGCCGCCAGTAGCTTATACATGCTTTTAGCGATGGATTCTGTCAACAGCTGTACTAAGATGGTTACAAATATAGACTGATTCATAACATCCTGGTTGGAAAGTAACCACTTAAACCGGCACTATCAAGAATTTTCCTTTTACTTCTGAGACCCCTGCAGGTTTGGAGTGCAACTGTACAGCTGTGCATAAACACTTTTAACTGTTGGAGTTGTTTATGCATCTCTGCAGAGATGAAGGAAGAAATAAAGTAAAAGTCTTTTTTTTTTTTTTTTTTGTCCCAATGCAACTTGCAAACCTGAAATGTAGGGGTATAGCTAGTTTATTCAGAAACAAGGGGGTCTAAAGCATGGTTCCTAGAAAAACAAGTACTATACAAATTTAACAAGACAATTGCAAGTTAATTAACAGTCCACTTTTTAAACAACAGCAATCAGCTAACTCACAAAGGGGTTCTAAGATTTACCTTATTTCAGCAATCACCCTCTTGTTTTTTTCTTTTTGTGATCCTTTGTCAACCTTCTTTTCACTTATGTTGACATGAAGATAACATTGATCTAAGATGCCTACAGTGAAGACACTAAGATGACACATTCAAAGTTCTTCTGTGTATTTTTTGTGTAGCTGTAGCTGATGTAGCATGTCGAAAACCAACACTGACGCTGATATCCGCTACATTCTATAATCATCTGAGTGTGTGCGAGCTCAGTAAAGCTGCTCCTACGGATGGGCTGTTTGTGGGTGAAAAAAATGAGCAAACCTAGGGAACGCAGGTGACCCGGACAAAGTAGCAAAGGTCGTAGACCGCTTTGTGAACCCATAGAGCAAAAATCTTAATGCACATTTTTTTTCTACAGTTGTGATGCAGGTGACAGGTCACAGTGATAACTTAAACAACGCGTAAGTAAGGGTGAACTAGGTGAGACGCAAGCGTGTCGTATAAACGTTCCATTTTTTCAACTCCACCAAATCCTGCTGACTGTGCGAACAGTTTCACTGTTTAAGTCAGTGTTTGAGTCCTGGGTGAGGTACGTTTGAAACATTTTGGGCGTCGCAGCACAATTAGGACCCAGGACATTCAAAAAGGGTTCAAATCTTTTTTTTCTGCTCATGTATAAAATGTGTGTCATACTAAAACTTTACACAAAAACAATTAGATTAGCAACACATCCAAACTGAATCTGTGAATCATTTTAGAATGGAAACTCTCAATAAAATTGAGCAAACTATCTAAAAATGTAACTCCTACAAGTATTGCACAAATAGGGTCAAATCCTTGAAGCGGACCACATTAATCTACAGTAGGCTGAGGAAGGAGCAAACGAGTTGGCAGTTTGATCCTGAAACCTATATCAAATGTTGTTGTTGTTTTTTCCTCAGAGTTCTTCTCAGAGTCGACACTGTCAGAGTCACAGAACATATAAACAGGGCAACCACCAGCAGCAGGATGTCAACTAGAAATGAAACAGTTCCCATTCTCCCCATTATAGACCGTATAGTACGTGCTCCTCAGGTGAAGTAATTGCATGCAGCCTACAGTGAGAAACTGTGTAACCTGTGCAGTCGTTTCTCTCCTTTTGTCAACGAGTGTTACAAACAGCCAACGCATGGCTCTGATGTGTGTCCTTGCCAGTGATTGTTTTTTTGTCTTCCTTCAAATGATTGAATACCTTCCTCTGAATGCTGAGTTGCATGAGATATATATATATTTTTTTTTGATGAAGGGTTTATAGTACATTTTAGCTCATCTTCAGCTCCGGCAATCCTTGTTGGTTGATGAAAAACACTTTGCTCACAGAAATTTACCAAGAACTGCAAGGTTTCGTGAATTTTTAATCTTCTAAAGCATTTTTTTTCTTTCTATCTGCTGTACAAATTTTTTATGAATTATGTAATTAAAAAAAAGTGGGGTTCATATTTTGACTTTGACATAGAATGTTGCATGTTTAGGACTGCGACTTGGAAAAAAGCTTGATGTTTTTGTGAATGACATGTGATAAATGTGTTTTTGGAGTTTCACCATATGAGGTACATCCAAGGACTGTCACTTTTACCACTGGACTGGTGAAGTGCCACGTGTCTTTGTTGTACAGATAAGAAGATATGAAAGCTATGTTGAGCTTTCATCTCAGGCAGGCTGACTTCACAGGCTACTCTCCATGAATACGGCGAGAATCTGAGTGTCTTAGTGTAAAGTTCCACCCCCAGGTCCACACCAAGCACACACATTTATAATAATTGTAATACAGACTCAAGTAACATTGGACGAACTTGCACAATTGCCTTCAGTACCCATTTTTCTCTGATTCACATATCCTTGAAGAAAAAAAAAACAAATACAATTTGCTTTACTCACTACAGTGTAGGCCATTAGCTTTAAAGAAAAGGTCAAGTCGGAGTGAGTATTCTCTGACCAGAACAAGAGAAACCCACTAAACCCTTGTCTGGTGGGCTTTTATGCTCCAATTTTAATAGATTCTGAAGGAAAACAAACAAATCTATTGGTGAACACACATAATTACACCACTGCTTTGTGTAAGACATGATTCCTTGTTTTGCTTCCTTCTCCTTTAGGGTTTCTGATCTAATTGTTTTTCTTAGTTCTCAATACGCCGTTATTTCTGTGGGGTTTTTGCTTTTTTTTAACCTGGGTTGTCATGAGAGTACAAGGTTAAAAAGAAGAAAACCACTTTAATTTGTGGACAATCAGCTATGCTAAGGAGCTTGTGGAAACAGATTTATGGAGCAACACATGTGTATGATTTCCACTCTAAAGACTGGATTTCTTGTTGGGATTCCTCTTTACTCCAATGTAATTGCAGTCAATGTTTCATTTGCATAAAATTTGCATGTGTTTGTTAGAAAGTTTTGCTATATTTAGTGCCTCAGTAATGCAAAAATGCATGTTTTCGGGGTACCAAATCAAACAATATCGGTTCCTCATCAAGTTGAAGACTGGATTTACAGAAAAAAACAGATAAACGAGTCATTTTTCAATGCCACCATAGACTCTGTGCTTAAAGCAAAGAGCACAATTATCACGATAAATAGAACAAAAAGTTTGAAGTGTTGTTTAACGGCACATAAAGCGAAGCGGCGTGTTTAGGCCTTTTTTAAGACGAACCAATTATAGCAGATGCTCTAATTTTTGAACATTTTCAGGCTCACTTTCATCAGAATGAAGACTGTAACCATTCGGGGCTGCGTTTTGTCAAAACATTTTTTGTCAAACGACTGTAGCAACGCTGAAGGAACACTGTCACTTTATATTTTCATTATTTTGTTATTATCTAAGAGTCTTTTGAATTTTTTATGCAACCTAAAAATAAGAACGCTTTGATCCACGTGTCACTTTAACTTCTTCTGAGAAGTGCCTTTTGAATTTAAAACAAGCGAGTCCACTTAAGAATTAAAACAGAAACACATCCATTCTTATTGCTGTATACTGTCAAGCAGAGTTATTTGCAATATGAGTAAAAACAAGACTTTTATATGGTTCTCTAATATACCAACAGGTGAAAATGTAACATAAAGGATGGTTTTTGAACATCTTATAATGAAGTTAACTGCAGCATCACTCAATAATTGTAATTGAACCACATTAAATAACTTTTTTTAATTGAAAGATTCTATCAAAGCAGGTCTATTGGTCAGTTTCACTAAGACACAAAAATTTTATTTATGTTTGGATATTTAAAATATATGCGGGCTTTCCAAAAAAGATTTTGAAATGTTTCTTCTGCTCTTCATTTAAACTAATTTATGGAGTTCATAGAGAATAAAAGCTTACACGACAGATGTTTAAAGGCACTAACTCACCAAGCTATGATCACTTACAACGGCATTCGCATATGTAAACTGACTGTAATTCATAACTGTGATGAATATTGGGAAACGGTATCTTCATTTGCTGGTTTAATGATTTTGAGACAGATTTTTGACATAGCGATGGATAAAAAAAAGCAGAGAAAACAGGCCAGTCGTTCAAAAAAGGAGGATCAAAACATTTGAAGATTAAAAAAATGTCATGGTTTGTGAGCAAATTTGAATTCAAATATAACTTTGAACAAGTATCCCCAAGATGTTTGGTAAATTGAACTGATAGCTTTGAATAGGGCTGCACGATATGAGGAAAACTTGCTATTTGCAATAATAATGATCAATATTGTGCTGACCGATATAATGTATGATACATGAACAACTAGCAAAACAACCAAAAACATAATTTCCATTAAAATTGCAGCAGTTTCATTTAAATAAGAGTCAAGATACCTTAAATTATTCTCCAAATGACCCTCGTCTACATAGGAGGCGAACATCTATCATGAAGGGCTCCATCAGATTGGTCAAATGCATAACAGGATTTATTTGATTCCTTGAATTCTTCAAGCTGCCAAAAGATTGTTTCAGCACATTTAAGGATACCATTTATTACGATTATCATCATCTTTTGTGATATGCGTATTGCAAAGCTTGATATCACAATACTAATACATTTTGGGGTTTATTGTGCAGGGCTAGTTTTAAATCTAGAAGCTAGATGGTAAATGTGACACAATCTGAATATGTTTAGCTTCTGTACTTAAAAGTCAAAAATAAAATAACTTTGTGAGATTGAAAAAAATCAGTTTAGATTTTTGGGAAAGAAGCTTGGGAATTCGCCATTTTGGACTTGGAAATGTAGTCCAAATTTCCAAGAAAGTCATATGTCCAATACCAAATTTTTGTGATTTAAAAAAAAATTGTCACAAATTTTGTGAACTTCTGAACTTCTTTTGAACATTTCAAAGTTTTTAATTAGAAATTCACCTTTGAGTAGTAGGGAGGAATGTTGGAGTAAGCCCACCCCCCACTTCCTTCCATCCATCTGTTTACACTCTCTCCAGCTAGTTTACAGACCCTCACAATTTTCCAAATTAAGCTTAATTTTGTCCACTATCATCAGAAACATGTTAAAAACAGCATTTTCATCAGAGTGGGTCTTTAACAATGATTAAAAAAAAAAAAACACCAATTTCGTCGTCCCATTCTAACACGTAATGTAGACTCGATTCATTATAAAAAAAGTCACTCCTACGGTGGTTCAAGGAAAAGATGGATGTCTGGAATGAGGCACATTCATTTGCTGAGCTGCATGTTTCTAAGGCTGAACAGGAAAGTAGAAGTCAGTTACATCCATACAATGTCAGAGCATGTTGGCGCCTCCGGCTCTGAGCTGACAGTGTTTCTGTTAGCAGTGACCTGGCAGGCCAGTCCTCCATCAGAAGGAATAAAGCAGGCATTACCATAGACAGGTATCACTGCAGCCAGAATGAATAAAGACAAGAATGAAAGCGAGCATTACCATAATCTCCCAATGCCACGTTAACAGTGTGCATAAAATTATAGCCCAAGCACTTCTCTCAATTAAATTACATTTGAAGGTCACATATAGCTTAGTTTGGTGCAGATACAATGAGAGACGTAGAAATTTGCTGCAGAACGGAAAATGAGGTTAAAGGTTAAAACACTCCAACAGACCTATTACCAGGTGAATGCAGTCCATTTAGAGAAACAGAGTGATCTTTTTTTTGTTATGTTATGTTATGTATATTTAAAAATGTATTTAAAACATTGTACCGACAACAAATAAATGCAGTATTTCAGAATGGCTGTATCTGTCACAAAGTGTTACAGACGTGTTTGAGCTCTTCACACTTTTGACAGATGGTCAGAAGTACTCAGAGGACACTAAGCCCCATGTTTGTACAGAAGCACAATGTTTACATCCATTTCTGGAGGCAGTTGTAAAGCACACACTGCGTGCTATTAAATATACACTGCAGCTTCCACATTAGCCGGCATGCAAACAGCCGACTTTAAAGACTGAATCATTCTGTGTATAAATAAAGCATGAGTGTAACATTCAGGCAGGGTTAAGAGGCAACGCTGCATCTCACTGGAGGGGCTACAAGTGGTTAAATGTGACGCCAAACTTGAACTCAAAGCCAGAATGTCATAATCAGCTGAAGCAGAAAATAATCTGCAAAACTGTTTTCAAACATTTTAAATTAGAGTTGATAGATTGAAAAAAAAAACTCCCCCTCGCTATGAAAAGACCAATAATTATTATTTATTGAAGATGTTTTAACAATACTTGATGACTGTTTATTGAGATGATGATTAAAAAAATGTAGTTATGAATTAATTGTTTGCATTCGATACTGATATTGAATACAGAAAAAAAAATGTATAGTAACATAGTAAAACAGGTTGATAAAAAATTAGAAAAAGTAAAAATAAGAAAAAGCAAATGCACTGGCATTTTGAAACATGAACATCTGAAATGTTTATTCTAATGATTTGTCTAACAGAAGTTAAATCATGAAGTCCCTGTTTCCTAAAAATCTGAAAAACTTATCTGGCCAATTGACATTTAGAACATTAACCATGTGAATCAACTGCAGACTTTTGTTTGCACTACATTCAATAGTGTTCAAAAGACAAACTCTGATCATTTTTTAAGCTTTTTTAAAGCATTCCCAGTGGTCTTTTAATCACGGTTATGCATTTTTTAGACAACATCAAAAAATCGTGTCGTTTTATTGGCCATAGTTCTGCAGAGTGGCGGTAGTTCAATGGAAATTCACCTCCGAGTTGTGGGTGAGACACTTGGCGTGGAGCAACCCCGCCCCCCTTTCACTCTCCGTAGCTGATTCACAATGATTTGAATAAAGAAATTCTCAGACATGCAACTGTGAGCTTAATTTTCGTAGTATGTGTCCTACATCTAGAGAAAAATGCCACAAAAACCTCTTTAAAAACAACAAAAACTAATTTTTTTCTCAGAGTGTGTCTAAAACTTTTCTGTCTCAAATAGAGAATTGATATGACATCTTATTCACTTCCCTTTACTTTATGCATTGTTGTTCAGGGATTGGATGCTGTTATAAAGAAGTTTGTATTATTTGCTGTTTTTTGTCGATATGAATCCCATTGTGGTTCCAGCTGTCCTGCAGATGTATGTTGCTTTCATTTCCATAGTGTCAAAGCTCTGTTTTTCTTTTCCTTTTTTTTTTTGTCATTTCACTTTTTGCATCAAAATCTCTCTTTCAGTGCATTTTATTTGTTTCATTTGTTCAGTGAAATTATGCATTAGTCAAAGTGCTGCTGCGGCCGGGTGTCAGTTTGAGGAATGGCTCTTCATTGTCATGCCCATGGGCAGCGTGAATTGAGTTGCACGGCTGGAGTTATGTTAACCGTAAGGCGAAGTGACAGAAATGCTCATCAAGCATCAGAACTGACACTGCATTTCCATAGATGCACATAGGACCTTCAATGATTTATTAGTCAAAGTGAGCGCATGTGTCACAGTGCTGAGTGGCTCAGTGGTAAACACAGCTCATGCCAAGGTGCACCACTTTAGAAATCAACACGCCTTCATCCTGCTTAAGCGCCAACAGCACCCTCTGCAAGCGTCATTGATAAAACAGTGAAAGAATAACTTTCAAAACAGGTAAGGCTCACATAATCTATCCAAGCAAGTCACTTTAGAGTGTACTAAATGGCCGTTATGGGAGCAGGAGTGTGCGTTTTTGTTTGTGTGCTTCAAACGGGTCCTTCTGCTGAGTAAGCCCTGCTGTTTTCCTCCTCCCTGACTCTCATTGCTTTCCTGTCCTCCACATCAGAGGGAGGATGGAGAGCAGCCGCGGACCCCAATTATCAGACCGTCACTCACAATCCTTCATTTGCCTCCTCAATCGCTGCTCTCTATACTGCTTTAATTTTAGGCTGGAATTTCCAGCTGGATCCCCGGGGAAATGTGGGTGGAGAGGAAAAGCACTCTTCAGAGAAACAGTGTTTTTAGCATTACAACTGAGGGGATGAGACAGAAAAAATACCAAGCTCGCTCACAGGTTTTTTCTTTTTTTTCTTTAATCTAGACATTTGTATCACGGAGAGTAATAGAACTGATCTATAACAAATGTTAGCTTGATGTTAATTTAAGTAATAACTATTCAAGCAAACATTAGATCTTTAATATTTGTCTTTTTGTGGTAATTTTTTTTCTTTTTGTTGTGACAAGATTGATTTCATAATTGAACATGTGAGCTGTGAGTGTGAATACGTGGTTATTTTCACAATATCAGAAATATCATATATGAACTGATCCAACAAATATTGGAATAGCGGCTCTTTCCATAATTCATCCGTCCCAACATCAAAGAGAATGCCCAAACGCTCCAAGACGTTTTACTGGCTTTCTCTCAAATCTCGATCAAGTCTCTGCTGCCATGTTTTGCAGCTATGCCGGCCTTGTACATTTTTAATAGTGGGATCAGAGAATCAGGCTAAAGAAATCCTAGATATGTGTGGTTTTATCTTGAAAACGGAATGGGCCCCACATCGTTCCCAGAATCCATGCGAGTCGTCCTGCGAACACCCCTATCCACGGTTATTCTCCAAGGACCTCATTTGCATCAACTTCTCCCTGTAACTTTGATGGTGTTTATCAGCAGCAACAACAATCCTTTGTTCATTTATGTAATTAATGCAGAGTGTTTGATTGCTGCAGCTCAATTTTTAGACGAGCCTGAAATTAATATTCTGTCTCGCTGAAATGCGTTTTCGCAACGTTGTAATTAGGAATCAAAAATGCCTAAAGCATGGGTGTCCTGCTGACGGAGCCAGTAAAATATGGTCAGCCGCTTCACGCACCAGCCAATCAACTGTCCAGATGGGGTAGGAGGATTCTTTTTGGTTGTAAATTGGAGCTAATCTGGATGAGAAAGGCAATTCTAAATGGCCCTGTCTGCACCAATTCATTTTGATTTTATTTTGCCGTATTTTATTTGCAGGGAGTGTGGTGTGGATATGGTTTCTGTCTGCTCTTCTGTGTTACAACTAAGACAATACAAGCTGCTGTTGCATGAGAATACCCTGGAGCAATTTCTGCCTTTATGTGAAAAAGTGAGGGGAAGAAAGCCGGGAGAGATTAATGGAACATAAACAATAGAAATGACTGCATAAGCGAAGAACTGGTGTCGTCTTTTTTCCTTTTTTTTTTGTTCTTTTTGTTTTGTTTTGTTTGACATAAAACCTATTGGAAAGCAGCACTCCCATTTAAGCTTCAAAAATCCCACAAAAGAAGAAACATTGAGTACATTTTATGATTGTAGCTAAAATGTTTCAATTATAGACTTTCTGGCCAAATATAAGCTTCAATACTCCGATAATCTTCTAAAATGTCAAATCCGTTTTAAGCAGCTGTAAAGATTTTTTTCTCTTGCATCCATTTCAAAAGCCGATTCCCTGCTCAGGCAATGGGGCAAAGTGTTCGTTCAGAGCCTAATTTCAAGAAACACAAGAGTTTGATGGCGCATTTGCAACTAAACATAATGAAAGGTCCTTGCTGGGGAAACTTGATTATTCAGAGCCAAATCAAGATAAACACATGCTGACAACAATAATAATTCTTCTGTCTGACCACATTTATGTCATTGACTGATAAACAAAATCTGATATGTGCAAAAAGTGAGCTGCTGGAAAAGGTAATTACTGGCATTACTGAGCTGAGAATGATTTGTTTCATACTTTTCAACTTTAACAAATAATGCTGGGCTACTTTCAAAACCGTTTACTATCAGGTTTGTCTAAAAACATGGAACAAATATTTGTTCCACACACATAAAATAAGAAAAACAGTCCATCAATATCTAAATATTCAGTTTGTTGGTAAGAAACATTATATGTGCTCCAGATATATATTTTAGCTTCCAAAGGGGGTTTCTAATGAAACCAAACTGTCCTTTGGGAAAAAGTCTCTAATTAGCCTGGGAATGGACCGCAGACTGACATGCAAACAGATGCTTTTTCTTGACACTATTAGTTATCAATGGTGCTTCTTCACCTCCAAACTGATCCAATATGTTTATTATGAGATTCATGGTAACCTGTTTCCCTTCTGTTATTAATGGGTGGTGTTGCAGCAAATAGTCTGTGGCTGCCAGAACAATATCTGACCTACAAGGGGGGGCATTAAATCAAGCCATTAGAAAGGAAGCAGTAACAAAGAGGCCAGGTGAGGCGGTGAACCCATTCTAAAACGAACTAGAACACTAGAAAAAAGTGATCTGCTTCTAATTCGTTCCTAAAAAAGACAATCTAAAAAATGCACAGTGAACGGTCGCTATATATATATTACCTTTTTTGCAGTCTCACTGTTTTGTTGCTTGAATAAATGTTCTTACCGGCGTATTTTGTTCTGCGTTCTGATTGGCTGTTGATGACATCATCACTCAATTTTCTGTGTAGAATGCATACAGTTTGACACAGTTACATAAGTCTTGAGAGCAGACATTTGTTTTTATTTTATAAAACTTATTTTGCTGCAAAGATTTAAACTTTGAGAGTTTAAACAAGAGAGAAAAAAAGTTAGAAAATGGTCATGTCTGTCTTAGATAAGTTTGTAGCAATGCTATTGCAGTAATTTTTAAGACGCAACAACCCTCGATAAACAAGCGGAGACTGTTATTGGCAAAGTTTGGAGATTAATGTTGCCCGTAGTTAAGTGGTGGATGTATAATGCATTGGTTTGGCACTGCTGCAACGTGCACACGCATAAAAGAAGTTTGGGTTTTATGCAGGAACATCATGGTAAGTCTGTATGTGGAAAGGCAGAGTGGCAGATGGCACTAAAAAAAAAAGTAAAAATAAAAAAGCTTTTACGTTAACTTTGCATCCTGCAGCAAACTACTGTCTCTTGGTGTTTTGCCTCTTTATTCTGTGGTGAATGTGGTTTGTTTTTCATTTTTAGTTTCTCACTTTACAAAATAAAAGGAGGCAAGGACGGAAAAATAAAATATATGATCAAGGTGAGGAAACAGTTTTGACAAAAATGCCTCCAAAATCAGACTCCATGGGAGTTAGATTTGAGGCACACTCAGTTGTTAGTAAGACAAACTTGACTTCTACCATTGGTCTTAAGGTGGACTTCTGAGTCGGTACCAGAGTTTTCACTTGAGTCAGTTAAGGGTGCAGCTTTGCCTTTTCTGTATAATGTGGTATGATTGGACTCATCAAGCAGAGACCTTAAACACATACTGCTGTGTGCAGTTGAGGGAGAAACAGCCAGGATGGGAATTAAACCTCTGAGGCCATGGTCTTCAAGTGGAAAAAAGCCACTTTCCCTTTCCTGATTGGTAATGAGCTCCTGCTTTAAGGAGAGAACTCTACATGTGTCAAGATTGGTTCATAAGTGAGTGCAGAGCTGAGTTGATGCAGATAATTTACTAGCAACACTCACAATTTACAAGTCCCACTATGTTCCAGCTTTCTTTTTATAGTCAGGACCAAAACAGACTGAAACAACACCATTATAGTCTGCAAAAAGAGCCTCATCCTGATGAAGGCTTGTTTCAGCTGTACAGATCAACAGATTAACTCAATAACCATAAGAAGAAAAATGTCTTTTATCTTGTTGAAGTTTTTCAGACTGGAAAGAGAACCAAACTTGGCTAAAGAGATTTTAAGTGACCCGGGGACTTCCTGGTCTCTTCCCAGTGGACTGGAAGGACTCTGAACAGGAAAAGGAGATCTTAGAACTAAAAAATTAAAATACAAAAAAAGACTTTGGATTTTGTGCATAAAATCTTCTTGCAGTTCCCAGCTGCCTCGAAATGCAAATGCTGTCTGATGGTTGCAGCTCTTGCTTTAGCGTACTGGAGAAGACAATTCAGCAAATGCAATCTTATATTGTGACGATTAATTCAATTAAAAACAACTACAGTTTTGTTAAGGAGGTAAAGAAAAACATTTCACTAAAAGTGTAGCTGTGAATGACATCCAAACTGAAGTTGCTATCATGGAAAAGTTTCCAGGAACTGACCATCAAAATGTTGTCACCTGAAAAAGGAAGCATTTGATGAGATTGAAACTAACAAGCTATGTTTAAAAAGCAGCAATCTCAATGTTTTACTTGAAATAAAAACCTACTTTGGTGAAAATTGTGTTTTTGGTGTTTTTAAAATGTTCCTATGGCATTTTTTCCCATGATGGACGAGGGGCTATAAGCTAGCGGGAGAGTATCTAAACAGATGGGTGATGGGAAGTGGGGGTGGGGTTGCTTTGCACCAGTGGTCCCACCCACAACCCTGAGATGAATCTCTGCTAAACTACTGCCGCTCTGCAGAAACTATGTCCTAAAAAAAACACAGGTTTGTTTTTTTTTTATTTTGCCTAAAGCAATGCAATCATAGTTAAAAGAAAGGATCAGTTTTGTATTTAGATCAAAAGATGATGATAGTGGCACTTATTGAGAAAACTTAAAGCAAATAAAAAACAAAAAGTGGCCACCTTATTTAATAAAGGTTGAAAAATATTCATTTTACATCAAACTTTCTTAATTCTAGACACCTTCAAGGCTAGACTTCCTGATGCTTGCTGTTCCCCTTCAGCTTATATTGTTTTAAAACAATAGGAGGTGGAATAACTATTACGTTTTCTTGTACTGTTTCTTTAGCAACTTTAAGAAGCTGACAGAAAGTGCATTAGACATTGTTTTGCTTTTAGATTTTGAGCAAAATGAGAGACTGAATAAATCTTATGAAACAAAAAGCAACCTGGATTCTGACAGTGGATTAGCACTTTATACAGGAGGAGGCATGAGTGAAGTCAAATTGCCAGTGCTACCCACTGTCTCATTAAATCTGAATATTTACAAAAGCACCTCTAAAGATTTGCACACAGCATGCGCAAATATATATGTATACACTTAGTTTTTAATATTTATTTTCTTTATTTGACAGCAAACAGTTTCCAACAGCCGGGGTTTGAGGTGTTTGATGTATGGGATACCATTGAGAGGGAATTACCAGCAACTAACAAGCAGATGGGGAAAGAGGGCCGTTTTGTATTTGTTTTTTACCGTCTGAGATTTAGAAAAATTTTGTGAAACTGTATTTAGTACAAAGCTGTTGCACCACAGAATAATTAGAAAAATCCCCTCACAGTTTTGCAGATATTTCACAAAAGTTCCAATTAAAAATAAATCCACTTTTGTATCACTTTTCTGTGTTTATAGAACATTTAGGATGGAACCTGACATGGAAAAACATATGCACATCCCAAGCAAGGAAAATTATGGTATTATAATTAAGCTCAAGGTGTGAAATTTCTTCCTCTGGCATTGCTCCGTTGCTTAGGTAATTATCATGCCATATTACATTTTCAAGCCCTTAAGCTTTTGAGATTACCCCATGTGCAGAGATGTTGGATTCTTGTAAAATCAAGGTTCTCTGCAGAAGAAATTTTAACGAAAGCTCTTTTTTGTGGACCGAAACGCTCCTGCAGCAGCTGCCTGGTCCACTTCATTTGTATTCTGCAGATCACATCACAAATTTTGGAAATGTTCATTGGAGATGATGTGTTAAGAAGCAGATATGGTCTGACATGTAGTCAACATATTAGTGCTCTGCATGAATTAATTATTTCAATATGCTGAGGGCAAAAAAAAAAAAAAAAAAACTAACAAAAACAAAATGCCAAAGTCAATCTATAGGAATGAATACGAGATGAAAAAGATTGCACAGAATGCTAAACGCTTGCTTGAGAAAATATGACGGGCTGCCTTTCAGCTGACACTGAAAAGTGAAAGACACTGCCTCACAGGCTCCGACGGCGGACATGTTGACAAAGCCCTCATTTATTTTAGATTCCCGGCCCAGCGAGCGTGGCAACAGCATGAGGCTGATTAGAAAGCTCGTACAAAATAAGCCCAAGACCCCAATTTCACCACAAACCTATATGCATTTAGTTCTGCGGATTTATACACCCAGCTATCCACCCAAAATCCAGCATGACATGAGAGCGTTTTCTGACCTTTAAAAAAAGAGGGTTAATCGTCCTTTCTTTTGTGAAACCTCAATCTCTCATTCACCAGCGTAACTTATACACAGCAGCCTCCATGATAAATTAAATTAAATAAACCCATTAGTTACAGCAGCTACCTTCTCACCTCGACCCACATACACTTTCATGGTCGTTCATAAAGACCAGAGGACAATGTTTAAGTCTGATGGCAAAATGACCTTGAGTCAAAAGACAAAATGCATGTTCATTACTCAAATCAATTAAGACGGAGTGTTGGCTGCACAGCACAGCTGCGGTGTGTTCTGCATGTGTTTAAAAGTAAATGTATGCTCATTCAAAAATCAATTCATAGTTAAGATTCTGCCTCCTTCTGTCTTGTAGACATGAAACAAACTAAAGGTCGATTAGACCAGAAAGAGAGGTTCATCCGGGGCGTGCTTAAGATTCATGGGATAAAGAAGCAGTTTACTTCCAACATAAAAAAAAAGGAGATTAGAAAAAGAAATAATAAAAGATCATGATGCAAAAATGAAATTCCTTGCAAAACCGCTAAAGCAAATTCATGTCTCATATAAAATGAATTCCAACCATAAAACTTCCCTGTGAGGTGCTTTTATTGAAATGATCATAGCATCTAAGTAACTTTTTTTTTTTTTATCGTGGACTAAAACTGGAAAGAAAAATCTTAGCTGAAACTAGAAATCTCAAGGGAAGGCTCAGAGTGAGCTTTTCAGTGCCTGACAGTTGCCACATATTTGTGCAGACAAACACTAAAGCCTAACTTGCAGATTGCTTTATTTAACCATTCTATACATAAAATGGGCAAGCATATTTTTTGATTCAATGAAGCAAAAACCCAGAAAAAAGCGGTAAAGCTTTATAATAAGACTCTTGAGATAATAAGTACCGGTATGTAATGTGTTTATAGGACATTCATTGTTGTTTCAATGTTTTCATCTTCACAACCATTTTTTGAATCTAAATTCATTGTAAGTGACTGATAAACATTAACTTTATCTTTCTTGAGAGTTTGTTGATTATTTTGCAGCCTCCTAATCTAATGTGGGCTATTTGTAGCCAAAAAGGACAACGAAGTAGTATGAAAAATTAACCGTCCAATATTATGTCAAGCCTATAGGGCGTTTGTAAGACAGCTACAAATAATAATAAATGTCTTATAAATGTTTCATAAAAGCTGTAAAAATGCTAATAAATGTTTTTTATAAAAGCTTTCTACTAAATGACCTTATAAGCTGCATATTAACACTTTTAACTTAGGCATTGCTAAGATATAGAATGTCTTATAATTGCTTAAAAATACATTACTGATGCTTGGTGATGTCTTATAAGTAGATTTTTAAGGAATCTTATGACGCATTACCTACTATCGTAATGTCAGTGCACTCATATTATATTTCACCATATACCTGAATTTGCTAACTCTGCCATATAGGTAACAGATAGTCTTTTTTTCTGTAATAATAATCTCCTGGTGAAGATGGCAGAAAATACCCTAACAAAACAGAATAAACATTTTCTTTGCCTAATGAGCTGCATCAATTGGTAGTATTTTCTGCAGTTATGGAAACTGGACTTCACAGATGCTTTTGCAGCAGCAACCTATGCAGAATTTATTTCAGACACCAGAGCAATGTCTGAAGCATCTCGATGGATGCTGATGCCAGATTTAAACCGTTGTTTCTGCACTAATACTCACTGTGGCCTGCCTGGTAGCAAAACTCCAACTGTAGTAAAAAGGATTGGAGTACATTTTAATATTAAATGCTAAAATCTGATAGGAATTTTACATTAAAATTCTTACAACCTTTTTCCAATTTTAGTGTCTTATCTTTTCTGCTCGATTTATCCCATTTTTGATTCTCTGCAATAGTTATTCCAGAAAAGATCTTCCGAATGCAAACATTTTAAACTCTCATGGTCACTTTACTTTGCTCGGGGAGAGCATGAGTCGTGATGGTCAAGTATGCTTGAGAAAAAGAATCAGAGCAAAACAGTGAATCGGAGAAAGAGGCATTTATTTCTGACTGTTTCACAGTTGTTGCCTGTGAAAATGTGCAGCATTGTAATGCTGCTGTGCTGGGGGCTGCAGTGCTCCCCACAGAAACCAGAAGGGACCATGTTTCTCCCACTTTGAGGGACTAATTGGTCTAATCTATACGCCACTCTTAGTCTCAGAAGAAATGCAGAAAAGAAGCTTTGGGGGAACCTAATTTTGTCTTAAAAAATGCTGCAGATGCTAACTTAATACTTACAGGCTGTAATTTGAGTTGAATAAGCAAACAGAGGAGTTTCTGACATCAACCTCAGAATGTGGTTTGGGTGCAAACATCACCACCGCCTTCTTTGATTAGTTTAATGTTATAATGAGCCAGCAGCAGCTGACATTTTCTTGTCTCTGCAGTTGCAACAATTAACAGTTAATGTTAGATGATAACCAGCCTATAGGAAGTCACTTTTGGATACTTAGAAAAAAAAACTTTAACCCTGCTCCCACATGGGTCTCCAGTCATTTTAGGGATGTATTTTGGGGGGGATATGTTGGCACTTAATCAAAGGAGATAAATCCCTGAGAAGTGCATCTGCTGGGTAAGAAGGATGAGGACTGCTATGTTTGTTTCACACACACACTTTTCTATTATTATAAGGGTTGTAAATTAGAACAATTATCAACTGTTCACCCCAACACCACATAAAGTGTGCCTTTTGTCACCCAAAACACACAAAATTCCAAACTTGACTGCTAAAAATGTGTTGATTTGGTGGTTTTTATTTTTAATCTTTACTGTGAGAGCTTTGGGGAGTGGGAGGGGCCTATTGTGAAACATGCTATTCATTGAAAAGAGTAAAACAATATATGTCTTATGTAAGAGTCTTAAAAAATCTTCATTAACACACACAAACGGATTTGTCCCCTATAACAAAATCACAAAACTGGTAACTGGTAAAATTCTTGATATAGTGGAAAATGTGTTCTCAACTAAAACATGAGAACTGTGCATCAATTCATAGCTAGTGTACAAGCTTCAAATGTTGGCAAAACAAAGTTCTAACACCAAAAATGTCCTTAAAATTGTAGATACAGGGTAAAGCATATATTCAGTGTTTCAACGGTCTCCACATATGTGCACACATGCTGGGAATTTAGTAGAAATGAGTTGAATGCCACTGAATGTACAACAAACCAAGAAAATCCAATAAACACGGATTTCAAACTGCAACACTAATGCAATTATGTGAGTACTATCTCAAAATCTCAGTTTCCAACCTGTTTCCTCGTCTAAAACATAATACTTACTTTACGGAGGGATTTTTTTTTTATTTCCAACAATGCAAAAAAACTGCACATTATCTGACATAAAGATATAAAGTGCTTCCAAAGCAAAGAGTTGGCTCAGTGCTCAAGAACAGGTGACAGTCCTATTACAGAGGCAGAACATGTTAACTTTCTTCTAAGACTCTAATGCCACTAATCCAAATTACTCAGGAAAAACAATCACTGTCTAATACAGCAATTAGCAATTAGCATAATCCCTAAAAGCAACCTTTTGCATTTCGTTGGCTTAAACCAGGTCTCCGGAGAGTTTGGGAAATGCCACAGCTTGCGTCAATGGCTTCACACTAAAAGCACCGAGTATGTTGGTGGCACGAACACACTTCAGTAATGTCTCACCACAAAGTTATGGAATCTGAATTATTCTGACTAGATCTTCCCTTCAAGCAACGAAGAGGACTGGCACTTGAAACTCAGCTGCTATTTTGATGTTTTACGAGCAAGCTGCAAGGTGACAGGCCGTAGTAAACACTTAAACCCCACATTAGGGTAAGTAAGGGTGAAGTAGGTGCAGATTTTTCAATCCCCTAGAACCCTGCGCACCATGCAAGGAGCCTGGTTCATCCCTCGCTCGTGGCTTTTAGAAATTAACAAAATAGACAATCAGAGTGTAGCTTGTGTGGGCATCCTACAGGCACTTATGTTTCACCTGCACACCCTGTGCATGCAGCATTTGTGCATGGTCAGTAAGGATTAAGTATCCATAAGGGATGCGGGATAAGGGAACCAAACAACAGATTCTCTCATACGTCATACTTGAGTGTTACTTACATTAAGCCTTAGAAGTACTTTGTGATACACTTACCACATGCCCGACAATCCTACATTCTATTTTCATGACGTCCCTTATGGTGGGCGCATGAGCCTCAAGCTACGTTCACACCGCCCTTGTCAACATGTGTGCAAGAAACCACTTTCAATGACAAGTCTATGTAAACGTGTGCAAATGTGCATTTTGGCCTCCGTACAAAACATGCAGCCTTTAAAAGTGTATTGAAAGTTTAACCGGGTTGAACTTTGACCAATCTGGGAATTTTGTTTTGGTAGTGATGATTGGATAATGTCCCTATTAACTCATAGAAGTGCCATTGGTTCGTGCTTGGTCGAAATTCTATGACACCAAGTCTTTCATATATGGGAATAGAGCTGTGAAAGAACAAGTCTGTTTTGTAACACTTTGACATTTCGTACCAATCCTCTTCCAACTGAAGGTGGCAGACATGCGCTAGTATTGGGTAGCAACAGTCCAGTGTGAACACCATAGCCAAAATGGGCCTTTGGACGTTCGAGAATACGCTAAACGCACATTCTTGAATGTCCATCAAATGCCCGGTTTGAACCTAGCATCAAGGGAACTGTAAAACACACCTGCACACCACTTAAGATGCACCCCCATCCTGTCTACAACTCTCTACGGGCCCAGACAACTCAAAAACCAGCAGCACCCTTGTGGGTCAACCCGCATGTGGGTGCATGTGGCATAAGGTTTGTCATGTTATGCTGAATTGTAATTCTTAAAAAAAGATTGAACTGCATTCTGCTCCTATTGTTAGTGTTAATTTAATCAAACTTAGTAAAGCCTCAAACGATATCGTTATTGAAATGCGTTGGATTAAAAAAAAATTGCAAGAGGCCATTTTTGAGTAAGTAAAACCTTCTATCCGGCATATTGGTGCATACATCTACAGGATAGGCGGTCAAACTCCAATGATAGTATTGCCAGTTATACATTCCTGCATCTTCCAGCACAGCACTGTACACATAGAAGCACCTATCAGCTCCTGGAAACACATTTGAAACATACTCCCAGAGGTCCCAGTATCTTGGCTCCACGGCCATTGCTGTCAGGGTTTTCCCTTTGACTGAACAAATGCATCAGCTGGTGTCATGAGACCACATCCCTCCCAGCCAATGTGGAGCATGAACAGCACAAGTGCTCCAGGAGATGTGGAAAGGAAATTGGAATCCTGACAAGTATGATTGACATACGCATTTTTCCCAAGGTAGTCTTATTTGCAGAGATTTAAAGACGTCTGTAAACCAGCATTCTGCCAAGCAGAGTCATTGTTCCTGCAGAGTAGAAGCACATCACTCCAATTCTTTTGCATGCAAATAATCTTTTGGGAGAAATGAATCCCTTTGAGCATAAACCGACTACAGCTTATACTTTATTTTCGGTCTAAAATAAATAATTTAACAGATAAATCTGTGCCTTTCATTTTCAGACAATCTGTCCGTGTTGTGGAGGAACAGTGGCGGAAGAAAAAAAAAGGCTGTCCTGAATTCTATTTGCAACATAAGAAAGCAAATCAAACCCTCCTTCAATTCAGCGCTTTTATGCATGAAGATCCTTACAGGACCTAAAAAAACAACAAACACAACATGACACATGTTACTGCACCACCCCAGAGTAAATGTTACTAAACTCTACATTGTCGGAGTAGCTTGTAGAACCAACTGTAACAGAAATTCTGTAAACTTCCGGAAGAGTGCCCTGTCTCTGATCAGAGTGCAGAAATTTTGGCTAATTCCTGTTTCAGGGGATAAAGGTAAATTTCCTTTATGTACTGTACACTTCTTCATCATATATATATTCTTCATCTTCATATTCTCCATCTCTAATGTCTCAGTCTTCTCTTTTACATCATGGTCAATATAAAATATATAAAAAGCTTATCTTTTTTCCATGTCAGACTTTTTTTTTTAGTATACTATTATGAATTTCAGTATTTCAGCAAACTATTAAGAAGCACAACCATTGTGTTTTGTAAACACACATTTATAAAGCCAGGAACCCTTTAGCTGCTTAACATCAGGACTCACATTTATTCTGAAATTCGTGACATGTCTTTTTTTTATTTTTTATTCTTGATAGATCAAACTTTCAAGGTTTAAATATATATAAATTGTTTTTTTTTGTTTTTGTTTTTAATGAGAGTAGCTGCTTCGATAAATATGCAAAGAAATGTTTACCTCATAGCAACAAAGAGGTAAAAACAAAAAAACAAAACCTTTAAAAAAAAAAAGACTTTAAAGAAGAGACTGCAGCTACAGCCGGGCAAAACAAGGAGATGTAGTTTTATGAAAGAGGACAGATCTTAAAGTGAAAGAAGCTTCTCATGAGCTAAATAGAAGTGTTGATAAAAAGAAAACCAGTCTCTTTTTTTCTTTTTTTCTAAGAAAAAAAAATCTTTAAATGTATTTCCAGAGAACAGGAAGGATAAACATACATGAAAATGACAGCCATCACCATTCACGCCTAATATATGAATCAAATACGAGTACCATTTAGAAGGAACTGGAAAAATCTGGTTTGCTAACCTCAAAGGATACCCTTTTATCAAAAAAAAAAAAAAACAGTTTCCAGAAAATCTCAAAAACTATGTTACATACTTAATAATAAAAAGGTGGACATGAGTAACAAGGGAATAAAGTATTTATTCAGAAGTAATTGTGTTTGATAAGAGGAGAAGCGGGTCGCCTTGTATGTCATTTAATAGAAAACAGTCATTCTTATGTTGAATTTGAGGATCTTATCAAGAATAAAGAAGAAAGTTGTGATTGCTCCGGTGGAAAGTGAAATCTCACGGCTCTCTGATGTTTGGTAGTTAAATGAAGTGGAAATAGACTGGGCAACAAGAAAGACCCAAGTGATGCGGTCTGGTCTCCTGACAGCTCAGGGGTTTGCCGCCAATTAAAAACTTTAATGCTGCAACTGCAGCACTGGCATCGGAGCACTCGGAGGTGCGTCCTTGTGAGTCTTGGAGGCTTCTTATCAAGCGCGGGCAGATTCTGCCACGTTGGGAAGGCGCGGGACGGGGCGGTGCTGAAGTGGCACAGAGGCCCAGCAGGAAGAGGTGGCATCCTGCCTGCTCAGGGATCCGGCCCACCTTGGTCTCTCCCATCTCCCCGCTGAATGGAGTCGTGGGCTTTGGGTGAGATGGCAGGACTCTGGGGCTTAGCTGTCCGTGGAGCTGAGAGGGAGGAAAATAAGGGCTAAACAAGGGATAAATGTGGGATTTAGGCTTTCTGCCACTGAGCTTGGCAACGGATTCACATCTCCATTAAACACCTTCTGTCATAAAGTCCCGTCTTGTGACGGAAGGTCACAGGTACACTGAACTCCTTCGTTGCTCCACACTATTTCAGAGCAATAGATCAGTCAAAAAAAGTTACGCCCATCTACTTTAACGATGAAAAAATGATATTTTTTCCTATTATACCCTCATATACTTAGGCCAGGAAGGAAGGCACTAGATTTAGATTTTTTTTTTTTTTTACCTTCAATGAGCAAAAGTCTCTTTGATGGCTCCATTGATCAGGTAACACAATGACAAAAGTCCTTGGAAATGGCTCATTCTCTCCCAGCAGTTTGCGCGTAAAGAGATGATTGTTGAAAACAAAAAAAGATCGGCAGAGACAATAAAAGTGCGATAGTTGTGTTTAAATAAAACCCGTGTCCCCTCCACCCCCTCATTATGAGCCTGAATGCTTTTGTTGACTTGTTTTTGTTGCACAAGGGTGTGGCAGCGAGTGTGTAAGAGCATGTCTTCCAAAAGATTTATGAGCGCCTCCTCTGAGCTTTTATTGCAAAGAGGTTAAAGTGTCATTTTAATAACAGAAAGATATTAGAGCTTTCAAGCCTTTGTAAAACTTAAGCCGCGCTTCACAGGTGGCAGATCAATCTTATGTTCAAATATTTTTGCATGGAAGCAAACTGATGCGCAAAAGAAAAAAAAGTGGGTGAACGTTTGTAGAAATATTCACCATTACATTAAATCTGGAGGTCATCTGATTCAAAACACTTTTTTTTTTTTTTTTATTTCAAACCACATTAGACTTGCTTTATTTATTTATTTGTATCCTTCCCACAAGGAGTAATCCTTTAACTCGAGCTGACAAATCCCAACTGTGAAGTTATTTTGTCATTTCATATGCAGGATCCGTGCTCTGTAGTGTCATTTCCTTCTGGCTGCAGCCTTACCTTTGAGTATTAAACCAGTCGTGATGGCAGTTATTTGAACAAGTTCAGTACATAAATCGATTTTTATATCCTGTTAAGTCTTATAGTGACCATCTTTATGAGCAAAGGATAATTTATGGCTTTTGGCCAGTTGTAGTGGGCTGGAATGCAGAGCTCTGAACTGCCTTGTTCGTACTCACAGATGAAGTAAAAGGGCTCACGGAGGGTTTGGTTGATTTATGGAAGCTGATTTTTGGATTTCAGGGGAGTGTGCAGGTATGACTTTTATATGTTTTAAAGTTCTGGGAATGGCAGATCAATCTTAACTGTCACAGGCGTTAGTGTTTTTTTGTTTTTTAATTAGGCTCTCACAAAATTATATTTCAACTAAGTTAAATCTCAGAGTGTAAAAACTTTGATGTCAGAAAAGCCACGATATGACACCAAAACAGTGTTTTTGTGCAGCACACTTTCATTCTTGCATCTTCTAATGCTTGAACATTTATCATTGCTACCACATAGTGTAATTCCCAACACAATTATTCCACAGCGTCTCCTTTCACTCGGCAGAAAGCCATTCTTGCACCTTCTGAAAGGACTAATAAAAGTGCTCCCACTTTGCCGACTGTCCAGCTCTGACATCAGTGCAGAGCAGAATTGAGCCTCGGGAGATGAGAAAGCTCATGTCTCCAGCTGTATTATTTGATCACGACCACATGTGCTTTTCATCTGGAATTAATTTAAAATGGACAATCTGACACGTCTCAGAAAAAGTGTTATTTTTTAACAATGTGGAAGGGTGAGGCAGGCGCGGATATCTTTCCAAGTTGACTGAGATGTCCTTCGAAAAGAATCAATTTTGTCCTTTAAAATTTCATCATTTGGTTTTCTTTAATTGGGAACCCCCCCCAGCTGAATATTTCCTGTCTTTATGAATGGTTTTCCAGCTGCTGTGTATTGATTATTCCTCTGGCAGTTGCTGCTTACAAACCACATTAGATCATATTTACGCTGAACGCCGTTGTTTTGACATTTTTGTAAAAGTGTCAGAAATAAACAATCGGCCTCACTGATAGATCCTCATTAAGCCGCCCCGTTTAGTGCAGATTCCTGCTGTGAATTTTCAGCCACAGCAGGCACAAATCCTCATGTATGACTGATAATCGATGATATCCGTCAGCACAATTTATGAGGCCCATTATCTTCCCAGTAACATGTAAACTGTACGAAGGCAGGAACTTACAGTTGAGATACTAAACGTACCAGGTGGTGCCGTTAAAAGGTGACGGTGAGCTTGATCAGAAATGTTTTCTGTTGGGATTTCCTATCAAATGGACTAATCTGCAGGGAAAGTGGAAATTTGTGTCTTTTTATGAAAACATGTTTGCAGCATTGTTTATACATAATTGAGCAACAATAATCTGACTTTACATCACAATCAAAGATGGCAAATGTGATTAAAATAAAGGTTTATTGTGAATGCTGATTAATAAACCTCGTCTTTGTTTCTTAGTTTGGCTTTTTTTGTGTTAAGTTTTTACAACAGTTGCATGTTCTCGTCCATGTTCTTGGAAAAACAATGCCATAGTTTCTACTTTTTTTATATTTGACAACACAAATCTACCAAGGAATTTTCAAAAATGGGCATTTGGAACCATAAAAACTACAATACAAAATAAGAAAAAATGACTATATTAAGATGACAGAGCCTTGAATTGGTTACCAAAGGATTCCTGATTATTACTAAATTTTTATCTAGAACATTTGAAGAAAAGAAAAACTATTAGGCAGTGCTAGATTGTATCAACAGTGAGGTCAAGGCTAACAAAGACTGAAAACTCTTTTTTTTTCCATTTACTTCTTTTTTTCCACTCAGATCATTTGCAACTGAACGGAAAATATCCTGCCCCTACTCTACAGGAAAAATCAAAAACAATTTATATCAAATTGATATAATTCCTTTGTGTGTATAAATTTCTTCAACTGAGAAGTTGATTTCTTCAGTTCTGCTCGAGTATTCCTGTGTCCACGGGGGGGAAAAAACGTCTGCAGGATCCACCCACTTAATGTCAGTAGTTTTCCCTGGACTTTTTTTTTTTTTTTTGGTCCATAAAGATGTAAAACAGGTGTTTCCGAGAACGCTTGAAATGTATGAATCCCATTATCAAATCCGTGGTTTCCCTCAAGCTACACTGGTGGTTTCAAACATCTGTAAGTGATCATTAAGTGCACATTAGACGAAGCATCAAAGCCTGATGGGAAGAAGGATGTGGTATAATGCATCAAGGAGACAAACTTCACCACAATTTGTTTCTTTACAACAGTGGCTCATCAGATTTCAGTCATCCCTTTGGCAGGTTAAACAAGTCAAAGGTCTGGATTTCTGCAATGTGTCCACACTCTGTCAAATGTTTGGAAAACTGGAGTTTTGGGGTGAATGAGCAAAACATGACAATGTCTGACAATGTCTCTTCTTGAACTATTTAGCTCAAGGGGCCTGAAACACACAAGCGCATTTATTATTATTTATGCAAGCATGTCACCCCGCTGTCTAATGAGCCTTTCACCGTAAGCATAATGAAACAGCTTGCATTAGCCCGGGCTAAATGAGCAGCCGATGTCGATGCAGCAAGATGAAAGCAGATGTTGCACGACCCAAACGCGGGAACAACATGCTCAGTTCTGCAAAGAACCAAAAGGCTTTGAGTTAGAGTCATTCTCATCAGCTCACTGACTACAACAGACAATTCCCTGGGTCAGACGTTAATATCTGAGAACAACTCCTTATCAGACTCTGACCAACTGACCATGAATGAGCAGTCAAATCGATTTTTTTTTTTTCCATAAACATGTTGCAGGTTTTTCTTTGGCTTATAAACCTGGATCCTTAAGCCCTGACACACATGAATGGTGGTGTAAACAATTCCCGCATGTTTAAGATCCAGGTGCAGTGCAGCAACAGAGACTGATGCACATATGAAACCAGATCATGCATGGATTACAGGTTATTTCAAGGAGATGCATTAGTGATTAATGGCTTTGCTTTAAATCTAAGAAGCAGTAAGCAGTTTGTAAACGTTTTAAAGCTCAATTTCATTTCCCCTTTAAAGGCGTTTACACGCATGTCCTACATCTCTGATAATAGGAGTTTGGAGAAGGCAAGGGCAATGAGATTTCTACAGGGATTTCAGAAATGCATATGTAAGTATGTTTTTATTTATTAGATTTAATATATTTCAATACATGACATGATTTGCCTTCAGATGTATCTGTATAAAGAATAACAAAATAAGTAGTTTGGAGTTACTAAAAGTTCACGTAAATGGCCAACTCAAAAGTTTATTACAAATCTTGGTAAAGTGCAACTTTAATTTGATCACCCAATTTGATGACAAATTTCAAGGAAGTCTGTGCCAAAGTTTTGAATGAACTGATGCCCCAAAAACCTTTCAAACTGGATATGTTTCCTTTTTTTTTTTTTTTTTTTGTAACTTATCTGTATGTTTTTAAACTTCAGTTGTGCCCAAGTCCTCAGTGTCTGTCATTCTAGAGACCCCAAAAAAAACCAGACAATTGAATTTAAGGGGATGTCATTTGTTCAAGTGTGACTGAGCATTTTCTTTTCTATTAAACTTTTGTAAGCGATAACTGCAGTATGTGTTATACGACACTGTCCTAAATCAAAGACTTGAGGCTTGAGGGCAAATTGAGTAACATGTTTCACATAAAGAAAGGGACTTTTTAGGAGCGATATGAATTTCTAAATCTCATAAAACAATTTTTTTCACTTTGAAACTGCTTTGCATAACGATATATTTGTTTTAAAGAAAAGCAGCCAAATCAGCATCCAGTCAGTGTACAGAACAAAAGCATTTCTGATTATTAATTATACTGACCTTTATTAGTGTGTTTTGTGTTTCAACATGTAGATCAGAAGCAATTTGAAAAATAAGTATTTTGATATTTTTAACTAAAAAAAGTGACCCTAAATAAAGTCAGACTAAAATAAAAAATCAGAATGTAAACAGCATCTGTGAGCTGAAAATGATCTGGTTCTGCCGCCTGTAGGGGAAAAAGAAATCTGGAGATATCTTGGAAGGCATTAATAATTTAACATAAACACGCTGTGACTAATCTCTCCTCTGGTGCAGACTAATTTGTTTTATTTATTTTTTTCTTTATAGGTAAGTGGGGAAAGCTGGAAACGTCAAATCATAAAAGCAAATGAAAACAAAGGGAATCGTGTTGAATAGAAGAAAGAACATGGGAGGTTCCAAACTTTTACACTGTGAAGCTGTTCTTTTTCTGTCTGTGTGTTTGCCATGATCACTTAAAAAAACAATAAATGTAAGTTTTATTGTAATAGTGAATAGTTTGTGTGAGGATGTCCCCAAAAATGATGAGATTCTGGTGGAAATAGTTCTATTAATGAGGAAAAACTGGTGTTAAAGGAGGTGAAGGAGTTTTCCATATGGTCTTTTTTTTTTTACGTAGGACGTGCACCTGAGGAGCTGAAAAGTTTTCATGACGGCAAACATGACGCTGATGAATAGTGCGTCAGCTATATCCGGGGATTTTGGATCTCTAGATCCAACAGAAGTTTCTTTTTTTGCTGGTTAAATCTGCGGAAAGTAGAAATCTGAGGCGAACTCGATCTGAAACTCACCGGTACCAGTCCAGCCCTTTCTCGTAGTTCCTGTCAAAGAAGTGTGGCTCGTTCCCCACGGCTCTCACGTCGGGGTGCACCCTGAGAGCCTCCAGGAGGGCCCGGGTCCCCCCTTTCTTCACCCCGATGATGATGGCTTGCGGAAGTTTCTTCTCTCCGTAATCCGAAGTGCAGTTGAGGCGGAGTTCGCTGTCCGTGGTGCTGAACTCCTGGTGCTCTCTCTCCAGCACGGTGGTGTGGAACGCCGCCGCCGGCTTGGTGGGAGACGCCGGAGTCCTAATCCACTCCACGGTCCTCTGCTCGGCCTCGGCATGATCCCGGACGCTGGCCAGCGCGCTCCGGTCAGCCTCGCTGAATTCGGTGAAACCCTGGGAAGCGGAGTAAAGTTTCCCCCTCAATGTGGCAAAAGTTGTCTCCTCTGTCACCAGGCGGCCCTGAAACACGTAGTTATCTTGCAGGGGGAACTGCAGCGAGTTGTAGCAGCTCATCAAGCTGTAAAACAAGTAGGTGACAGAGAGGGAAAGGGTGAACATGAATAAGATCTTCCGGGGCACTTTAGAGGTGAAAACCGAAGTGCTGGACCAAAATGCCATCTCTGATAGCAGTGATCCCCTCAGAGAAGTGGCCAGACATGTTTCCACCGCGGGTCTTGCATGGACAAAGAAAAAAAAAAAAATCAACAGCAATAATCAGTCACTATCAGCGCTGCTCCAGCAAAAAAAGCGACAGGCTGGACCGCACCATCCTAATCCAAGCGAGTCGCATATTTATAAGGAAAGCGCGCGGGATCGTTAAAATTCCGGAGAGAATATCACGTCCCTTCTTGAAAGTATCGATGTCTTATTCCAGGGCTGACGGACAATGTCACAAATTATTGGACTGAACTTGCAGATTTGAGAGGCTGGAGGTCTGGCGTCCTTCCAAATGAGCAGCCTGGCTTGAAGTGGAGAGTGGAGGACAGACGACAGGCTGCATTTTACCCAAGAAAGAACATTCACAACATCTCTAAAGTGGGGTTCTTCTCATCGCTCCAGCAGCCAGTCCAGTCCCGCCTCTGCCTTAGAAAGAGTGTTTTTTTTTCTTCCATCAAATAAAACCCCCAAACAACTGAGTTGATCCAGTCTGAGGAGCCGCTCTTCCCCTGTTTACTTTGTCGACAGGCTTTACGCAAAAGCTCCCACACTTCCCACTGACTCTGCCAGGCTGCCGCTCGATGTCCTTGCGCCTTCTCACGTTGATAGGATCCTACGATGTGCGCATTGGTTGTGTGAGCTCATCTGAGCCGAAGCGCCGTGGAGCCACACAACACAACTACTGTGTGCGTACACCCACTCCCCCCCCCACCCCCCGTCTCCGTGTACAAACACGGCGAGATTTCCTGATCTGAGGCGGCGCAGGGGAGCTCCTCTTCACTCTCGTCACTGCTTACTGAGATCAGACTGCTAGGAGTGTTTCCTCATTAAGTTTTGCCTTTTAACTTACAAAAAGAAGATAATTTACAGTTTTTTTTTTCTTTTGCTTTTTTTTTTTAGAAAAGCTCATGCCTGCACCCTGCTGGTTTTTGTGATTAACTCCCCCCAAAAAATCTAAAATGCAGAAAGTTGTTTTTTTCCCCATAATATCAGACAATCACAGTGAATCCAGTGTTCGGGATTTTCTATGTCCCTTTGAATTTCAATAACAGAATGTTCACATGTGAAAAACAATCCTCAATTCTCCACCATGCTGCTGCTCGGGTATATTCACTGAATTTATCATACCGGTCCAGACTCTAATTACTGGCTGGGATATTCAGTGGACCTTAACTTCCCCACTTTCCTGCCACAAGATGAGGATCTAAAATTGAATACCACCAACACGTCTCCCAGGATTAGGGAATCGCATTCATCACACACCTCCAACATACCAAGGGAGACATCGTCACAGTAAGTCGTGGGTCACAAATAATTTGCCATGCCCGGCTCTCAAAACAAAAAAGCCCTGGCTATTTTTAAAGATCTGTGTGTTGAAAGTGTGGGGAAATACGCTGTTTGACCAGATTTGTCATTTCTGTGTGCCTGTAGGTGGCTGAGCATACAAACCGGGAGAGAGTGATATGAAGTCATTTTATTGTAGGGTGTTAGTAAAGGATAGCTGTATAGCAAAGTATCTCTTTAGCATTCAGCCGGTGCACTCCAAGCAAATCAGAAAATCTGTCACCGTGCAAGCTTCTTGTACAGAGGGAAAACACATTACCGATGCTGCTGAATTTAGAGAGCCAGATTTTTGGACTCAAATAAAACTATTGCAGGTGGCATCACAGACTGTACTCACACACACACACACACAAACATATACACACACATTGGGTTCATTACAAGGTTTTGACCTAGTGACCTTTAGGAATTTAGATGCTTTTTGGTCTTTTTTATGGCTTTATTTGTGAGCAATTCTGTGCATCTGAGCTCAACTAAACACTAACTCTGCAAAAAAAAAAATAAGAAAAAAATGCTGTGTTCAGCTCAGATCCAGTAGCTTAAGATCTGGATATTTCCCACTAGAGTTGGAAGGGACTAAAAGCTAAACTACAGTAAAAGATGGTGAATAATAAATGCACATAAATCAGGCGTGAGGACACGATTCCACATAAACTTACAGGGAGAACAGAGTGAGCCGTTGTTTGGATTTGTGTACACACACACACACACACACACGAGTGTGTGGGGGAGAGCAGGATGGGGGTATGGAGAAAGTATTGACTAATGTTTGAAGCACTATAGTTACTTCATGTTTTGCAGTCAAGAGAGCGTAGGAGAGCTCAATGGGTTTGTTCAAATCGCTGTATTCGTAAATTGCCACTCGGAGAAGCAGAGAGCTCTTAAACACCAACTGCCCAGTTTGTAAAGTTGTCAGACTGTCTGTCTGCCTGCCCCCCCCCCCCCTACACACACACACTGAAATCTTTAAAAGGTAATGTCTCAGTCTTGCCAATTTAAGTGATATTGTATTAAAACTCCTCCTCAACACTGAGGATAAATTAATATTTGAGAGAAGCGCCAATGTATTGAGCCATTTTATCTCCCCTTTGTTCCGTCTGTTATCTCCGCCACTTCTAAATTGCTCAGACATTGTATGTCTCTGTGGATGCTCGGCGCTGAGATTGTGTTTATTTGCATTTACAAGTAAGCAGTCATTCAAAGAGAACTGGCTTTATTGAAGTTCAGTTCAAACTCGAGCAATTGCCTCGCTGTGGAGAGATCCTATTACCTTTGCTGAAAGGTCAACATGACATTCCTCCCCTAGGACAAAAGGTCTCAAAGTTATTATTTGGAGTTTTGCTGCTTCACAAAATCATGGAACATGTGTGAGTTTGAATATAAACCTGGGGCTAAATTTGTTTTTGTCCCCATAAAAACTGTTTAAGGAAAAGTCATGATTGCAGTGATTAGAAACGGCAGAAAAATATCTCCAAAAACCATCTTTGCAAGTATGTTTTAGGAAGGCAAGTCAGCAGCTATAAAGGAAAAAAAAAGGAATGCTAGCTCCCATACAGCACACACAGTGCTGTGATATAGCATATGTGTAGCATTTCTGCTCTGTTTGCAAGCCCCACTGAGTTTGTTCTGGTGGTGCAGTGGCTGCAAAAGGTGTCCATTCAGCAGGACCCGTGTAACCAAGAGTTTACTCAAAGTGTGCAGAGGTTAATTTGGGTTAGGGTTAGGGTTAACCCATCTCCAAACTTGACTGTTGGTTTGGTGATTTGGGGGTGATGTGCGGTGCCATGTTTCCTCCAAACATGTTGTGTCTTATGACATCCGAAGAGTTCAATTTTGGTCTCATCTGACCAGAGTATCTTCTCCCAGAATGTCATGGGTTTATCCAAATGTTGTGTCACAAACTCCAAACGAGCTTCAACATGCTTCTTCTTCAAAAATGGAGTCTTGCGTGGTGTGCGTGCATGGAGGCCATGGCGGTTGAGTGCATTACTTATTGTTTTCTTTGAAACAACGGAACCTGCTGATTCTAGGTCTTTCTGAAGCGCTCCACGAGTGGTCCTGGGCTGTTGTAGAACCCTTCTGATGATTGTTCTGACTCCTCTGTCTGAAATCTTGCGAGGAGCACCTGGCCGTGGCTGGTTCATGGTAATGCCGTGTTCTTTCCACTTCCGGATGATGGCCCCAATGGTACTCACTGGAACTTTCAGAAGTTTAGAAATGCGCCTGTAACCAATGCCTTCAGTGTGTTTTGCACCATTAAGGTTGCGTAGGTCTTTGGACAGCTCTTTGCTTTTACCCATCATGCAATGCTTCTTGTCTAACACCTTGCTGGTGAGAAACCTTTTTAAAAGGCATCAATCAGGACTATACCAGCTGATATTACTTTGCACTAATAGGGGGCAGGTTAACCTTCTGAATACTGACAAACTCCAGCTGCTTTCTTGGCTTGCCAGACCTTTTTACCCCTCCTTTTCGTCATGTGTTCAATACTTATTCCTGTGCCATTTCACTTTCTTACACATAACTTCATTTATGGACATAAATGTTTGGATTTCTTTCTATGTGTGCATGACTTGGGTTGATGCCGACATCTGGTGAAAATTTCGTGTCAATAGCTCGATTAGAAATATGTTTTTTGAGAGAAATGTTGACGTGTTCAATACTTATTTTCCCCGCTGTATGTATGTGTATATATATACATATGCATACATACATATACACATACATACATACATACATATACACATATACATATATATACACATACATAGAAAACTCTTAGGACTGACAAAAGCAGACTCTTTTTCTCATGACAGCATGCCTGACAGCTGTTTCCGGTAAGCAGTTACATACAGAGCTAGCTAGTTAGTGTCATCTCAGTAAGTGTGGCAGAAGACAGCTACCCATCACAATTCACAAGCAAAGAGCTAGAGTTTTTGTAATTAGACTCGTCAATAAGAAGCGGCTCTTTCTGCCGCTCACATTAACATGTAGCTCACGTGGCGGTTGTATTCTGATATGAATTATCCATACTACACTTTCACCTCAAATGAAAGCATCTCTGCACCTCATGAAGTCCTGTCACATTTAGGATTTTTAGTCTTGACAACGTTCGTTTGAGTTTTTTCTGTTTATTTATCTCTAAGTGATTGGAAATATCAATAAAAAAGAAATGCTGTCAGCAGTTGCGTCACATTTTCCCACAAACCTTATTTGATTTAAGCTGAATAAAAGCCAAAGAAAGAAGAGACAAACATAGTATATTAGCTGCACACCGGTTTTTGGTGAACACTTTTGTTGTGGAGACCTGGGAAGCCTGAAGGCTGTTAGCATCTTAAATAAAGCCTTTTTCTTCATATGCTGACAGTGAATTAATCTGGCAGCCGAGTCGCCTTCAGCCTGTGACTGAGCATCACAATGTGCAATACAAAAGAGTCAAAACTCCAAAGACTGTAATATAATTCCTGTCCAAATTTGTAAGGTGCAATAAATGTGATGTTCCAGTCAGTGTAAAATAGATCAGGCCTGTGGCAGTCTTTCAATATAGTAACAGCTCAGGAACCGCCACACTACCTTTGAGACTCAGACTTTCTAATATGGAATGATCGGATTGTGAGCTCTGCCACAGTCTGAGCTTTCCTGCCGTGGCTGAGACAAACAGCTACTGTGGAGAGGCTGCAGCAGGTACGACATGCAGAATGTTACCATGTTCAGAGCAATTTAAGTCAGCGTACCGTGTCCGCCCTGCAGGAAATGAGCATGGAGAAGGTTTTATTGAGGAATGGACTGTGAAAAACAGGCCTTGTATCACCTTGAATGCATTGTTTAGATACGAAAATTAATAAAAAAAAAACATTTTTTACTTTCAGATTTTTCAGATATAAATAATGAGTGGATTTACCTGTAGTCATGACAGTGTTTCATTCTTGCACAGAATTGTTTTAAAAGAGCAACAGGGTGAAAACGTAAACTTCATACTGCTGTTCCGTCGCTGCACTTCATAAAATTGTTCAAATAAAACACAAAATAATGTACATAATCAGAAAATCTGACAAAACGTGAGACATGTTCTGCAAAAAATATATGAAGCTCCCCCCTTTTTGAGAAAAAACATAATTCTTTTACTATTAACACAAAGTAAACAATCAGAAAATCTGGTAAATTCATGTGCAAACTAGACCTGAGCAACAAGTCGGACCAAGCAAAAATCCATCCAGAGACCTGTAGCCTGGGGGCTTGTACATAAACAAGAGCATGGGATGTATAAACACAAACACACTGTGCAAATTTGTGCCCTGCTCTGCAGCTGTACACAACATACTTCACACTCTAACAGGATTTTGTTTTTTTGTATAAATGGACCATATGAAGTGCCACACACTAAACTCCACATTACCCCAAAACATAGTCAATTACAGGAAAAAGAGTTTTGACAGTTGGAAATTGTCAGACGTAGAATAAAGCTTTATTTTGAGCTTTGAACCCTCCTATAGCCCGGCCTTCAGCAGGACTCTTGGGTCATTCTAGCTGGAACACAAAGCTCTGACCTAATCAATGTGTGAGCATTGTTAAAACAAACTTGCCTTGTTGCATTTTGCTTTAGTGCATAAAGAAAGGTAAGCAAAACGCATTGACAGAATAGATTTTAGCTGATACTTTAACAAAGCACTGTAGCTGTTAGAATTACTAATTAAAGTCCCCATCCGATCATAACTGATTTAGTTTAAAAATGGTCTTTAAATGATGGCTATGCCGTTTTAAGGCTGTACCGTTTTCCAGGACATATTTTCTGCAGAGCGGCAGTATTAGAAATTCACCTCAGAGTTGTGGGTGGGACTGTTGGCATGGAAATAACCATCCGCTGAGATACCATGATCCCTTTGTTTACTCTCTCTCACGTTAGCTTACAGCCCCTCTCAACCCCAACCTGACATTACTGGTACAACAAAATAGGCAAGCAATATCGGAGCTATCCGGCCGTACAGTTACGAGGCAGGCGCCAGTACAGATGAGGAAAATGAGACGTTAATGTATCTATTTATCTGCAAGTGGATCCGTCAGAATGGAGTAGAGCGGGGAGACATTGGCCCCGCCCATTTCAGTTTCTGCGTTACAAATATGAGCTTTTTCATACAAACAGTGGGTTTTTATCAGCTCCTTAAACCATCATGATTCGAATAAAGAAATTCTCAGAAATGCAGTTTTATCTGAACTTTTTACATATATGCTCATGAGAAAAATGCTATAAGGACATGTTTAAAAACACCAAAAGCATGTTTTTCATTAAGTGGGTCTTTAAAGTATCCTTTTCACATCCTGCTTGGGAAAAAAAAATTCAAAGTTAATCTGAAAAAAAAAAAAAAAAAAAAAAAAAAGATAATGAGATCTCACAAATTTGCGATGACTTTCCTTCATGAAACCAGATGAATTATTCCTATAGGAGTGTTTTGCCGGGAGAATCCAATAACCTTTATGAATGGGTCATGGGCTCAATAGAATCCTATGAGAACACAAGGACCACTCGCCCATTACTGGGAAGGAAATGAAGCCGCCGTATATCACATGGACTGGAATTCCCAAAAGGGTGATTAAAGTGTGTTCCTTTAAATTCTCAAGTGTTTTATATCAGCTGCTTTTTTCACCATTAGAAACCTTTAAAAATTGGAAACAGTCAGGGTTGGAAGAATGAGGATCATTCTTTTCTACAACAGGACAAAATGACCACTGCACTGTTCTGGAGCGGAAAAACTCATTTTAGACGCTCCTCTTTTTTCTCACCTCCTCTTCACACATGGGTGACTGTATGTTGTCGGAAATAAAATGAAGAAAAAAAAAAAAGACAACACTGTTATTTTAGATCATAAAAAAAGCCCACAATATCCATGAGATTGGACCAAAATACATAAATATCTGCAGTTTATCTCAGCAGTTTCTGAAAAAGTTTAGAACCATCGTTTATTTTACTTTTTGTTAAAAACGCACAAAGACAATGAGGTAAAGTATTGCACTGGATTAATATCTGTCTTCTGGTAACCTAAAATGACTTGCATTTTCTCCCAGTTTGAGCAATAATGTCCTGAGTGGACCTGTGAAAATGTTGGCTCTGCGTGGGACTAGCTCCCCGACCACCGAAGGCGTGCTCCCAAATCGTTGTTCCTGAGTTAGCAATGTCCCGGGTGCCTCCCAGGTGTGGATCCCTCGGCATAATTAAGGAGGGATCTGCCAGGTCTTCTGGGCCAGGGTCATTCATCAACTGGATCACCAGTTAGATTAATGTGCGCTTGCTGCAGCGCTGCAATGGATTGCTGCCACTTGCTGAGATCATTAGCGCCAGCCTCCGTGTACGACTGCGAAGAGCGGCGCTCGGTGGAGGTGGAGATTTGCAGCTTTGCATACTAAATGAACAGTCCATCATTACCTAATTAAGAGGTTATTGGAGACACTTGTGTCCAGTCTCCTGGACAGTAAACCATAACTGAAGGGCAAACTAGATAGATCAGCTCCACCTGCACAGTAGTAAAGTGCTGAGTAATGAAGGTGCTGACAACAGGAAGCGCAAAACTGACAATGCATTATTATACACAACACATAGATCCTGAGGGAAATCTGAATAATAACTCATTTCTTATAAAGCATTGAGTTATTGCAGATCCTGCTGACAGGTTGATGCTACAACTGCTAGGCAAAGAACAACAAAAAAAAACAAAAAAAAACATTTTATCATAAAATAGCCCCTTGATGCTAATCTTATTAGTAATAATCACTTTATATCAAATAACAGAAGGTAAACATTTTATTATTGCTCTGTTTTGTTCAGTACAATCAAGCAAACTCGACATGTTAACTTGAAAAATAAATCTTCTTCAGAAAGCCAATTACTTGTTGACCTCATAGCTGCAGAAATGTCCTTATAAGTACACAAATGAACTTTTTCAGCTTCATTTTCAAAAGCTTGCCCGTTACATAAGAGACTATTGCAACAATGGAGCACAGTTCTGGTTCATTCAAACTTAATGGAAATAGATTTCCAAGAGATGCTCTCTTTATGGACTGTCCATCTGTGAATGTGGCTGTCTCCCATTTGGTGTTGACCGCATGGTGTAATGTGGGTGTTCAGAACTTTTTTGTTATTAAGCTGCAAGTCCGAAGCACGAACAAAACCCTAAAGCTCATTACAAAGCTCCACACAAACGGAAATGGCTTCTGTTTGCTTTGTTTTGCAGATCTTTTTTTTTTTTTTGGTCATAATGTCTAATATTGCATTAAACCATCATTGAAAATGTGTTTTTGGCTGAATAAATATATGCAAACAAAGGCACGCTGCTGCTTCAGAGGGTGACACATTATACAAACGTAGGTCAAGTATCTCGCCAAAGCAGATTTACAAAAGCCTGAAAAACAAACCTGTTTTTTTTATTTTTTCTATTTTGCAGCCGGCTCAATTAAGCATTTATAATAAATAAAAGCTTTTCACAATAATAAAACAAGAACAGATTGTGTTGAATTCATGACATCCATGGCTTATATATAAATTCACACTCATTCTGCATACAAAACGGCCAGAAATAAGAGGACATTCTTCGCCTTGTTTAAATCATTCTACAGTTTCACACTGAGATTTGAGGGGAGGGCTGAGTGCGGCTTCTCCGGCTCTAAGCCTTCCTGTATATGAGGCTTGTTTTTCATTGACTGTGTCAGGAATCAAGAGGGCTAATCCCTCAGAGACTTCAGATGAAAGTTTCAAAAGAAATAATGAAAGGCATACTGCCTGAGGGTGCATATCAGGGTGAACGTACAGCAAGCTGAAGAGAACAGCAGCCGCGCACGACAAGCAGCAAAGGAAGAACATAACAGCTTCCCTTGCTGCCACCCCCACCAGTCTAACTATAAATCACATATTCTGTCTCCAAGACATAAACAAATACATAGCAAAGCACATCAAAAACTTGGCACAGCATGAATACTTACAAAACGCGGCATTTTGCAGCTTGTACTTCTAAAATATCCAAATGATCTATAAATATGACTCTAGACTTTTAAAAAAGACCTTTTTTTTGGGTCTGGATTTTTGTCAGTATTTCCTCGAGAAATCAAAGAAACTGTTTTGACTGTTTTTGTAATAAAAAGTTTTCGAAATACACTTGAAAGTTAATAATAGATCAACTTTTACTTGTTTTATTTTTTTTGTACTGGTTTTTATCAACCTCTGCTTTTAACTTTCAAGTGTATTTAAAAAAAGAAAGCTTGGGCATATTTGTGTGGATGAGCAAGTTGATTGCAGGGGGGGGGGGGGGGTTGTCTTACACGTGTGTTTTCTGTTTGTTTTTTAGATCACTAAACATTGGTTTAACATTCCTATTGATTCATGCAACATTAGATACATCAGATGGCATCATGGCCACGGGCTAAATGTGTGTTGAAGAATGCGCGTTAAGCCTATGGTGTTCACACTGGGCTTTCTTTATGCGATATTGGTGCATGTCTGACACCAACAGCTGGAAGATCCTTGGTGTGAAATGTCAAAGCGGTGCAAATTTGGCAAATGTTGTTTCAGGTTGTTCTTTTTTTTTCCACAGCTCTGTTCTGATAGATGACTGGCTTGGTGTCATAGAATTCCAGCCGGACACTCAACGCTGTTATTAGTTTCTCCTCCATGATCAATTCTCAAATGGTGGCACTTCCATAAATTAAGATGGACACCATCCACTGGTCACTGCCACAATTGGTGAAAGTTTGACCTGGTTTACCTTTTTTTTGTGCACAGGCCCTGAAAACAGTCTAAAAAAAGTGCATAGAGACGTGTAAATATGAGAGTTTTAAACACAGAAACTCGAAACTATGTATTCTAAAATTTAGTTCCTACATTTGTTGTCTCTACTTTCACCCAAGACAAACATTTACAAAAAAAAAAAAGGGGAAATATTCCAGTCTGTCTTGGCTCATAAACTAATTGCACCAAAAATGTTGTTTGTTTTGGTAACTTGTGTTATTCATGGTTGACAAGAAAAATAAATAAGGATTTAAAAGCAATTGAGTGAAAGATGACGTTGGAAATTTGGAAATAACTATTTTGACTAAAGGGAAAAAAAAAATAAAGTTCTTAGAGTAAAGTGAATTTCCGCTAATAAGTTCACAGATATGTTGAAAGATAACTACGGTTGGACCAAACATTTATATTTTTCAGTGTGCCATGTGTTACAGCTAAATGGGGAAGGATTGTGGAGGACCGAAAAAAAAAAAAAAAAAGAAAACATGACAAACTAAAACTAAAGAACAATAAAACATGAAAATACCTGAGGAGGAACCACAGATGAAATCATCAGGCAAACAATGGAGCAGAACAGAGAAGACTGAGGAAGTGATCAGCTGACAGGAAGCAGCTGCGTTGATTGCAAACTTGTTAGAGGTGTGCACAACACAAAATGTGGCAGATGAGGAAAAAAACGGAGTCAAAAAAACAATCAAACGACAAAACTAAATCCACAATCTCATATTTTTACAGTGTCACAACCTGCAAAAGAAAGGTGTTTAAAGTTTTAAAAATTGCAGACTATATTGTAAAAAACACTTTAAATTTTTTATGTTAGACATTTAATTTAAAAATGAAGGATACATTTGACTATTGTGTCGCTGAATGAATTTATTTTGTGCTTTTAAGGTAGGACCCCAGCATTTGCTCCTTCATCCTTTCATTCGTAATCCACTACTTACCCAGAGTTCAGGTCATGGGGGCAACAGTCTCAGTTTCTGAGAAATGAAAAATCTCCTCAGCTCCCCTCAGGGAGGCATCCAGTTGGCATTTTCCCATGATGCTCCAACCACTTCTGACTCTTACTAAGGACTTATCTTAAATTTATGGCCTCATTGAAAAGAAGTTATAAATAAAGGGGCTTTTTTTCTTTTGTGGAATTCCAATTTTTAAAGTAGCAAATGAGGAATAAGGTGTCACATTTTTGGAGACCTGTAAAACGAGTCACATGTCAGATAGAGATGTTATTATTTATGACATCTTCTGCAAACAAATTATCCTCACGACCTTGACTCTGGTAGTAGATGAAACATCCAGACTCTGACTTCAAGACTCGAGCCGATTAGCTCCCACCATAACCCCTGCAATAGAAACAAAATTAGAATGCCATACTGTTCCCAAACCATGCTCAATGAATGGAGAGCACCCTAATAGTGCTGGCAAAGAAATACATCTGCATTCTGCTGGTCATGCATATGTAAATCCTTTTATCCCCTCCACATAGTAATGACTCACAAGAAGGTGCTACACTAAAAACTTTAAGGTAAGGCTCCGAGCATGAGCAGCAAAATGAACAAAAAAATTATCGTGAAGCTGCAACAAAACAAGTGACAGTGTGTGCAAACATTCTCAGAAATATAAGCAATTACAAGACCATAATGCCTTTGGTCACAACTGGCTACACCTATAACCAGTCAGAGTGGCGAACCGTGTAACATCTGGGATGGAGCTAAACTTAATTTACCAAAACCAGCATAAATGGGCAGAATGTTTCCAACTAGCATCTTAGGTGAAGGTGCATATAATCAGACTACACAGGTGCAGCTTGTGCCTTGCAATCTGGCAAATTCACCGTCAAGGCAGCTGTTACACATGTTTTTCTCTGAGGAAACTGCAGGAACATGGAACAAGGATGATTAGCACAAGGAGAATGTACCTGCTGCAGAAACAGCAGTTCTCATAGACCAATAACAAATCAGTTTTGGTAGGAACCCTGAAAAGGTGTTTTCATGAAAAGGGGCATGAAAGTACTGCTAATCCAAATAAAGGATACAAAGAATAATAATGCACAATGCAAAGTGGGAAAAAAATGATACAAAAGTGAAGAAAAATTGGATAAAAAAAAATGGAGATGGTAACACCTAACAATAGGAAAGTACAAATTTTACTTGCAAAACGACTCAACATGATTCCTTAAACCAGGCTCATCTGTGCCACCATTTGCTATTTTTTTTGCCTCATCCATTCACATGAGGGTGCTCAGATACTGCGTTTGTCTAAGGCATTCTAAGTAGATATAAATGATTTAACAATAAAATAAAATATAGAAACATATTCTAGTATGTAAAAGGTAAATGACCCCCCCCCATCATGTATAAAAAAAGGCACATCTTTCTAAATACAGATCAGTATTCTTCCGATTTAACAATGACTGGCGCATAAAGCAGCTCTCAACTGTTGCTTTGCTCTGCTGGCTTGAGATTTATTTTCACAAGTTGCATCAGATGTCAGGAAAAATTAGAGTTTCGCAACTTGGTGAAGTTTTTGAGGGATAAAAGAAAGTTCAAAATTAATTTTTGATGGATTGACTCCATGAATTCTTTTCTTACCCTCAGGCCGTTGCATCACACATGGAATAATTGAGCATTCAAAAATATACATAGAGTCAATGCATACTCTTGATGTATTTAAAAACAGCTGCCAAATCAACGACTATGCCCAAAACATGAGTTAGGACGACCTTGAAGCTCCAACTGCATGTTTTTCTCTTTGTAAAGTAATTATAAGGATTTATTATTGGCACAGCATTCTGGGTCCAAAAGGGAACATTTGTCTAAGAACCTGTTTTGGACCATACAGTAAGTTTCCTCTCAGGGAAGACTACAGGGTAAACGTTCACAAGGACAAGAATCATGGTCCTGTTCACAGGCGTTTGATAACATCCAGGCAGAGGTTAACTTTCTCCGCTATGTCAAGAGATAAAGATTGAGGTTTATTTTCTTTTTTTTTTTACCTTTTCATTCCAAATACAATAAAAATCTTATCACTAAAGGTGGACACTGTGGAAAGAACAATCCAGAGTTATTGTTTTAGGTACCAAACAGGGACTGACAAGTTATTACATGGCTCAATTCAGCTTGAGTTATGAGATTGAAAAACAGACTATTGCAGTATTTACTGACATCCCAATATTATCCCAATGTAATGTGGAAAATACCTATTAATTATCATGGTGAAAAGACAAACTAGTTCGTTGTTCAATGTGTATTTGAATGAAAAAAAAGGTAAGTAAAATTCAGAAAATATATGGCTTCATAATTTATTATAATTTATGAATTTTTTGAAGATTGACGATGTCTTCAATCATGTCAGTGACAACAGGAGACAATACAAACCTTTTATGAGACATGAACAGGTCCAAATATTATGGCCACTGCTTCATTCAATTGTATCAAAAAAAAGAAAGAAAGAAAGAAAAACCTTGCAATTGCTTATATGGCATCGTTCTTAAAGTACCGTTTTAAAGGAAATCAATATTTTCAACTACATGTTACTTGTTAAAATGAGTTGTAAGGCTCCAAACCTTGGAAATAAGTTAAACTGGATGAGCTCAAATTGTTAAATTGTCATTGTACTTGTAGTTTTTTTTGTTTGTTTTTTTTGGAATTTGAAGAAAAAAAAAAACCAAACATGAAGGCAACAACACATGATTTTTATCGTTTTTGAGTTAAATATCTGTTTAATTCTGGCAAGTCTGGCAAAAACACAAAAAATACAGAAGTCATGGTAATCCAAGCAGGTTGTACACCATGCAGCGGTGTAATGTACTCTAAAACACCTTGGACAGATCAAGATTCGCAGATATAAATGTATATGAAAAAATATTTAAAAAAACAAAAAAAAACTCTCACCCGTGGGTGGCTTCTCACACAATCTTGGGTCCTCTACCAGAGGCCTGGGAGCTTGAGGGTCCTGCACAGTATCTTAGCTGTTCCTAGCACTGCGCTTTTCTGGACTGAGACATATATATATATATATATATATATATATATATATATATATATATATATATATTTATTATTATTTTCTACAAAACAGGAAACGTATAACATTATCGTTTTTCAAAAATGGATTTTGATTCAGGGGTTAATTTGCTTTTCCATTGAAAGAAATGAGACTGCAAATGTTTCTTTTACTCTTACTTTTTCAGGTTGGTTAACAAAACACACATTGAAAATTGACTTGCGAAAAGAGCTGCCGCTTAAAAATGGAGTATTTAAACCAGGATTATTTCCTTACCTTGAGCTAATTAAACAATTAAATTCATTACTATTTCACCACCTGCAAAAACCTTTTTTAAGTATAGGGCCAGATAAACCTCACTTTGTTAAAGACTGCATGAGACACTGGAGTTCCAATTGGGACCAATTTTAAACTGAGGTAACATAAAAATAAATGTTGGAATAAAATTTACTAGTAATAATATTAGCTGGCCTTACAACATAAGTCTATGACCTCTTGAAAGTAAAACATTTGCATGAGTTAATAGTGTGAATGGTCATGCAAGTATTTTTTTGCAGGACTCAGTGCAAGCAGATACTTCTTAGCATTGCAGTTATAGTGGCACTGGGGGATTACATCTTTTCTATAAACACAGGGGATGCACAACTGTACATAGATTGTGGAGGTACTCCTGACATCTTCTTTCTTTTGAATATCAAGCCTTAAAGGCGTCAGTATAACGCTGGTTCTGTATGAATCATGTATGAGGGACTTCATCCGCTGATCCATTTGTAAAAGGTTCACAGATTAAAAGTTACAGCATACTATAACTTTAAGATTCAATATAAAAAATGTTATTCTGAAACTCTGTGAAGGTCACAGGTAGCAGAAAAGAGGAAGAAGGACATTTGTAGTACAATTCATGTCACGTTTTGAATGTAAAACAACTGAAGCCCCATCATCAATTCACAAGCCTCAACTGTCCAATTAGTCTTTTTATTTTTCCAATGCAAGAACAGGGATGTGTCACACACACAGAAATGTGACAAAACTGGATCAATATTATCAAGAAATAAATATAGCACATTTAAAAAAAATTAACTAGAAATTATTCTCAAGGCTTTACCTACTTCAACTATATATATTTTTTTTCTTTTTTGAGTGAATGGCTGCTAGATGACAAAAGGAGATGGAAATAAAAGATGGCTCTCAAGGATGAAAATGATGCTAGTCTGTCTTATAGACACTTTGCGATAAAGTCATTGACTGTGTTATTTAATCCTTAATGGTGCATCAAACTGCTGGAGATTGAAGTGCGTGAAATAAAGAAATGACTCAACCTCTTGGTGGGTTGCACTGGAAAAGTAAGGATTTCATATTTAACTCTTTTTTTCTATTCAATATACAAATTTAAGTGCACATTGTGCCAAAGTGACAATGGGTGAACATGAGTAAGGGCTAAAGTATCATTTGAAGCAGAATACAAAAGAACACAGTGAATTTAATTAAAAACCATTAAGCTCAGTATTTCAAATATTGTCAAGTAGGAAAAAAAATCTAAAAAGGGGACCTGCACATGATTTGATATTGAAATTGAAATTAATATCGAAGCTTTTAGTAATTTAGATGGTTAAAGAACATGTCTGCAAAAATGTTTGGCTTTAAAGGGAATAGGTCATGACACACAGCCACTACGTACATTTTGCGCATATTGCACAAATGAAAATTGCTCACCTGTGAATATGCGCGGGAAAAAGTGAGAAAAGTCGTGGTCTTTACGTGAAATTTTCACAGATGTATCACATTAAAACCACAAAAGAAGTACAAAAAAAACCACACATGCGTGATTATTGTGCTGTTTAAATGCAATTCATGAGTGATTTGTGCATAATTTATGTAATTTGAAGGTGGTATGTGCGCCATGTATGCAATGTCAAATTCAAATTAATTGTATTTATATAGCACCTTTCAGGTAAAAAAAAAAAAAAGCTCAAGGTGCTGTACAAAAAAACAAACAAGAATGCAGAAAACACCAATCTCCATGCATGCAATAAAATAATTAAAAAGACCCCACACAACAAAACACACAAAAACAAACACAAGTAAAAGAAAATGACTAAAGAAAAAAGCTAAAGAAGAAGATCCCAGAGGGCGCCGTCTGGCCTGTCCTCCTGTTGGCCGGGGTGACAGCATAGACACAAACACCCCAGCTAAGGGTGAGAAAACAGTCGTAAACAGTCTGACTTGGCTAGAAGACATTAAATAAATAATGATGTGTTAAAATATCATAAAATATAAGAAAGAAAATTCTATAATAAACAAATATGTATGTGATAAAATATAATAAAATACAGTAAAAATTTTAGATTAAACAAATAAAACAAACAGGTGTTATACATCAGTGTTACGTGCGTGAAACGTCTGTTAGGCAAACATACACATACGTGGAACAGTAGTGAAAAGGCACAAATTTGATGATGATCATTGCAAATAAACTGCATTAAATATGCATAAAGTGCGTCATTTTCAACCAACCAAAAATGTTGCACTTCTCAGAACTGAATTCACGTGAAGACCTGTCAGCCGAAACCCTCAACAGACATTTGAGCACATGGAGGAATGACCAATACAAGAAACACATATAAATTATTTACAGTATCACGCATGTATCGCAAAAGAACGAAATTTCATACTTGGGAAATGTATGTAGTGTCTGTGCGACATGGTTTTAAATGTATGCTGTATTTTGAGGTTTTGACAGAAATAAGTGTAGAAGCTTTGGTGGAATACGAAAAAATATACACACAAAAAAAAAAACAATATTTTCTTTAAAACTTAAGGTGCAAAGAAACAGCTGCATTTAACAAAAGCGTCCTCAAAGACATTTTTCTGTAAATTTTGAAGAAATCCAGCCGTTGAACAAACATTGTCATTTCACCAAGGACGAGGCTCACTTGAAACACTTCCATACTCATCTGCAGGCAAGCCGTCACTTTTCTGCAGGTGCCTGCTGTGATTGGAAGTGTATAAATCATAGAGGAGGAAGGCTGTCAGCCATCATGACACTCCTCATAAACACTGCTGACCGTTGGCCATGGCATTGTATTTCTTCATTAGCTTTCCCCATCACAGAGGAGAGCTGAAGGCATCATCCACATCCCCCGCTGGAAGGAAAACTCTGGCAGACGGGAAGGCAGCCCTGTAGTCTGGAGTGGAACGCTTTGAATTGTAGTAATGTCTCCTTGGCAAAATTTAAGAACAAGTGCCAACAGCGCTGATGTAGAAAGAAAAAAAAAAACTACATTTGATTGCAGCGAGTTTACATCACACTCTAATGTAGCACAGGCTTTTATCAACAGGAGCAAGCTGGGACACTGTGATTTGATGTTTGCTTCACATTAATATTTTTCTCAAGGCTGTTATATTAATGAATATGGAAGCAAATCACAGGCGATATGTAGTTCTGCACAGAAAACATTTGATGACGATAGTTCAGCACCAAAGCAGCCGTTTGATTTAATGGTTTTCAGAGATGTTCCGCCGCACTTCCAAATGCCCCAAAAGCTCAGGGTTTTTTCATTAATGTGTGGAATAGGTGTGCATCTGGATAAAGTGCAGTAATAACAGCAATACTAAATGATTGAAAACAAAATTAGGTCTTGAGTGGAATTTTCTGAGCACATGTATTGGTGCTACCAAGTGGTAGGACTGAGACTCATTGATCATTAAGATAAAATCAATGTTTCTTTTGTGTTGTTGTTACAAAGTTGCATTTTATTTCTCTCAGTCTGCATTAAAGTCCAGGCTAAAATCTCACAGAAAATCATGTGATGTTTGTTTTTTTGTTTCTTTGCTGCCAATCATACACACATCCATATGTCTCATTAAGCTTTACAACTACCCTCAATTTTGTTTATTTCAAACTTGTCAAACTTACCACTGTTTCCTAGTGCTTGTCCACCATATGCTGTTAGAAAAGGCTTGGTGTGAAATCCCGAAGTGGCAAAAATCTCATGATTTGGGTATGAATCTGAAACAGTTCAGGTCATTGCTTGCATCCTTGCATTGGGGGATATGCATCACCATCATGTCAGGAGAGTGGCCTTAGTTTATTTTTATTAAAGAAAACAAATGCAGACTTTGTCAGGCTTGCCGCCATGTCTGGGTTTACCAGACAAACCAAAGTCCTCCTTTGGTCAAAGTATGACCGGGTTTAACTGACAGCGCATCTTCACTGGCCACACATTGTTGTAAAAACTCGGCGTGAAGGTGAAAGTTTTAAATGCGGTGGTTTGAAGCATGTGATTACACGCATATTCATAGATTTCCATTGGCAAAAGCCGGTTGGATGCAGGTCACTAAGGGCGATGCGAATGGGACTTCAGGGTCATGGGGTTGCTGGAGCCTATCCTGCACTGTTGAGGGAAGGCAGGGTGGAATATTAAAAAAAAAAAGGACAAATAATTGTTAAATAATAAAAAAAATACATGATTTACTCTATAAGGTTAAAAATAGGTGAAAGTAGAGTTCATTAGCTCTCTGAGACTGAGATTGTTTTCTACGTATATTCAAATAATCCCATCTTCCTTTAATATAACAGCAAAAAGTAAGACAATGAAAAAGTACTTACCACCACCCACTGCATTAATTTAAAAAAAAACTGTGCTGAAGCTCAGAAAATTAAGCAGAATATGAAAACAGGCCAGTAGGGATTAAGAAGTAGTGAATAGTGATTTTCAGGCAGGGTTGAGTGCAAACACAGTTTGAGTTTAGGCTAGGACCTCAGCCTGCCCTAGGATTATTTAATTACATTTGCCAATTTTCTTGGAAGACTACAGTCAACGGATCTCTATCATGTTACAAACACTAGACCAGTGCATTGCTACACTCCTTTATAATAATCTCAGGCATAAAGGACAGCTTGATATATCTTAGAAAATAAGCATCTACTTTAGCCATATCACTCAAGATTCTGCACCTATACTATTAAAACTAATTCAAATTCTTACTTTAATACTGTGAGGAAAAATTAAATCCTTAAGATTCAGGCATCAGCATCCGCCTCATCTTTATGCTTCAGACATGTTGCTGCTCCACATGCAGGACCACATGCAGACAACAACCACACTTTAAAATTCCATCCTTAGGACAACTTGGAAAAAAAATCCCCCATTTTTTAACTTGCATGTTTCTGATTTATCTGGAACAAGAGGGACTTTGACAGCTAAAGGTTTCACCAGGTCAAAATGCATCCATAATGTTTATTTTACCTGGACCTTACTAAAAATGGTTTAATGCTTGACAAACAGAAACTTAAATCGGTTGTAGAAGAGGTTGTACTTCATTTGGCCTAGCTATATTTCATTGACTGCCTCCTAAAATTACAATAGATTTCAAAATAGCTTTTTATATATAAAAAAAAAAGACATAATACAAACTTTTATTTTAAAGACCTAATAGTTCCTGATTTCCCATAAAATGTCATTCCCAATCAGCAGGTTGTCTTAAAGGTGAATTACAGATCTAGTTGCCATAACTCAACTTTAAGACAGCATCATCTGAATGAAGCTGAACCTTCAACGACATAATCAGCAAGTTATTCTAGTCCCACTGTACTCACTTTTTGATCTATTTTGAAAGCGCTCCCAGTGGTCTATTTATTGGGATTATGCCGTTTTTAGGCTAAATAAAAAGCCTGTGTTGTTTTCCAGGACATCGTTTCTTGCTGAGCGGCAGGAGATCATCAGAAATCTTTACCTCTGAGTCCCATCATCCATCTATTTACATGCTGTCCCGCTATCCTACAACACCTCACACCCGCGACCTAATATTACAGGTGCAACAAAAACGGCAAACAATATTGGGGCTATCCATTTGTACAGTTTTGAGCCAGACACCAGCTCGGACGTGGAAAACAAATACGTAACAAAGTCTTCTACAAGTAGATGCATCAGAATGGAGCAGAGCAGGAAGATTGTGGCCCTCCAGCTTCTACATTATTAAAAGCTTTTTCCAACTGTACTTTTTCGTCTGCTCCCAATCCAAATACTCAGAAATGTAATTTAAAGTTTACTTTTCTATGTATATTGAAGGACAGACATAGATTTCAAACTTTTCTTTTGTTAAAACCTTTAGTCAAGGTTGGCATGCATGACCATGAGTCATGTATTTTACTGATGCTGCCTTAGATTTAGCCTGCATGGGGTCATTTTAGGGAAGTGTTCTCTTCACCTTCCTTTTTCTTCACCTCATCTTTCATACTGTATCTTGGCCACCAACTTGTGTCTCTCTTGTGTTTAGATGTTCCAGTGTTGCTGTTTGTTTGTCTGCTTCTTGTTCTCTAATTGCTGCAGTTACTAACCTAGCCTAAATGTCATCCAACAGAAGTGTTGTTCTTTTTTTTTCCTGTTTGTCTCTTTCCTGTCCTACTCAAACCCCAAACAAGCATAGCGGAGCATCTCTGCTAATAAGTTTAATTCTGCTGGAGGTTGTTTTTTTCTGAATTTACTACCAAGTATGTCTCTCCACTATTACCCTTTTTTTTTTTCTCGGTGAGGAGATTAGACCAAAAACCCTTTGATGCAATTTGTAGGTTAGGCACACTTGAGACAATTTGGTTTATTAAAATGATTTGGCTTGAATTGTACTGCTGCAATCTTAATTATTTGGAATAAATTGGAATAAAACAATGATAATTAATTTTGCTCCTGTTGATGTTTCTTGCAGTTTGTTTGGTGCCTAGAGACAACACAGGTCGTAGCTTTGTGCTTTTTAAATCAATTAAATGTTTTTTTTTTTAAATAAAACTTGTAAATAAAAAATAAATTCCTTGAGCGGAGTTTATCAACACATCTGTGTCTTTTTAAAAATTGTATATTCTGAAACCAAGACACAGCCATTCATTACGATCATAATTCCCTGTTTGCCCCAGCAGTTTGGTTTCAAGTATACACTTTAATAACTTTCCATAAAATAAATTAGATGTGGATTGTGTTAGAAGTAGCTGCTTTATCCTCAGGGTATCAGGGACAAAATGCTTATGATTAATAATTCATGTGATCTGTTTGATCCCCATCACCATAGAAATGGTTTCCCCGAGCTTAATCCTGATCAGTCCTAAAATTGCACTCTCCAGAGGACGCTACACCTTGCTTTTTGTCTAACGTCTCTGTTCTTCTCCCCACTTTGATATGCACTGCATCCCTAAGACCATGTGTTGTTAGGGGGAGGAGGGAATATCATTTCAGAGCAGCCTTCAAGTGGCAGGATTAGATTTCAGGTGGCAGAGTTGTTAACAGAAGTACTCCCCTTGTATTGGGGGAACTGGCTGCAAAATGACAGGAAGTGTAGCCAAGTTCCTGCACAACATTTATTCACTTTTGAACAACAGCTGATGAAGAGTGTACTTAAAGGACTCTGGGCAATTGGAAGGGTATTAAGAAAACTGACCACAGGATAAAAAAGAAAAGACACTGCTATTCAAAATATCTTTTCTTCCCAGCTTCTTTTACAAATAAAGCAGCTATATTATATGTAAATGAATCCAGAGATTTTCATCCATGACCCCTTTGTGCTGAAGATATGCACCACGTCAGCCTGTTTTATTGGAGTACAGTAAGGTTAACATCTGTGTTTCTAGGGATTAATAGAAAAACATATCGCTGAGACAGAGGATTAAAACATGATTCATTTGTATCTTGTTTGAATCCCCTGCAGCACATTGGTCATCTCACAATAACTTGATGCACAGGTCTATAAACAACAGAGGAAATGATAAGACATACAGCTTGATTTCATTTTTTAGGCAGCAAAGTATGACATTATCGATTGCAGTGGTGTGCACTTAATCATAACTGAAGAATTTAAACTGCCTGGCCATAATAGGGATCCTGAATGGTGGTGTTTGAGAAAAAAAAAACAGTAAATGTCAGTGTTAATCAATTACTTTAAATATCCTCATGACTGTAGCATTCAGCTTTATGTTCCTTTTCATTTTTATTGATTTGTAGAAGCTGTAAGAATTAAGCCAGGCTGTTTATAACAATCTGTGCAGGTCTCGTGTTTCAATATGAATTTACTGTCAGAGTTACCTTTAAAGTATTTGTCAATTACAATGTTAATATAAGATAAATAAGTGAGAGGACTATCAAATAATGAGACTTAATTCTAATCGTAGTTACTTTTGCACACTTTCAAAAGATGTTTAGTGAAAATACATGAAAGTGACCCCCCTGAATAATAGTTTGACTCCTATATCTAAGCTTATACATAAAAGCAAAATTAAAACGTCAAAATAAAAGTTGGTGTTTGGGTCACACTATACCCAAAGAATTAAAACAATTTGTCCAATATTGATTTTACAGGATTTTAAAGTTTCCATTTGAGCTTCAATAATTAAAAACGGGATTGTTCAAGCTAAAAAAAAAAAAAATGGGAGACTTACCACTTTAACCCTGTGGTACCATTTAGATCATATTTGATAAAGGAATTTCTGAGACTCCTATCTAATTAGCATGATCCAATCCTGCGTTAAAATCCGGTTGTACATAATATGGCTCAGGTTTTCTGCCCTGTAATGTATTATAATTCCACTAGGGGCAGTAGTTCATTTCAAAATGGCAACTACCATGAAATCTCAAAAACACTTTTGTTGGGAAAACCTTTTGCAAATTGTAAAACTTTAGGGTGAGAATAACTCATTTTTTTTTGGTCCATTTTTTTTTTTTAATGTCTACTTGCTGCGTTACACTTTTTGATAGTTTATTCCTTTTTTAAACAGTTACACTATGTTATAAACGTTTGGATCAAATTTGAAACAGTAGGTAAATAAGTTGCTTTTTCGCTAAAAACTCGTGTTAATATTTTTGCATCTTAAACTAACATTGTTGTCAGCAAAAATTAACCAAATCACCCAATGGATTATACTTAATGCTATGTTTTTAAAATGTTGCATTATGGAATTCTTTGAAGCATTTAAAAAGCATCTTAACTCCAAAAAAAAGAGGAATTTTCTGTAAATTCATTGATGTAGAGGGATTTACAGGGTTAAAATTTGACATGTTTTTCCCTCTTTCTGTTCATTTTTTTGTGTGGAATGGATTTTAAAAATAAAGTGATGAAACTAATCACCAGGTGTGTGTTCATTCGATTTGATTCATGTGAAATCAACTAGAGTGTTAGTTTTATCAAAACACAATTTCCGTTTTTTTTTCCTGTTTTTTTTTTATTAATATCAGAATTTATTTTATGCTGACATATATATATATATATATATATATATATAGTAGTAGTCTTTTTTATTTTGGACTAGTGAAACAATTGTAAAATAACAAGACAACAACAAGACAAAAACGAGACAAAACTCGCAAAAAACAAGAAAAAGACAAATATATATATATATATACCGGCTGGGTAGCTCGGTTGGTAAGGTGCATGCTGGAAACCCGGGTTCGATTCCCACGGCGGAATGAACAATTAATGGTGATTAATGGAATGGGGCAATTACCATAACAATGGAAATGGGGCAAATGCCATAACAATGACGGGCAATTAACATCACCCAGTGAGGGTCCTTGGGCAAGACCCTTAACGCTAATGCCTACCTCACTATATGAGAGACAATGAACCACATGTCATGCCGGCTCAGACGTCGCCCGGCCAAACAAGGTCTGCGTCAGGTGCTGGGGGACCAGAGCACTCTGATGGAAAGTGGGCTACTGGAACAAGACGGAAATGGACTAGATGTGAGAACAAGGATCTGTTGGAATGCTACTACTCAAGTAATCCAACCCAGAGGGGGTACATGCAGAGAATGTGGAATGAATGGATACTTCGAAACCCACAATCAAGGCTAACTGCCAAACAACTGGTAGCCCAATGCTCAAATATCCACAAACGCCAACTCCTATCACAGCTTGAGATTGAACTGATACAATACAATGCCACGGGAGAGCCAGAACAACAGGTCAGAGAGGAGGTTATACCACACTCACACCCTGAGATTGGGTACACAGTCCCAACAACCACAGTTACGCTGAGCGAGGCAGCAACTGACCTGAAAAACAAGATAATGTCTACAATGAACACTAGGCAACCCCGACACCAGCTACAACGGTTAAGTGACGTACTGCCTGAAAGTCTACTGGAAACTGTTAATGAAGCATTGAGGGCAATTCCTACCACAACCATCACAGAAACCAATGAACTGGTTTACACTTCAGCAGCAGTGATCCTTGAGATGCTTGGCTGTAAGAGTAACCATGGAAGAAAACAATACCCACCATGGAAGCAACAGTTAGAGGCCAAAATCAAGGCAACTCGGAAGGATGTGAGTAAGCTGACAGAGGCTCAAAGAGGTACAATGAGAAAGCAAGTACCTAAGAGGTACAGCCAGATGCCCATACCTGAAGCCCTGGAAACTGCCAAACAAAGGCTCCTAGCCTTGAGTAGCCGCCTAAAGAGATACACAAGAGACAATGAAGCCAGACGAATAAACAGGCTGTTCGCAACTCAACCAGCGAAAGTGTACGCTCAGTGGCAGGGTCAAAACAGCCGAGCAGACCCACCAAGGCTAGAAACTGAACAGTACTGGAAAAGAATATGGGAGAAAGAGACAGCACATAACAGCAATGCCCAGTGGCTGGTCTCTCTGAGAAAAGAACACAGCAACCTCCCTGAACAGAATCCAGTAACCATCACAGTGGCAGACATCCAAGAAAGAGTCTCAGGTATGAAAAACTGGACAGCACCGGGCCCTGACATGATACATGCCTACTGGCTAAAGAAGCTTACCACACTCCACGAACGCCTGGCAGCACAAATGAACCAGCTGCTAAGAGATGGGACTCACCCCGAATGGCTAACGGAAGGGCGAACGATCCTGATCCAGAAGGATCCCTCAAAGGGTGCAGTCCCATCCAACTACCGGCCAATAACCTGTCTCTCCACAACATGGAAGCTCATGTCAGGCATCATTGCAACCAAGATAAATAGGCACATGGATCAATTCATGAGTAACACACAGAAGGGCATTGGTAGAGACTCCAGAGGAGCCAAACACCAACTCCTGGTCGACAGAACAGTCGCCCAAGACTGCAAGTCACGACACACCAACCTGTGCACAGCCTGGATTGATTACAAGAAGGCCTATGACTCAATGCCACACACATGGATCACTGAATGCTTGGAGCTGTACAACATCAACAGGACTCTAAGAGCCTTCATAAGAAACTCAATGAAGCTGTGGAAAACCACCCTTGAAGCCAATGGGAAACCACTTGCACAAGTGTCCATCAAATGTGGGATATACCAAGGTGATGCTCTGTCCCCACTGCTGTTCTGCATAGGTCTGAACCCCCTCAGCCAAATAATCAACAAGACTGGCTATGGATACCGACTCAGAAATGGGGCCAACATCAGTCACCTCCTCTACATGGATGACATCAAGCTATATGCCAAGAACGAGCGTGACATTGACTCCCTGATCCACACCACCAGGATCTACAGTAATGACATTGGGATGTCATTCGGGCTCGAGAAATGCAGCCGGATGGTGACAAAGAGAGGCAAGGTAGTCCACACAGGGGGGGTCTCACTCCCAGAAGGAACAATAGCAGACATTGAGGACAGTTACAAGTACCTTGGAATTCCCCAGGCAAATGGCAACCTGGAGCAGGCAACAAGGAAAGCTGCAACAGCTAAGTACCTTCAACGAGTAAGGCAAGTCCTGAAAAGCCAGCTCAATGGCAAGAACAAGACCCGGGCAATAAACAGCTATGCACTGCCAGTTATCAGATACCCTGCAGGAATAATAAGATGGCCAAAGGAAGAGATACAGACCATGGATGTTAAAACACGGAAGCTCCTCACCGTGCATGGAGGGTTCCATCCAAAATCCAGCACTCTGAGACTGTATGCTAGCCGCAAGGAAGGAGGCCGAGGACTAGTGAGCGTAGAAGCCACTATCCAGGATGAAACATCCAAGATGCATGAATACATCAAGCTCAAGGCCCCAACTGACAGTGTGCTCAGTGAATGTCTCAGGCAATGGAGAGCAGAGGATACAGTGCTGGAGGACAGATCCTCATGGGAGGACAAACCCCTCCATGGTATGTACCACCGGACCATAACTGAAGTGGCTGATATCAAGAAGTCCTACCAATGGCTAGAAAGGGCTGGCCTACAAGACAGCACTGAAGCGCTCATCCTGGCAGCTCAGGAACAAGCCCTGAGCACCAGAGCGATAGAGGCTCAGATCTACCACACCAGACAAGACCCAAGGTGTAGGCTGTGCAAAGAGGCGCCTGAAACAATCCAGCACATAACTGCAGGATGTAAGATGCTGGCAGGTAAAGCATACATGGAGCGGCACAATCAAGTGGCTGGAATAATATACAGGAACATGTGTGCAGAATATGGACTGGAAACCCCAAGGTCAAAATGGGAAACACCTCCGAAAGTGGTAGAGAATGAAAGGGCAAAGATCCTGTGGGACTTCCAGATCCAGACTGATAGGATGGTAATAGCGAACCAACCAGACATTGTAGTGGTGGATAAAGAACAGAGGAAAGCCGTTGTGGTGGATGTGGCAGTGCCAAGCGATGGGAACATCAGGAAGAAGGAACATGAGAAACTGGAGAAATACCAGGGACTCAGGGAAGAACTGGAGAAAGCCTGGAAAGTGAAGGTGACAGTGGTGCCTGTGGTAATTGGAGCACTCGGGGCAGTAACCCCCAAGCTTGAGGAGTGGCTACAACAGATACCTGGAAAGACCTCAGACCTCTCAGTCCAGAAAAGCGCAGTGCTAGGAACAGCTAAGATACTGCGCAGGACCCTCAAGCTCCCAGGCCTCTGGTAGAGGACCCGAGCTTGGAGGAGAAACCACCCGCGGAGGGTGAGAGGGGCGTTTTTTTTTTTTTTTATACACCACTTCACATGATCTTCCACATGACTGACACATGATTCATGTCAGTAAGTCTATCTAATTTTTTTAGCCTTTTGACCATTACTGTTGACTTAACTAGTTAGAGAACATAAAAAAGGAATTTTTATTAAGTCTTTAAACATTAAAAATAAATATATAAGCCTTACATGAGTGCATGTGCTTTCACTTGCTTAGGCAGTATAAAGTAAGGTGTTGTGTTCATGTTGGCATTTTAATTTGTAAGATTAAAAATAAATCAGGAACAAACTAGTGAGACTGCATTTTCGTATTTGGCATCATTTAAAGTTTTTTTTTTTTTTTAACATTTTGACACTTTTTTTTTCCCCATGAAGATGAAACTTGCAATTATTTTTTTTTAATTGTATGTGAAAATAAAAATCCTATTCTGGAACATGGTGTGATTTAATGATTTATCCTTCGTAAAAATGACTCAACCAACTGCCACCTACACATGCAGTTGAGAGCAAACATAAGCCTGTGTCACTAATGGGGGAAAAATATCCCCTCGTGTTGTAATCTAGGTCAAACATAAAATACCTTCAAGTGGTTTTAAAGCTGAATGAAGTTATCGTTTCGATTTTAATGCTATAAATACTGCAAACTGTAGAAAAATATGCATCTATTTCTGTCAAGATTAATACCAAGGTCCCCTAAGCATTGGAGCTGATTGAGGATTTTTTAAACCCTAAACTCAGGCATATTTAATCTGTTATAGCAGAAATAAATAATACTCTGTAATACAGAAAGGCAGTATGGAAATAAATCTTCACACAATTGCCTTTAACCTCAATTTATTTCCTTAAGTTGAGATGGTTAGAGAGGTAAAATAGCACAGATATGAAGAAGCAGTCTTATTTTATCCCATGCACTCCATTATCAGGCTGGCAGTGGTGTTGGTATTGCTGTGTCTATAGTGTCAAGCTCCAAAGGCACCTGATCCTCTGTGTATGGATTCTGCAGAGAGTGGATGCAGTTGAGCAGCAGAGAGGAGCTGACATGCACCTTTATCACTTGGCTTAAGGAGACTGAGGCTGAGGAGAAGACAGGGCCAGTGATGAATGGGCTGCAGGCCTTGCCTCCTTTCTTTCTTTGACAGAGCTGCTGTAATCTGTTACAGAGCCACCGTTGCCTCTATTAACTTCTGACACATGCACACCTGCATACTCAGTACCACTGACCTTCCACTCCTACACATTCCGTCCCAGTCATTTTGACTCCAAGGCAAGCGAAAGAGACAGAGTGGAGCCAAATATTTTAATGCGTTCACCAATCGTAGTCATTTGAACCTGACATTACTCACAAGCGCAAGGCAGCCTTCTCTGTCAAGCAAAAGTGAGGCTAACCTGTTCCCACAGAGCCTATCATTGTTTGGATTTTGGGTTTTTCAGATTCTTTTTCTTTGACGTATTTGGCTAAAAGAGGATTTCATCTTTTTGTTTTTTTCAAAAATGTTATCAAATAACTGTTTGTGGTAAGTACAGACTCTAATATCACTGCAGCATGAACATAAAACATTTCAGGTTTAATCTGAACCCCGTTGTGTAAAAAGACTCCTTGTGGCACTGATATTTATTGGCAAACTTCAAATTTATTCAATCGACTGTAAGTCAGTGACTGGCATCTGTGGACCAAAAGGCTGAATCATCTGATGTCTCTGGTCAGTCAGCTAACTCACCTTGTGTACTTGGCAACAGCCAGCCAGCAGATCTACAACATCCAGAGTAAGTTAAGACCTGAACCCATCCCTTCTTCAAATCCCTAACTCTGGAATTTAGGAACCAAACAATTCTACTTCTGAGGAGTATGGCTTTTTCAGCTGTTAAATGCAGAACAAGTGAGTTTAAACCTAAAAGTACTTTTTTTTATATACTAATGAACAGCCTTTAAGGCAACAGAAAGCTGAGTTCTCCTACAACAACAAAAATCTTCTGGAAAAAACAAGAGAAACCTGGAGTTTTCAAGCAAATCCTTGACATTTCAACTATCTGAGTTCCAACGGGCACGAATAAAATGTTTTTACAAAACCACCATCCTGCAAGAAAATTGTTTTCTAAGTAAAAAAATTCAGCAACTGCTGAACACATTTTAAAATGTACAGGATTGTAAAAAAGTGAAAATGATGCACATATTTAAGATTAGAGGCTGTTTTGTATAATATGCGTTGTGTGCATTGTTTATAAAATAAAAAAACATATTTAAAAAATTAAAAGGATGGTTGTGGTTTTTGAGATAAAAAATGTGGCTGTAGTGTTATTTATTTACCCCCTCCCACACACTCTGTCTCGCACACACACACACACCTACACACACACACTCACACACACAAGGCCAATTCCATTACAAGGTTCACAAAGATGAAATAGTTTCACCTGAGGTTGCAGTATAAGGTATCAGGGATTTATTTATGTCTGTTTACTAATCACATACACTTTCTAGAAAAAAATGCATTTATTTGTAAAGAAAAATATATGATTTGGTATTTCATGCCAAAGAGATAATTATTTATAAAATAATCTGACCAAGGAACTTAACTGTTGGATATTCTCTCTTGGTGAAATATTGGGGGCAAATGGGAAAAAAATATAAAAGAATTGAGTTTTCAGCTTGTTTCAAGTGAATTTTGCTGCCCAGCCAATATTTGCATCTTTCAAGAAATACATTACTTTTATCAGCAAGAGGATGCTGATAAAATACTGAATGCTGTTGCTGAATTTGACCTGCATGCATGCAAAACCCATCATCCATTGAAAACTTTTTAAGCGTTATGAAATTAAATATATGATGGAGCAGGAAGAATTGTTATGCCAGTTTATCGTCCAGCCTGGGGAAGCTGTACAATGTTTCCCATTCTACTATAGCTTTTACTATAGCTAATACATTTAATACATAAAGCCAAAGAAACTAACTATCAGAAAAAAGTGAAAATTCATATATTCAGTATATATATATTCATTTTTACATCATTGTTATTTCAAATGAAATAACGTCCAGTTAATTGGTTTGGTCTAAGATGTCCAGAAGACAATTTTCAAATCTTCTGCAACAGGTGGAAGCAAGATTTGCACTGGGGGCACTCATCTCTGACAGATGTCATAAATGTTCTTGACTTTAAATACTCATCAGTGGTCACCATTCCCTGGGCGGCAGACCAGTACCAGTCCATGAGACAGTTCGTACCAGGATACAGACAAACAGACCTACATTTTTTTTTCAGTTTAATCTAATCTGATTCTGAAGGAATATTTGGAAAGTTTCTTCTCACAGAGGAAACAGAAGAATAGCCTTCAACTTCAAAATAAAAGAATGCTGCACTTAATTAAAAACCAGGAGTCTTTACACAAAATATGGATTTATTGTAACTGTTCTTCGCACACAACATAATAATAATGCATAATACTCAGCAACAGCCATTTATTGTTATCAGGTTGCTGTTGCTTAAATGGTGGTTTGCATGTATTATATTTAGAAATTCCATTTGTAGTGACTTTTTTTGAATTCATATAAATGTTGTATGAGTAAGGTTGCAATCTGACTTTTTAGCCCCTACTTTGACCCTAGTCCAGTCCAATGTTTTTAATGTTTCCATTATAAAATGGATACATTGACCTGGACCGAACCATACCATATTTAGGTCGATAGAAAAATGGAACGGACTGCTTAGAATGGAGTTACTTTTGAAACCCATTGATTGGCTGAAGCTCATTGCTAAATAAAGAAAGTGCCAAGAAAGCGGCCGTATTCCTCTTCGCCGCCCAACATCTTCTCTCAAACAACATGAAATGATTTGTATTTGCAAAGTCCCAAAAGACAAAAATGAGCTCTTGTATGACCTCCATTATTGTTGTTAGGTTCACCCTGCATTAAAGTCCAACTTTGAGTAGAGAAGTTCACCTGAAATGCCTTGACCATTCAGACTAGACCATAGCACTCAGTGGAAACAAGTCTGTTAGGAAATCATTTATTCTTATATTCCAATTGATGTGCTGAACGAATCTCTAGACAAGTTCAGATTCCTTAATTGAAGGACATAAAGATAGATAGATCTAACAGCAGCATGGACCCTTAAATCCTACAATAGGTGTACGACAGTAGTTGTTAGATGATCATAACACTTTCCAACCAATAATAATAATAATAATAATGAAAGGAGGGGTTCAACTTTTGCATAATTGCTCGTGACTTCATTGTGTCTCTGCTGGCACATCCTTTTATTGCTTGACATGAATTATAAATGATGAGATGGATTTTGTGGTTATTGGGTGGAAAATGTCAGTGACACCTCCAAAGCGAGTTCTGAACTCCACTTGGCGGCGCTGAGTCGGGGAGAGAAGAAGTCCCAACAGTTAATCACCTCTCAAAATTATGACAACACTCCACCATTCAATCAATTGAGCCGCTATGTTCCCGTGTGATTACACAGCTGAAGTACACAGAAAGAGCTGATCTTCCCATCTGCCGGGTCAAACTAATCCCCCCCAAAAAGAAAGTCAATTTCAATGAATATGGTGGCGGCAGCTGCAGGTTAAAGAGGCAACTACCTGCATTTATTTACAGGCTCAAGCATAATTAACCTGCATATGAGCTGAGGTTGTTGAGCTCATTTGGCTTCAGACATCCCTGACATGAGCATGCTTCTTAATGAAAGGGTTTGCTAATGGAATCTGCATCAACATTTTTTTCTTTAATTGCTTAAATTCATCTTGGATGAAAACATGAAACCATAAAGCATCTGCTGGTGAGAATCTATCAAACTGAACAGAAGATTCAGATTTCTATGCCAGTTTATACATGCAAATTGGTAAGAAGCTGCAAACGTTTGATGAAAGCTCTAAATAATGAAGTCCAAATGTACTGAATCTCTATAACCAAACTTTGTAAATAACCATTTAGATGTTGAATGGGTTGTAAAGCAGAACAAGTTTGACCACAGATTGACCAAAATCAGGTGAACCCGAATAAACTGCAATCATGGTAGTGGGATGTGGACAGCAAGTATGAAACATTATTAGTTGCATGGTAAATGATATGTGTCTTCAAATATAAAACTCCAGCTAATTAAAGCTAACTTCCAGATATATCAAATTCAGACAACTTTTATTTGCTGCATTTTAACCAAATTGAAGTCAGGCTGATTATAAACTGATCAGTCCCCTATTCAGGGTTTTAAATGGAAGTTCTAAATCTGAATGTTAAATTTGAATCTCATTTGTAAAGCTTGATACATCCATCCATCCATTCATTTTCTTTAGCCGCTACATGCCACTTGGCCCGTCCTGGTTACTGCTGGATGAAGGTAGAGTACACCCTTGACAGGTCACCGTTCTGTTGCAGGGCAACAGAACATTCACAATTACACACCTAGGGACACTTTTAGAGTAACCAATTAACCTATGAACCTATGGACTGTGGGGTAAGGCTAGAGAGAATTTGAACCAGGGCCTTCTTGCTGTGCATCTAAATTGTCTGTCTGTCTGTCTGTCTGTCTGTCTGTCTGTCTGTCTGTCTTTGCTAGAGGTGATTTAGTTTTTAAATGGAGAAAAAAAGTGTTTTACTGGAAAGTCAATGGATGATAATAGGACCCTCTGGGTTAAAAAAAAGTGAAAGAATTATAACAGAAATCGGAATTATAACCTTTACTTCCATCACTGCTTTTTACACCCTTGTCACATAATAAAACACGCAGTTCACCAGAAGCGTTTTTATTTTACGTTTCCTTTTAAAACAGTAATAACTGGGCTTGTCTGACCTCTCCAGTTGCTATGCCCGTCTCTCGTTGAAACCCTGTTATTAGGTGTCAAACTTTGCAATAAAAAAATGATGGTTATGAAAGCAACACACTAAAACATTGTAGTTCAAGCCCAATACAGTACATTGATAACAGGCTGTCAGGGCACAAAACAAAGCAAAAATCCTAACAAATGAAAACAAGCAAACAGGACGTTATTTGTAGTTGACAGAAAATAAAAGGCTTGAAAAGTGTGTTTCTCTTGGGTGCAGCTGATGTTTCCAGAAAGTTGATGGACACCTCTTTCCCACAGATATTCAGCCAGTGGCCACACAGAAACACTGATAAAGACTTTGAAATCAATAAACCACCCACTGCTTTATGATCTTCCAGCAGCGTGAGTGCTTATACAGAAGCTGAACTCTGACCCTAAAGTGATTTCCAACACTTTCCCTTTTCTTACTGTCTTTTATCTAGTCCACAGACCTTAAATGTTGAACATCAGTAGATATGGTTCAGGGACTGTTTTATTCGTTTACTTTACCTTTACGATTTTTTTCATGAAGTATCTCAAAGGTGTAGATCCAACAGCAAAGAAGGAGAGCATAAGACCCATGCATGAACTATCATTTTGTTGTCTCTAACGATGTTGCACGCCTTCAGGCTGCAGCAGCAAAGGTGAGAGGTCATTAGTTTTCATGAGGAGGAAGAGGAAGACAAATTGCAAAGCTGTGTGGCATTGTGTTTTGGCTAAATGCCAAGTCCTCATTGAGCCTCCCCAGAGTGTCCTGCTGCCGGACTCCGATTCCATAACACGGACCGCGAGCGGGGTATCAAGTCCTGCCCACATAATCACAATATAACTTGCTCTGTACCTTTTCTGTCTTGGGTCAAGTAGCTGTGTAATCTGACACTTAATGTTGCACAGATCATTAAGGTCAGATGCAGCAAACAATGGGTTTTGTCCGTCTTATAAAACATTTTCTTACATGAAGACCTCATTCATTCCTAAATTATGTATAAATGAATGGTTTAAATCACAAATTATTGCAGTTTGTATAATTATTGTTACTCAGCAGGCATAAAAGAAGCATATTTTTGTAGATTTACCAGATTCCTTAACAGATTCATAGATCTTTTGACCATAAATACCAATATTCTAGTCTGTTCAAACAGTAACTGATTTGTGACCTTTTCCTTCTTCATGACTCATGTTTTTTTTTTTTTTTTCTATTATAATGAGCTTCAATGTAAGAAGTATTAAACCTGCTTTGATCAATCAAATTGTTAAAGGAGTTCTACAACAACCCCATTTCAATAACAATGAATATATTAGGCTGTTTCTCAGTCAAAGTTTTAGAATAAAAAATCTTTCTGCAGGAAAAACCCATCAACTTAATATAAAAAGAAGGAAGCAATCAATCAGTACGATCAGTAATTGATGATCTCTCAAATGTGAAGTTATCCTATAATGAGAAGCATTACTAGTTCATGATCTGAAACAGCACTACACAATATATCCAGCAATAATTCATGCTGTAAAAGAATATGACTCACATTTTAAGTAAGGATTACTTACATGTCCGATTTTAAATAATTTTCACTTCTTATTTCTCAGAGAAATGTGCCATTAATTAACAGTGCACTGCACTTCAACCCCGGATTCAATGTTTAATGGGACACTGCATCCCCACACAGCATACGAATGTGTGAATGGATGTGTCAAGTGTAAGCACATAATGTAAGGGTGTCTCCGGAATAAAGCTATGATGCAACATCCGTCACGCTTTGTGTTTGCTTCAGCCTCACCAAGTGCCTTTTTTTTCCTCTCTCCTCCTTGTCAGATGAAGGCCTTGACTTTTATGGAAATAAGGAACCAGCCACAGGGTGTACATGCTGAATGAGCTACTAGATAGAGCTGAAGCACATTGGCTGTTCATCTTTTTTTTCTGTTTTTTTGCCCTGTTTCAAGATCTAGCTTGAACTTTTTTTCAGGTCTGCCTTTCATCTCTCTTGGAGTTACAGCAATTTATACTTTGTCTTTCAATTCATTCCCGTCTGATGTGGAACGTGGTTATCAGTTCAACTCATGGCTTCCCTCAGTCAGACCTAAAAGGTTTTGGGATGAATCACACGGGGCATTGACTTTGGTGAATACTTGGCAAAGCCTTTTATACCGACAAAAAGCACCCTCCTCTCTATTTAATGCCTTTGCAGACTCTCCATTTCATCTCCGACAGGAAGCAGAGGAGAATTTTCCTCTGTTGATATCATAAATCTGAACTAGATTAAAAGTACTGTTGGGGAGGCTCCGACTTCTCATCTGTCACTGCGGGACGACTTCACGTTTCAGACAAAAACTAAATAAATTAGGGAAAAAAAGGCAAAATGTAAACGTTTGTGTCTGTTCAACTACTGCCATCTGCAGCCCGTTACGAACACAGCCGTATTTTCCTTTTCAATTACAGCTACAGGAAGCGTGCTGTGCCTCTGTATTGTATGCAGAACTAACAAGCATGAAACGTGGAGAAAGAATAATTACAACACACAGGAAAAAGACCTCAGGCATAAGTTTGCAGACAAATCCCTCAAAGTTACAACAAACGTAAATTTGACTTTTTGATGGAGAAGATGATAAAATAAACAGTCCAGTTTGTTCCTATTTAATACAACTGGGTGAGCTAAAAACAGTTTTTTTTTTCCCCCAAGACTCTTCAAAAATGATTTTTCAGAAATCCCAAATCTAAGAAAATATAAATTTTCAATTTATATTCAGTCTATCACAGAAATGGGACCACAGAGGCAGAGGGGGACACATATCAGAACATCTGTCTGTGTAAAAAACAAAAATATAGCATTTGTCTTTGTGTGTTTTTTTTTCTTCCTATGAGCACTCTGAAATATCAGCTTTTTACCAAATGTTTCAATTACCTTTAATTCATTCATTAAGATTGGTTGCTTGCATGAAAGGGGTGGATGGAAACGGCAGGAGTCTGTTTATTTGGTGCTGTCCTGGAAGCTGGATGTGCTTCTTTATCTGTGTGCACAGCGTGCACGCTAACCTCTAACCTCCTGCGCATGCTCTACATCTGCTTCCTGACATCCTTACATTTCACAACAGTTGGAACCCGAACATAAAAATGGATCTGGAGCTCTGGAGGTCAGTGGTCAGATAAGACTGCTGGATTTTCAAAGATACGGTCTATGTTATTCATTAGCTGCAGATGCCAAGCCAGAGAAGGTTTTTTCTGGAGGAAAAATCCAACAAACTATTGTCTTCTGCGGCTTGTTTTTTGTTTCTGAAATGGATAAATCTTGGAGTTTTAAGGGCTAAATCATTTCCAGATTGACTGTAAATACTAAAAACTGCAACACCAAGCCTAAAAGGAACTGTACTTGTAGGCGTCAATGTAAACTTTGCTCCTTGCCAGCTTTTTCACGCTTCAACAATAATCAAATTCCTCCAGTCACTGCAGATTGAATGAACAAGCACCTGCTGTGCCAGTCTGGGAAAGGGACAGAGCAAGCAGCTTGTAGATTAAATAAAAGTGTCTAGTATGTGCCAGGGTAAAGTGTTCCCAAACCAGTGTTAAATGAAATACTGATTCTGTGTCGGTGTTGCTTTGTTGGAGAAGTCTGCCTTTTGTCTTGAAGGAAGAAAGAGCTCTGCTTGTTGCATTTAGGGTTCCTGCTGAGATCGTCTCAATTTTGGTCCCACCAGGGCCCCGCAAATGCTGCCTTTGCTTCAGCTGTGCCAGAGCACACAGCAGAAGGTTTCATGACACAGAGCAACTCCGAGAATGAGCTGGAAGATGAAAAGAGGTTTCAAGAAAACTGCTTTTAAATCAGTTCATTTTCAGGGTGGGTTTCACCAGAAAACCCATCTTACACCAAAGGTTAGCAGTTTAAAGTTCACTCACACTATTATTTGCGTAACGTAAAATTTTTAGACAGTTTTGAGCTTTTTTTTTTAACTGTAAAAACAAGCGATGCCTTAGTCACACATGCATGGGGGTGACCTGTATGGGTGCTGCAGGTTTTTGGGTTGCCCCAGTCCCTGAGGCTCATAAAGCCGTCTTAAGTGACATCATAAACGATTTTCCTGTCAGTGGTAAGAGTATTGTGAAGCATAATGAAAGTTACCCGCATTTGTTTTGACGCTGTCATATGATGTTCTACCCTCTCGTCATATGCTGTGTGGACTGGCTCCCTACTGACAAATGTTGCAACTCGGTGTGTACGTGTGATGCGCAAATACGATGCCTGCACAAACTGTGCTCAGATTGTCTAATTTATTCATTTCTAACAGTCAAACTGTACATAAGGAGCAAACAGTTATCACTTACAATGCACTAACTGAACCCTTGCACATTGCACAATCCCTACAACACGTTTGCGTCTTACCCTTACTTACCCTTACGCTTATGTAGTGCTCACTACATGCTCAATTTTTCTACCTGTTGAAAAAACAGTGCACAAACATTTTTGCTCTATGCTCATTGCTCATTGAGCAGTCGACGATCTTAAAATTGTATGTAGGCCACTTGCGTGTCTCGTGGTTTAACTGTATCTTCCCATAAGGGTAGATGTGACAAAGGTAAAAGGGAATGATTTAAATGACATGTTTAGGTTTTCATTTTTGCACGTTTATATTCCACTAGGTCTCAAATTATTGCTTTTCTCCATACAACACTAAACAACATTCAAAACCCTTTTAAAAAGTTGGAAAGTAAGTAGTGTATTTAAAATTTCTTATATCCATTAAAAAGGATCAAGCTGATTTTTTCACAATAAAATGTAAACATAAATAAACCGTTTGGAAAAGTCACTCTAATGGTTCCCATTTTGCATGAAGTGTCCTTGAGCAAGACACTGAACCCCACATTACTCCTGATAGTTATAGTTTGGCGCCAGTGTTTGGGAGTGGAGTTGAAATCAGTGTGTAAATGTGTGTGTGCATGGATGAACGGGACTGTGACTGTACAGCACTGTCAAAGAGGGTAGTAAAGTGCTTATATGAATTCGCCATTCACTATTTTTGAACATCTAGATGCAGTGCAGACAAAGATAAGGGAGCTGTAAAGGTCAACGCGCTAGACCAGCAACAGCACATCACCTCTTGTGACACTTTTTACTATACAGTGTGAAGTCATGGCCAAATTACAGTCATCAGTGATTTTGCTCACTTGCCTTTTCAGTCCAAATGACTGTTAGCAATATTTGGATGTGTATTACTAAAGACAAAATACAAAAGTGTCAGTTCTTACACAGTTCTGCATCTCTGAAAGATGCCCATAACAGTCAGCCAACTTGCTTTAATATTGAGGTGTCACTTCTTATGTCTAAAAATCACATTTGAGAGCCACTTTGGCATTGGCCTTTAGGCAAACTTCACCAACCTTAGAGCTTATAAATTGCAAAGAAACTTCTTGTTTAGGACTTAAGAAACATGGATTAAGCTGTTATTAAGCGGTTCAAGTCCCGGCTGGGGGACGTGAAAAACAACATCAATCAACATCAATGGGGGACCTTTCTGTGTGGAGTTGGCATGTCCTCCCCGTGCATGCGTGGGTTCTCTCCCGGATCTCCGGCTTCCTCCCACCACCTAAAAACATGCTTCATAGGTTGATTGGCTACTCTAAATTGACCATAGGTATGACTGTGAGAGTGAATGGATGTGTGATTGTGGATATTCTACCCTGCGACAGACTGGCGACCTGTTCAGGGTGTCCCCTGCCTTCGCCCACAAGTGCGGGGCTCCAGCAGCCCCGTGACCACGAAAGGGAAAAAACGGTATGGAAAATGAATGAATGAATCAATGAATGAATAAACAGACGTGTTGCCACCTGAAGGAAATTTGCGTTTTCTGTTAGTTTTTACAAGGTTTTCATTTTTTTCAAGCTGCTGGGCTTCAACTAAGTCTTTATATTTATTGCAAGCGAGAATGAATGTTTTCTAAATTCTCATTTAATTTACTTGTTGATGTCACCTTTTAGCCAGCCATCCGGAGTAGTTGACTGTGAATCTACAAATTGATGAATAAAACTACTGGGGAAAAAACATCAATGTCTAAAACAATTCTTTGTAAGATTTGTTTCATAGGCACTCACTCACATTTTGATTGCTCCATACACTCACATCAATTTCCACTGAGATAATGCAGTTTCTGTTTTCACAGCCGCACACTGGCGGTTGCCATGGCAAAGAATCAATCGTAAACTGTAACAAATAGCCACGACTCATACAGGGAAATGGATCCCATTTGTCCACAGCTGATCAATAGGTATTTGAGGTGCGGTCAAAAGCCCTTTAATGAATGTGCGCTGGCTTGTTTACGCAGAGAGACAGGGGGCATATTTTCTGACTTCATGTCTCCGGCTACATTTCGCCACAGCCTGACGCTGTGACAGTTGCAAAGCCAGTTACCTCCAAAGTGTGCAGGCCTTTCTCTTTGGCATGCTGCATCAGATTTACAAGCTGGGTGAAGGGTGAGGGTATAAAAAATATATATACTGGAGCTTCAAATGCTTCACGCACATCTATAAACTTGCGAAAAAAGCAACATTTAGTAAGACTTCTATGTCATTTCTGACAAAAAGTTCATGTATTTGCAACAATTATTGATAAATAACTGCTAAAAATCCTAAATTTAACAAATTATTTATGTCGGCTATTTTATTAATTGATAAAGTTGCTGAAATGACGTTAAAAAAATAGAAAACAAAAAAAGCTCATTAAACCCACAGGAATTCATTTAAGGATAAATCAAGTTTTATACATATACACATATATATTTATTTTTAAACTCGCTGTGGGGATGTCTCAGTTAATGTTATCGATCTAGGATGTCGAGGGCTGGGCCTCCTCACTTGTGAAGTACGGGTGTCAATAAGCATCCGTTTTCAGTGGCATCCAGCAAATGAGGAAGGAATTCAATTTGCCAGTATTCATTCAAAAACTATTTTGTTTCGTGGTCTTGAGGACATGTGCCATCAAGCAAAACCAATGTGGTGGAACTCACAGACCGTCTGCAGGCTGACAGCAAATTCTCCCCCATTACTGCAGCAACAGATCAATCCACACCCATTGTGGAGAGCATAAAGATGGCTAATATAGATATATATGTTGTTAGAAAACAAATATGGTTGTAATGTGAACATTTATAGTATTAAAAAGATAAGTTTAATGACATGTATTTAGTTTTAAGATGGGATTTGTATTAAAAAAAACATCCAAACTGCTTAAAAATATGTCAATACAGTATTCCCTATGTCCTCAATAAAAACATTTCTCGTAGAAGATTTAATGGGAGACAAAGAATAAACTAATTTCTCAGTGTGACGTCATGTAGAGATGTAATACATGGATCTGTCTATGGGGGGGCACTACATCAGCATGAAAATGAAAGGAATAGCTACACATATTGCCTAATGAATGTACAGTGTGGTATGATGGCTCATAAAAAAATTATAATAATCAAGAACCCCATTAAGCCACTTTAAATCCAATAATTTCCGATGTCTGAGGGCTGAAGGCACGCTCCATCGTATGTCCACCGTTGTGTTTCATCTGAGTCAGTCAGACAGCAGACACGTGGTCTTTCTTCTGAACTTGCACCAGCATCCCAAATGCTGACGTCCTTTGACATTATTGCGGCCTTTTCCAAAAAAAAGCAGCAAATTCAACAATTAAGAACAATAACTCTTTTTGTCCTAGAAATTCTAAAAACGCTGCAATTGTGACCTTTTGCGTTTTTTGAATTTAATGATAAATGCTAACACAGCTTTACATTTGAATATTGCTCGATATATCTAGCATCAGCAACCTGATGGATTCATGGAAAGTTTTTATTTTGCATGCGTATAAAGAAATGTGTGAGTTATTTTCAGCTCAGCTTGTTCTAATGGATTAGTCATGAATGAATGAATCCATGAAGAAGTCATTGAATACAACTGAGGCAGAGCAGAGCTTTGCAGCACAATACCTTTACATTTGAAGATCTTTATAACCATGGTATTACTACTTTACTGAATCCTAAAAAAAAAAAAAAAAGACAAGAAGAAAAGAAAAACTCAGAAGAAGCAACTTAGTGAGTTTTAACTGTTCTTTTAAACTGTCAATGCTCTTTCCTTCTGTTTAAATGAGCATTTTAAACATCAACACACAACGCTTGACGCTAATGAACTAACTGAGAACGCTATAAAAGTTTAATCAGATTGTATCTGAAAACAAATAAAGCACTAATAGGCTGAAGAAACATTGATAATGATTTGAAAGTCTGTCAAAGGATACTTATTACATGGGAGGCTCACGTAATCAAGGAAACTCATTTAATTAGATAGCACTCATGAATGCTACTCTCTGAGGCCCCATTTGTAGCTTGGCGTTAATGTGAGCTTATTTCATTGATCTGGTGTGCTGAAAAACTATCCTTTGTCATACTTAATATGCCTCATGCACTGTACAGAACATGGTAGATTGATTTATCTATGTCTGGATTGTATTTATTTTCAAAGTTCTCATGAAAACAATTTAAGCAATTTTTGAAGACTCCATGAGTTTGATGCTGTAGAAATTGTTACATTAATGGCGGATTTTTGAAAGAAACAGTGTCTGCTCAAATGGATTGAAGTGAGGAACTCAAATATGGATGAAATCTGTGATATTATAGATCACAAATATGGCTGAGAATAATGCTGCAAGAGCAAACAATCCTCCAAAGGAGAAGGCAGTGCTCATCTGTGTTACATTTTCTGTACAAACCTTCGCTATAGGAGTTGGAACATTGTATTTCAATCTGATGATCACACACCAGAAAATAGAGGAGCGTTTTTGGTCCAGGCCTCTGTCCATCCATCTACTCTCCACATATGTGTCTCTTCAGGGTCTCGTAGGAGTAGAACCCTCACGCAGCTTATGGAGTCAGGCCGACGCCTGGACAGGCGCCACACCTCAGGAGGGCATGCACCCACAAATCAGATCTGGATGTGTCATGTAGTGTTTCTCACTGCAGAAGGTGAAAACAACTGTTAGTGTATGATACTTTTTTTTAAAGAAAAATAGGTCATATAAGCCAGAGTACTGAGAAGATGAAGCTAAAACACATTTAAAGCAGATTTAATTATTAAGGAAAAAAAATAAAAACACACCTTATATATGTGTGTATATAGCCTACATATATTATATAGTATACTCTGAAAAGCAAATAATATCGATCTAAAAATGTTGCATACATTTATTTTCCTGCCTGTGCAGTCTGGCAATAAAAAAGTGATTTAATAGATTTTTATTTTTTAGGGGGGGGAAAGAAAAGTTCAGAGGTTGTCCACAAGAGGGCTCCCTACGCCAACACATTCACGTGTGAAGCAAGTTTCAACTGTTTTCAAGTGACAAGGACACAAACTGGTGGCTATTTCTAATAAAGCCGTTAAAAATGGTTCAGTGACATAATGGGGTAATTTGTACATTTTATATTCGTAATCTTTTCAAAGTTTGAACTTTTTTTTTAGTTAAATTTTGATTTTTAACAGGTTCTGGTAGATTTTAAAGCAACACAAACTATTAATTCAAAAAAGACAAAACATGATGAAAAAACACACATGTGATAAATGAAATGTATACATCTTTATTTTTGGCTCAGTGAAAAGCTAATTTTATTCCATTTCTTGCTTTGTAAGTCTGAATTTTTTTTTTTTTTACTTTTTTTCAAGAAAAAAAACCTGCATGTTTGTACATTGCACCAATGGGATCAAAAAGTGAACAAACACAATATAAGAAAAAAAAACAGCTTTACATGGGACCCACGTCCATCGATGACCTTTCTTGATTGAGTGTAATAGCATACAGAGCAAATGCAGAAAGGTCAGCAGTACAGACATCTTTAGTATTATAATTGGCACTTTTTCCGTGAACATATGCAACATATTTTTAAGGAGCTACACTGTTTCCATTTAAAGTCAATATATATTCAAAACATCCTATAGCAAGCACGTCATACCCAACCAGGATAGATCTGGTAAAATTGGGAGTTTTGTAGCAAACTAAAAGTAATAAACGTCCTTCCTCCTGAATTGACATTCTGCATGCCGTCTATGTGTTTGCCAAGGAGACTCCACATTCAGCATAAAAGTCAAGGATAACCTGTTTTCACTTGAGGTGGTGGAAGGAACAAGGGAAATGGTGCTTACAGCACTGAATGATGGTGCTTACTGGGACATTTATAGATTCAGCACAGCCCTGTTGCATCTCAAAAGATTGCTCCTCTGATCTGGAGGGATACGTCACCCGTGCTCTTCTGCGCCGGGTGAGCTAATCATTGTGGAAAAATAATGTGTTCTGTTACCGTTGAAGCACTTTAAAGCACTCTCTGACTGCTGTCTCCTTGTGCCATAATGATGAACAAGCCCTTTGCCAGCTGAATCACTGTTATTCAAGCAGGTATGTGCCGTACGTGGGCTACATTGTTAAAGGGCACATTAGAAAGTCCACTCTGAAAAACATGGATTTATGAAAAACAATGTCGATCAACCTTTATGAGAAACTAAACATTTTAGATCTCATTTGTGCATTTGGAGATGTTTGCATCGTTATTTACATCTTTTTTTTTTTCACATAAATGCACTAAACTGTCAGTCCCTATATACATAATAATTGTCCTGCTGGGGAAACAAACCTGTAACCTTCTGCTTGTGAAAGTTATAACACTATGCAAACAATGACAACAGTTTATGGATTAATTATTCTCACATGAGCTTAATAGGTTTAGCTCGATGGCTTATTTGTTGGGGGTTATGTAAATTCTTTGCTCTCTAATTAATATAAATGAGTAAACAACAAGAGATAATTGGGAAACAAAAAGGAACACGGAGTGTGGACTCCTGCTTGTTAAAAAGCCGCATAAAGCCAACTTTATTGCTAAAAGAAATTACAAAACCAAATAATAAAAGGATACACAATAAAGACAAGTTGAAAGGAAAAAAAAAACAAATTGTGATTAATTGAATATGATGTAACCCTTGTGCTATCCTAGGCACTTTACCGTTAACCTAGATTCACTAGACAGAGCTCTGAACCTTTTTTTTTTTCAATTTTTTGTGATCTTCACTGGTTCAATGGATTACATGAAATTTTTCCACCTTTATCCACCTTTGTCATGGTAGGGAGAACATGCCAAAGTAAGGGTGGGGTCATCCAAGACAGCACAATTTAGTTGTAGCTTTTACATTTTTTTTTTGGATGCTGAGGTTTCGTAAAATTGTGATGCTGATGTTGTGAGAAAAATATTCTAATTAAAGCCGTGAGCAGCATTGTACCCCCCTCTCGCCTTCGCCGCCCCCTTTGTCCCGCCCATCCTGGCGGAGCAGCTATACTCCCCTCAAGCTCCCCCTCTGCTAACCTGGTCAGAGCTACATGTGACAAATTCATAAAAGTAATAAAACAAACAAAGAGAAAAACTTTTTTTCCCTGTTGTTTTTATCTGCATAGCAATCATTTTATTTTTTGGTCACCTATAGGGTTGATGAACACATCTATGTATCTTTTGGAAGAAATCTGCTAAAGAACATTTTTGGAATTTCCTTGGCAATGAAGGTTTTTTATTAACCACACCGACATTCCGAGTATGTTTACAATGCATGTCATATTGTTTGGATTCAAAAAATGTGCGAGCATCAGGTAAACGCCCCTTTTGAAACCTATTACGCTAACGCCATTTGTTATGGTTGTAGTCTTACTCTGGTGGCAAGTTTGTGAAATTTTATCGACCATCGCTCAAACTAAAGTTTTTTTCTTGTGCAAAAATGTGAAAAATGGCAAATTTAGGACTTTGCCAAAAAAATGGCCCCCTAGCCGTAGGTCCCATAAATGGATTAAAACGTCCCTTGGATATCCTGGACTGTTTTGGTTTTGTTAGTGGATTTTGAACAAGTTCTTTTGAGAGATTTTGGCGCCACCCGCTATTTTGACAGTTTTGCTGCTGGGATGTCATTTTTTTTAAAAGGGGGTCATATCCATCAAAGTCCCACTCCAATGAAAACCGAAAAGCTCTCTTTTGTGATGCAGCAACTGAAATGGGCGGGCCAAAGCCTCCCAGCTCCACTCCATTCTGATGTATTCACTTGCAGACAAATAGATATCTTAATGTCTTCGTTTTCCCCGTCTGAGCTGGCATCTCCCTCAAAACTGTACGACTAGATAGTTGTGAGGGGCTGTAAGTTAGCGGGAGAGTGTGTAGGGATGATGGGAATTCAGAAGAGGCTTACTTTCGCGCCAACAGTCTTGCCCACAATTCAGAGGCCAATTTCCTATGAACTCCTGCCACGCTGCAGAAACTTTTTTTTTTTTTTTTTTACATTTTGGTTTGAACCAGCGTAATCGTAATTAAAAGACCACTTAAAACATGTTTACAACAGATCAAAATAAGACTGGAGTAGGACTTTGAAGTCGTTAGTTTTTGTAACTTTTTCAAATTTATTTTATTAAATACTATCTATGCAAAAATGTGAATGGACAACAGTGCCACAGATCTATGAAAAAAAAAAAAAAAGTTTTTCTCCCACATCCATCACTACAACATAGAATAAATCACCTCAGTACACCTTTGAGCCCCCCATGCATGTTTCCATGATTATAGAGTGTAATGACTCTCTCATAGTAACGCATTGACATTGTCCAACTGAGATCCTCTCAAAGATAGCTTGATTTACCAAAACTCTTGAAAAGGAGGAAAAAAAATCCCATTGAGGAGACAGACTGCTGAGAGGGATCTCCAGCAGACCTATAAATCACTCTTTAATCAGATCACACTGAGAGTGAGGTGGCACTCTCAGGTCCTACATTAGCACCACTGACTTTCAGGTGTCTGGGGTTCCGATTCTAGCTTCCCCCCCCCCCCCCCCCATTACTTCTCATTTGCTAAATATAAATCAGCATGGCGTTGAATCAAACAAGATTTTCTGTCAGCAAACAAAGAAAGCTGCTGTACTTAAAAAAATAATTGACTCAGCAGAGGAGGACCAACTCAAGTTGGAGGAAGTGAAAAAGTATTTCAATCATAAATAAATCTCAACATATATTAGAATACACCAGCAGATATTCATTGCGCTGCTCCTTAATATTACCATATTTCACCTACTGTATGGAAATATAGGGGAATAATTATCACTACATCCTCTCTTTTTACTTTAAAAACAAGCCATCAGAATTGTACATAAATTTGGCTTTCTTGATCATACAAAAAAATATTTTATCAATCCAGACTTAGAAACAGTTCTTAGAAAATGAAGGAGGTTACAAACTGAGGAGATGTTGGAACTTTAAGATCAAATTGATAAGAACCACAGAGAAAAGTTTCTGTGTCGGTGTGTGGCACTAAACGTTGGAACAGGTTACCTAATGAGCTCAAACAATGTTCAAATATCCAAATATTCAAGAAAAGGTAAAAAGAAACTCTGATTTCAAGATGTGAAGATAGGAGGAGTTGAGGTCAACAATTATCTGAATAATTCTAAATACATTTGTGAACCTGATTGAGGTTAAATAATCAAAGTTCTTTTAACTACAACCAAGAGTATCACATTGTGTAATGTGCAACTATTGATTACTAAATTATTTCAATTACAATCAATAAGCTATTGATTTTCTTTACTTGATCTGCAATGGGGAGCAATGATATCTGGATAAATATGAAATTATATTCTGATTATAACCAATGAGTGTTAGATATCTGTAACGTGAATCACACACCATGTGACAGTTTACTGAAATCATAAATGAAAGTTTTCTGAAGAAAATAAGAAGCATTTGATTTTATTACTTGAAAAACCCTGCATGTTATGGGCGTGGCACTTGATTTGATCAGAACAGGATTATGAAAACTATGCAAAACTCTGCAAAAATAAACAAATCAATGAAAGTTTGAGGCGCTGTCAGGACAAATCAAAGCTATGTACATCCTATATCTCCATTTATTTGTGGAATCATGTTGAAGATGATCATCATGCAAACATCTCAATGCAAAATAGTTTAATGTGATCCAAAAGATAAAACTCTATTTTCTAAATGTGAGTCACAAGATTCTTGTGATTTATAAAATCCGGCACTGAATTTAGTTGAGATCAGACTGGATTATCAAACGAAGCGGGCTGAGACGGTGGTAAAACCTCTAGCCTTTGATCTCGTTTGATCTAAAAACTGCTGCATTCCTCAACTGTAGAAGCAGAAATATTTTTAAAAAAGCATTGCAAGCCACATTTTTTCTGCCGTTTTTCACACTTATTTCTAATCGTGGTGGAACTGCAGCCTTTCGAAACCAAAATGTAAGTTAACAAAGTGCCAAACTGATTTAATGAACATCAGTCTCACTTTATTTCCTCATTAGATTTTCAACTAAAAACGTGATTAGCTTTCTTGTGTTTTCATAGGTGCTGCACTCGTGCCCTCTCTGATGGACCCATCTAGTTCATCTGCACTCACTAATGAGCCAACAGGTTGAGTCATTGTTGCCAGTCTGCAAATTATGAACAGGTTCTTTTCTTTACTGTTGCTTCTAAATGAAGGTGCGCCATCACCTCCTTCACCTTTTTTTGCTGAAAACAGCTGCCTGGAGAGATTTGGTTGTTTTAGCAGCAGCTTAGAGAATGAGAGCAAACAAATTTGGATTATTTGTGTGGAGATTGTTTTGGAAAAAAAAACAGCATTTCCATAAAATATGACATGCTTTACTGTCTTTGAAATGAAGAAGCTGTTGCAGAATTTAGGTTCATTTTTTTTCTTTAAGCTCACTTTAGCATGAGATCTACACTGATAGTGTGCAAAAAATAAAATACGTAAAGCTTCATTGGAGTCACATCTCAGCTCACACTCCTCAGATGTGTCATCTCCTTCATTTGAATGTTCTTCATTCCAATCTTCTTCAAACAGCATCTGTTAAGCCACAGGGAGGAGGGAACCTCATCTGAGTTTGCATTACAGCATCAAGTAAGTTCAGCATTCAGAGCTTTGTGTCCTTGTGCTCAGACATGTCTCAGTTTGGTTTAAAGACCCACTTTGATGAAAATTCTGTTTTTAACATGTTTCTGTAGCATTTTTCTGATGATGGAGGACATATTTAAAGAAAATTAAGCTTAAAATTCAATTTCTGAGTACTTTATTTATTCAAATTGTTGTGACATTTTATTTAAGTTGTAGGTTGGCAGACCATAGCTGCCTGCTCCACTCCATTCTGATGCGTCCACTTGCAGTCGACTAGATCTGTGTATGTCATGTCTGAGCTAGCTCCTGGCGCAAAACTGTACGGCTGGATTGCTCCAATATTGCTCGCAATTTATTTTTGCACTGGTGATGTGAGGTTGGGGTTTTAGGGACTGTAAGCTAGCAGGAAAGAATATAAGCAAAAAGTTCCCAGTAATGGGGAGAGGAAGGAGGGAAATTGCTCCACAACAACAGATCTGTCCGCAACTCGGAGGCAAAATTCTGATGAACTCCTGTCGCTCTACAGAAACCATGTCTCAGAAAACGACTATTAATTTATTTATTTTGGCCAAAAACTGCATAATCATGATTAAAACAGTACCACGTACTCTTTTAAAAATAGCTTTAAAGATGTACAGAGTCTGTCTTTAAAGAGAAAAAGAGAGGAGTTTTACTATCATTATTTTGAGTGAATTATATGTAAAAGTATTAAGGCTAAATCACCTCCGTTAGTCTAGATTCTATGAACCCTTTATTTATAAGTTTGATCTGGAAATAGCTATATATATATATATATATATATATATATATATATATATATATATATATATATATATATATATATATATATATATATATATATATATATATATATATATATATATATATATATATATATATATATATATATATATATATATATATATCCGGCTGGGTAGCTCGGTTGGTAAGGTGCAGGACTGTCATGCTGGAAACCCGGGTTCGATTCCCACGGCGGAATGAACAATTAATGGTGATTAATGGAATGGGGCAATTACCATAACAATGGAAATGGGGCAAATGCCATAACATTGACGAGCAATTAACATCACCCATCACGCTAATGCCTACCTCACTACATGAGAGATAATGAACCACATGTCATGCCGGCTCAGACGTCGCCCGTCGCCCGGCCAAACAAGGTCTGCGTCAGGTGCTGGGGGACCAGAGCACTCTGATGGAAAGTGGGCTACTGGAACAAGACGGAAATGGACTAGATGCGAGAACAAGGATCTGTTAGGATGCTACTACTCAAGTAATCCAACCCAGAGAGGGTACATGCAGAGAATGTGGAATGAATGGATGCTTCGAAACCCACAATCAAGGCTAACTGCCAAACAACTGGTAGCCCAATGCTCGAATATCCACAAACGCCAACTCCTATCACAGCTTGAGATTGAAGTGATACAGTACAATGCCAATACCACGGGAGAGCCACAACAACAGGTCAGAGAGGAGGTTATACCACACTCACACCCTGAGATTGGGTACACAGCCCCAACAACCACAGTTACGCTGAGTGAGGCAGCAACTGACCTGAAAAACAAGATAATGTCTACAATGAACACTAGGCAACCCCGACACCAGCTACAACGGTTAAGTGATGTACTGCCTGAAAGTCTACTGGAAACTGTGAATGAAGCATTGAGGGCAATTCCTACCACAACCATCACAGAAACCAATGAACTGGTTTACACTTCAGCAGCAGTGATCCTTGAGATGCTTGGCTATAAGAGCAACCATGGAAGAAAACAATACCCACCATGGAAGCAACGGTTAGAGGCCAAAATCAAGGCAACTCGGAAGGATGTGAGTAAGCTGACAGAGGCTCAAAGAGGTACAATGAGAAAGCAAGTACCTAAGAGATACAGCCAGATGCCCATACCTGAAGCACTGGAAACTGCCAAACAAAGGCTCCTAGCCTTGAGTAGCCGCCTAAAGAGATACACAAGAGACAATGAAGCCAGACGAATAAACAGGCTGTTCGCAACTCAACCAGCGAAAGTGTACGCTCAGTGGCAGGGTCAAAACAGCCGAGCAGACCCACCAAGGCTAGAAACTGAACAGTACTGGAAAAGTATATGGGAGAAAGAGACAGCACATAACAGCAATGCCCAGTGGCTGGTCTCTCTGAGAAAAGAACACAGCAACCTCCCTGAACAGAATCCAGTAACCATCACAGTGGCAGACATCCAAGAAAGAGTCTCAGGTATGAAGAACTGGACAGCACCGGGCCCTGACATGATACATGCCTACTGGCTAAAGAAGCTTACCACACTCCACGAACGCCTGGCAGCACAAATGAACCAGCTGCTAAGAGATGGGACTCACCCCGAATGGCTAACGGAAGGGCGAACGATCCTAATCCAGAAGGATCCCTCAAAGGGTGCAGTCCCATCCAACTACCGGCCAATAACCTGTCTCTCCACAACATGGAAGCTCATGTCAGGCATCATTGCAACCAAGATAAATAGGCACATGGATCAATTCATGAGTAACACACAGAAGGGCATTGGTAGAGACTCCAGAGGAGCCAAACACCAACTCCTGGTCGACAGAACAGTCGCCCAAGACTGCAGGTCACGACACACCAACCTGTGCACAGCCTGGATTGATTACAAGAAGGCCTATGACTCAATGCCACACACATGGATCACTGAATGCTTGGAGCTGTACAACATCAACAGGACTCTAAGAGCCTTCATAAGAAACTCAATGAAGCTGTGGAAAACCACCCTTTAAGCCAATGGGAAACCACTTGCACAAGTGTCCATCAAATGTGGGATATACCAAGGTGATGCTCTGTCCCCACTGCTGTTCTGCATAGGTCTGAACCCCCTCAGCCAAATAATCAACAAGACTGGCTATGGATACCAACTCAGAAATGGGGCCAACATCAGTCACCTCCTCTACATGGATGACATCAAGCTATATGCTAAGAACGAGCGTGACATTGACTCCCTGATCCACACCACCAGGATCTACAGTAATGACATTGGGATGTCATTCGGGCTCGAGAAATGCAGCCGGATGGTGACAAAGAGAGGCAAGGTAGTCCACACAGGGGGGGTCTCACTCCCAGAAGGAACAATAGCAGACATTGAGGACAGTTACAAGTACCTTGGAATTCCCCAGGCAAATGGCAACCTGGAGCAGGCAACAAGGAAAGCTGCAACAGCTAAGTACCTTCAACGAGTAAGGCAAGTCCTGAAAAGCCAGCTCAATGGCAAGAACAAGACCCGGGCAATAAACAGCTATGCACTGCCAGTTATCAGATACCCTGCAGGAATAATAAGATGGCCAAAGGAAGAGATACAGACCATGGATGTTAAAACACGGAAGCTCCTCACCATGCATGGAGGGTTCCATCCCAAATCCAGCACTCTGAGACTGTATGCTAGCCGCAAGGAAGGAGGCCGAGGACTAGTGAGCGTAGAAGCCACTATTCAGGATGAAACATCCAAGATGCATGAATACATCAAGCTCAAGGCCCCAACTGACAGTGTGCTCAGTGAATGTCTCAGGCAATGGAGAGCAGAGGATACAGTGCTGGAGGACAGATCCTCATGGGAGGACAAACCCCTCCATGGGATGTACCACCGGACCATAACTGAAGTGGCTGATATCAAGAAGTCCTACCAATGGCTAGAAAGGGCTGGCCTACAAGACAGCACTGAAGCGCTCATCCTGGCAGCTCAGGAACAAGCCCTGAGCACCAGAGCGATAGAGGCTCAGATCTACCACACCAGACAAGACCCAAGGTGTAGGCTGTGCAAAGAGGCGCCTGAAACAATCCAGCACATAACTGCAGGATGTAAGATGCTGGCAGGTAAAGCATACATGGAGCGGCACAATCAAGTGGCTGGAATAATATACAGGAACATGTGTGCAGAATATGGACTGGAAACCCCAAGGTCAAAATGGGAAACACCTCCGAAGGTGGTAGAGAATGAGAGGGCAAAGATCCTGTGGGACTTCCAGATCCAGACTGATAGGATGGTAATGGCGAACCAACCAGACATCGTAGTGGTGGATAAAGAACAGAGGAAAGCCGTTGTGGTGGATGTGGCAGTGCCAAGCGATGGGAACATCAGGAAGAAGGAACATGAGAAACTGGAGAAATACCAGGGACTCAGAGAAGAACTGGAGAAAGCCTGGAAAGTGAAGGTGAAGGTGGTGCCTGTGGTAATTGGAGCACTCGGGGCAGTAACCCCCAAGCTGGAGGAGTGGCTACAACAGATACCTGGAAAGACCTCAGACCTCTCAGTCCAGAAAAGTGCAGTGCTAGGAACAGCTAAGATACTGCGCAGGACCCTCAAGCTCCCAGGCCTCTGGTAGAGGACCCGAGCTTGGAGGAGAAACCACCCGCGGAGGGTGAGAGGGGCGTTTTTTTTTTATATATATATATATATATATATATATATATATATATATATATATACACACACACACACACAGCAGGGAAAATAAGTATTGAACATGTCAACATTTCTCTCAAAAAACATATTTCTAATCGAGCTATTGACATGAAATTTTCACCAGATGTCGGCATCAACCCAAGTAATGCACACATAGAAAGAAATCCAAACATTTATGTCCATAAATGAAGTTATGTGTAAGAAAGTGAAATGGCACAGGGAATAAGTATTGAACACGCTTACTGAAATTTATTTAATACTTAGTTCAAAAACCTTTGTTGGTGATTACAGCCTCAAGACGCCTCCTGTATGGAGAAACCAGTGGAATATATTGCTCAGGTGGGATTTTGGCCCATTCGTCCACACAAACTGCCTTCAAATCTTCAAGGTTCCGGGGATCTCTTCTGTGAACCCGGATCTTCAGTTCTTTCCAAAGATTTTCAATTGGATTCAAGTCTGGTGATTGACTGGGCCATTCTAGCAGCTTTCTTTTCTTTTTCTTCAACCAGTTGAGTGTTACCTTGGCTGTGTGCTTGGGATCGTTGTCTTGCTGAAAGATCCACCCTCTTTTCATCTTCAGCAGCCTGGCAGATGACAGCAGATTCTGATCAAGAACGTCTCGATACTTTTCTCCAGTCATTATTCCTTCGATGATATGAAGTCTACCAGTACCACATGCTGAAAAACAGCCCCACGCCATGATGCTCCCACCTCCAAACTTGACTGTTGGTTTGGTGTTTTGGGGGTGATGTGCGGTGCCATTTTTCCTCCAAACATGTTGTGTCTTATGACATCCAAAGAGTTTAATTTTGGTCTCATCTGACCAGAGTATCTTCTCACCGAATGTCAAGGGTTTATCCAAATGTTGTGTCACAAACTCCAAACGAGCTTCAACATGCTTCTTCTTCAAAAATGGAGTATTGCGTGGTGTGCGTGCATGGAGGCCATGGCGGTTGAGTGCATTACTTATTGTTTTCTTTGAAACAACGGAACCTGCTGATTCCAGGTCTTTCTGAAGCTCTCCACGAGTGGTCCTGGGCTGTTGGAGAACCCTTCTGATGATTGTTCTGACTCCTCTGTCTGAAATCTTGCGAGGAGCACCTGGCCGTGGCTGGTTTATGGTAATGCCGTGTTCTTTCCACTTCCGGATGATGGCCCCAATGGTACTCACTGGAACTTTCAGAAGTTTAGAAATGTGCCTGTAACCAATGCCTTCATTGTGTTTTGCAACATTAAGGTTGCGTAGGTCTTTGGACAGCTCTTTGCTTTTACCCATCATGCAATGCTTCTTGTCTAACACCTTGCTGGTGAGAAACCTTTTTAAAAGGCATCAATCAGGACTATACCAGCTGATATTACTTTGCACTAATAGGGGGCAGGTTAACCTTCTGAATACTGACAAACTCCAGCTGATTTTCTTGGCTTGCCAGACCTTTTTACCCCTCCTTTTCTTCATGTGTTCAATACTTATTCCCTGTGCCATTTCACTTTCTTACACATAACTTCATTTATGGACATAAATGTTTGGATTTCTTTCTATGTGTGCATTACTTGGGTTGATGCCGACATCTGGTGAAAATTTCGTGTCAATAGCTCGATTAGACAATTCTAGAGCCTGCCCATCCAATCTATCCACAAACCAGCCAACAGAAACAAAATAAACCATGCAAATGAGCTGCTAAAAAAGAAGAAATTATTTTCCTGATCGTGTGACATAATCAACACAATAGCAGCTTAGATAGACAAATATTAAAAAGTGTTTGAACCAGAAGGACAGATAGTAGCACACGAGACACATGCACAAACTATGCAAAAAAGATCTGAAAAATACAGCAAATAATTTGTATTAAATAATAAATGTTCCCTTTGCTAAATTATTATTTGTTATTGAACCCTGAAATTTAATAGTTGCCATATTTTCCATTTAGGAATTTGTCATGTAGGTTCAAAACTAATTCCAATTTAATTTAACCCAAGATATTAATAGGTTCTGAATAAAAGGCAGAGATGATAAAAAACAAGAATCATTGCGTCAATGTAAAATGGTTTGACTTTTAAAGTTTTATGTCTCGAAACAAGGGCAAAAACATGAATTTTGAAGCAGTCAAGCATGCTAATAAAACCTTAAAACACTGTTTTTGTCCTTTTCGACAAAGAAAAAACTTGAAAAACTTTGTGCAAGTAGTGCCTGCAGATTTGACATTACTCGTGTTGTATCACAAAAAAGTGGGACAAATACTTCCCCTAAAAACAGAATGCATAAATGTGAAGCGATTTCATAATTTATAGAGGAAAAAAGTGAAGAGTCTCTTTAAACAGCCTTCATTTTTTTCTCCACTTTGGGCATCCTTGAACTTTGCTCTCATAACTCATCTGCGACAGAAGCTCATCTAATAAATGATTGGTCTCCTTTCCTGCTGACCTCTATTTTTTATAAATTCTTTAATATATTATATTCTTTTATTGTGGCTTGACAATCTCCTCTGACAGACAGCCTGCAGTGCAGAGATGCTGCATGGATATAGAGTCAGCCCTCTGTGACAGGACAAACTAAGCAGAAAATTAAAAAAACCTCTTTCACCATCTGCAACAGCCAATTTATTTAAAAAGTTGTTCAGATATTTACGCAGTGATCCCACGGCTTCCTCTTTATATGTGCATGCACATCCTGTAAAGCTCTGATAAACATATTGAGCTCATGGAGGATTTTGCTGAACGCAGTGTGATTGTGGTGACAGCCAAAGCGCCGCCGTCCGATCGAGTTACTCCACTGTGGGGGAAAGTGTTCCTGATACCTGGTTTTTAGGATCTCTGCCAACTGCCTTTCCTTTTAAATCCCCCCTCCCCCCGTTTAAATCCCAATAAGAAGTTTAATTGAGACTAGATTCCAGGAGGATAAAGGCGACGAGTCGGTACGGATGACAGCAAATGAGATGTGAATATGCAGAGGAGACCAAGACGGATTTAAATTTAAATTATGAATACGGCAGAAATTCTGAGTGTTCTAAAAATTCTCGCTCACTCTTCAATAATAGATATGCTTGAGTACTCTTCCAGTTTATATAGATTCTGAATTTAAATACTGGTGTTTGCTGAAGTCATGTCCAGTAATTCTGTCTTCCATAGAGCTGAGGGCATTAAAATAAAAGGAAAAGTGGAACAAAACCTCCAAGTTTGAGTGTTTTCTGAGATTGAACACTTATGACTGCATGCATTTGAATGCAGGATGTTTTATTTTGATCAGGGCAGAGCTTCTGCGCTAACAGACCGAAAATATAGATTCTGACAATTTTTCAGCAGGATGCCCTGTAAGAGCTGAGCTCCTTCATCCTGCACTGACAGAAAATCATACATGTCTGATGAATCGCAAGGCTCCCCAGGAAGCTCTAAAATTACTGTTGAAGGTGGAGTGTGCTGTAGGGGAATCAGTGGCAGGTATCCTAAAAAATGGATGCATTGAGACAGGCAAATAGTCTACTCATCTCTCCCACTTGAGTCATATCGGACAGTGTGCTCAGCATTTTGGAAGCTGGGTTATTGGTAGAAAATCCCTTCAAAGCAGCACCAGCTCAACCCTTATCCATAATGATGCTTTGGTGTGATTTTTGCTCCAAGGCAGAGCCTCCAGATCTTAGATTAGCAGTAGAACTGGAGCCAGCAGCAGGAATCTAACGGCAGTTTTAATCTGGATAAAACAGCTGACGGACCAATATGTCATCAAACACCGCAGAGACAGGCCTTGCTCTGTTTTATCTGTATCAGAGAGAAACATTAAACTCCATCTTTGTTTTGTTCTTTTTGGCACAATGATGTTCAAAATATTCTAGGTGGAAGTAGTTTCTTCATCTGAAAAAAAGGGTTTCTCTTCTTTTGGTAAAGAAAAATGAAAATTTTGAGAAAGAGCCACAACATTTTCGACAAAAAACGTCACTTTGAAAACCAGAGACTTTAGTAAAATGACAAATTACAAAAGTCAAAGAAGTGTTTGTTATGAGGACACCAATAAGACGGCTGTTCCCAGTTTTTGCAAGAATATCTGGAATACCATTTGGACTGGAGTTGAAAAGGAAAAGTGTACAAACTCTTCAAAGGTCACTGTATTGATTTTCTTTGTTGCAAAATGACTCTTTAGACTCACAGTAGAATCTCTCACACCATTAAAATCAACCATCATCTCGTGTGACTGTTGGGGGATTTTTAATGTATTGATGCTGAGGGCCAAGTTTCCATAAAATGCATCTCAGTTTATTCTTTATTTTATTCATTGTCACTTGCAATTTCTGTTAGAAGTGAGGCCAGTCTCACTAGATTCCAGTGTCAAGCTTGACCAGATAAAGTGAAAAATATAAAGTATTTGGCTTCATGAGACTGAATTCACTGTTTATTTATATTTTTGCTTGTTTGTGCCACCCCAAAAAAAAAGAAAACATGTTAAACACATCCATAAGTGAAGGGAAAACTGAAGTAGCACAAAATCATAAAAGCTTACATGCAGAAAATCATTTAAATGTTATTTCAGTGCAACACATTCAAAAATAAGACAAAAAAAGGCCTTGCAGGTTAGTTAGTTGGGTCATTTTAGCTGGAATAAACTCAAATTAGTGATAACGTTTATTAAGGATGGGTGGATTTAAATCCAACTTTGTTCACGACACTGCATGAGAGCATGTTTTTCACAGCACTATGGTGCACTGGAAGCTGGATGGATATCGTTACCACATGATTTTCCATCAGCAGATAGAGTTCAGCTGAACATTAGGATCTCTGCCATTTTTTTTCAAACTTTGTAAAACAAAACATTCCCAATTCCAGTTTCTGAGTTGTCCTGCACCAATTTCATCTCTCTTGTCTCTTAATGGATTCTTAAATATAAAATAAAAGAGGAGGATTAGAAATGAACACCATTGCACAAAGCTTTTATCCAAAATCCCTTGAACGACTTAATGCATGCATAGTTTAAATTTTATTTCTCAATTTGTTCCACTGCGGTGCTGTATTTTTATTCATATTCTGATGTTTTGTATTCCAATAATATGCTGCTTATTGATCTTAATCCTTATACAAAAAATATCATAGAAAATAGATCATATACTGCATTAACTATGATGAATGTCCCTTCATATATATATATATATTATATATATATATATTATATATAATTATATATTATAGTAGATATATAATATATATATATGTGTATATTCTATATATATTATGTGTGTTGTGTATATATATATATGTGATATTAATATGTGTATATATATATATATATATATAGATATAGATCTATATATATATATATACTATATATAGATAGAGAGATATATATATATGGGTATATATATATTATATATATATATATATATATATATATATATAATAGATATATATATAGATATATATAGATATATAATAGATTATATATAGATATATATAGATATATATAGATTATATATAGATATATATAGATATATATATAGATATATATAGATATAGATATATAGATATATATATATCTATAGATATATATATATATAGATATATATATATATAGATATAGATATATAGATATATAGATATATATATATATATATGTATTTTTTTCTGTCTTTTGAAGTGGTTTTCACTCCAATAGATAGAGAGATAGGGAGAGATAGGGAGAAATGTATGGTGCTTGTGCATTAGCATCCTGCAACTAAGGTAAACATCCGGGTGTTTAAGGGTTTTTGCTTACACAGCTATTAATATTGTGGCGGACAAACTTCCTTACACCTTTAGAGGCAAACTGACCCCAAACCACAGGTTGTGCCATAATTCACAAACAACTAACAGTATTTGCAGAGGGTTAGTGATACATGTACCAAAATAATAGTAATAACTGGTAAGTCAAGCAAAGAATTGGATCCTCTAATCCTCCCTGGTGTTGCTTTTTTTTTTTTTTTTTTGTTTTTTTCATTTTAGTTTGGGTAGTGTGTGCGTTTATCTTTTTACAAGTGATTAGCATTTCAGAGGAATCAATATTTTTGAGAGGTCACACTCATCTCTTTCCTCTCACTTTTATTCTGTGGGCCATTTTCTCTTTTTTTTTGGTAACATTCATGAAGATTTTCTTTTGTAGTTTGTCAGCTTTGGTCACATAAGAAAGGCTATACAACCACAAAAAAGACAGATCATAAGCATTTTACAGTTGATTTTATTTTTTATGTTTTCAGTAGAAAGTCTGGGCGATATTTTCAGAAAAAAAAACGTAGGACACATATTTAAGGTGTTTACAGAAATGCAAGAGCTTAAGATAGATAAATAAAGAAAAACGTAAAAATAAAATAATTAAAATTAAACAAATAAAAGAAAATTAATTTAAATGAACAAAAAAATGAAACATTAAGATTTAAAAAAAAATGCACCAGAATATAGCTACGTTTTAAGGTTTTAGTTTTAAATATAAATAAAATTGATGATCACTAAAGTTATTCTATACCCAGTTAAAAGCAGCTTTAACTCTTTAGGTTCTGCCTCTTGGTTCTACCAGCTGCTTGACCAGAATTCTGGTCCATTAAGTGATTTGGAAACAAGTGACAGTGCCAATAAATATGTTTTCTATTCAACTGTGAAGAGTTGAGAACAGGAATAATTCTGGCAGAAAGATTGTGAATGAGCTGCAGCTTTCTAACAACACTTTTTGGACTATTAGAAGACAGGTTGCAGGAGTCCAGTCTGCAGGAGATGAATCTGCTGAGATCATGAGATCTCTTGAGTCCCACAATCAGATCTAGATGGTAAAAGGCTGATTTGTTCTTCAAATGAGCCTTTCTCCAGCCAGAGATTGAGCTAACCTTGTTGGATGCAGTCACATTATTGACATGATTGGCATTAATAATCTGCAGAGTTCTGCAGGGAAAGTCATAGAGATGCAAATGGATACGACCTGATGTTAAAATTGGTGACAAAATTCACACCTTAAGTAGCAATGAAGCCAGTACGATCATTCAGACACCCCCATCTGACAACCACCTGAGAGTTTTGAGCAAAATCTGCATTAAATAAATAAATAAAGACCAATCTTGATGAAAACATCTTTGGTCAGAACCAGATTAAATGTGAGCTCATGAAGGCAAGTGGGATCTTGAATCCTCTCCGTCAGATCAAGTATTTCAGTAGTTTACTAGAAATCCATAGTAAAGGGATCATTTCGGTTGTCAACACAAGTACAAAAATCACCTGCTATCACAATGGGTTCAATGTGTAGAAAATGCAGAAATGACAGAAAGCAGCTGAGAGAAGTTGCTCTGTGAATTTTTAGGAATTACCACTAGTGTTCAAAATAAGTCAACATTTCCAAAAATGCAACTCTTCACACTAGGGGGAGTCCTTAAACATGATGGTTACATCCCCAACTCTGAAATCAGATTGGAACATTAAAAAAAATATATATATATGGACAAGCTGATCCCGCATAAAAAAAGACAATCTGCTACAGTTCATCCTTGTTTCGGATATAAATATTAATTCCATACTATGAGCATGACAGAACATTAATGAAAAGTAAAAGAGAAATAGTTTTTAGTCTGAGGATGCTTTTTTCTTTTTGTTTTCTTTTTAAAAACATTCAATTTCAAATATGAACATACTCAAATAATTATTAATAGTCAATACATTGGGTTTTCTGCTTACACGTTTCCATGAGAAAATTGGCTAAAGCATCATCTCATTGTTATAGGACAATCGTGTCTTAACTACCTCAGAGAACATAGAGCTCTCATCTTTGCCTTCAAAAATTGCTAAAGACCCACTCCAAAGGGAATTGTGTTTTAGGACCTCTCAACATGTTTTTGCGCTTTACTTCTCATGGTGGGGGGCATGCATTAAGAAAAAAATAAGCTTAAAATTGCATTTCTGAGTGTTTCTTTGTTCAAATCATTGAGAATAAGGGGCAGACGAAAAAATGTTGTTTAGAAAAGCTTGTAGTTACCATAGGAGCCCACAAGCGCTCTGCTCCACTTCCATTCTGATGCATCTACTTGTTGGCAACTAGATCCATGTCAGCTTTGTTTTCTTCATCTGAGCTGGCATCTGGCACAAAACTGTATAACTTGATAGCTCCTTTTTGTTGCACCAGTAGTGTTAGGTTGGAGGTGTGAGGGGCTGTACACTAGTGGGAGAGCGTGTCATCAGATGCATGATGGGAAGGGGGAAACTATGTCCTAGAAAACAACAGTTTTGCCTAAAAATGGCATAATCACAATTAAAAAAATACTAGAAATTGTTTTAAAATAGATCAAAGATGATCTGAGTGGGACTTAAAAACGGAACAAAGCCTGTTAACATTAACCTTTTAGATAAAATCTCTCTTCCTCTTTCTTTCATACTTAAGCACTTCATTCTCAACTTAATTTCTGATATGAAGTGATCTCTTCCTGTACAATCACAGTAGGTGAACATTTTGGCAAACAAAAGCACCACATTTAAAAGTGTTTCACCTAATATTCTGGTCATGCAGGCAAAAAAAATAATTCAACAATTTGAATAGTTGCCTCAGAGCAGAATATCACCAAATTAAATATTCTCATTTAAGTTAGATATAAGACCCGCAAGACATTTAAATCAATATTTCTCTCCATTAATTTACTCTTGGAGTAATTGTGGTGATGGGGGGGGGGGGGGGGGGGGGTAGTAACATGTGAAATCTGCTAAAACAACATCTTATTTCATCTGAATCTTCATGAAAACTAGTCAAGTTAGACTTGGAATTTAACCAGTGAATTTGCTCAGTGAAGTATATATAAAATGTTGCTATAATAATGTGGAGGGCTTTCTTTGTCAGGACTGGAGAGCCTTAGGATGCCAGCAGACAGGTGTGTCCTGTTTGTCTCTGTTTTTGCCGATCAGCCTGAAGACAGATTTGTGAGCCACCAGGAGCGCCGCCTCGTAGCCATCGATAAAATGTTACATATAGGCAACAGAAACAAGAGTGTTGCCCTCAATACGCGGTGATCAATCAGTCAGTGAAGCAGCTCTTTGTCTGTGTCGTTGGGATCCAAATAAAACTCACAAAATCCATCAGCTGTGCGGTTTGTCTGAATCGATGAGGTGCTAAGTTCTGAAGTACAAAAAACACTTTGGTCAGTTGAACTGGAAAACTACCAATGCACCTCTCTATAATCCGGTGTCCATCAAAAAGAAACAAACTAAACAACTAATTAAATTCAGTCATGCTAACAATTATTTAGTCTTTTATTTACTTACTGGTTGCCTGCTTTGTAGATATTATGTTTTGCCTCATGCCCATTGAAATCAGACATTTTTGCCACCTTCAGAAAACTGCTGAGCTCTGTCAAAGCAAACTGTGAGCCAATTAGGAGAAACGCTTTCTCCAAATATTGAAATTCTTGGCGGACAGCAAAGATGGCATTTCCAAACCGGGGATCGTGTTTTTCTTTTAGGACAGAGACAAACCGAAGCATCAAAAAAGTGGAGATAAAAACAACAGAGGTGAAATGTCAGCAGCAATTATCTGACATTGTTTTTGATGAGGAGAGAGGTAACCTGCTGTTCAGCGGTCTGTCAGCGGCTGCACGGCTTTTGTTTTTGTTCCTCTTCACAGACAGACACTGGAGGGAGACTACTGATAAAAGACAGGAAGGAAGATGAAAAACAAACGGATGAAAAGCTGAAATACAAGTAAATAAAAAAGGACATTTTTGCTTGTTTAAACTCACTTTATGATTGTTTTGAAAAAGAACACGTCTGTCAAAAAAGGGAGACATGTTGAATCAAAAATATTGAGTGAAACTAATGCAAGAGCAGACAAGAAACAGCCACTAAGATGAAAGACTTTGAAAAGGGTTATAAAAAAAAACACACATGTTAGGAACCACAGTATGATTTGCTATTGACCAACAGAGAAAACAGTAGTGAACCTTCCCAGGAGTAACTTACAGACCAAAATAATACCAAGAGCACTACAACCACTCTTTCAGGAGGTCATAATAAAGCCTTGAGCAACAACCTCAGGCCCCACCAGACTCATTTAAGCCAAGTATTACCAATATAACAAAAAAAAAAATATGTGAACAAAAAATGACTTTATAAAGACCTTTAACCAGAAATGACTTAATTATATTGAAAATAGTTTGATAATTGCTTTTTTTTATCAAATGTTGAGAGAAAAATGAAATACAGGCTTAAGCTTCAGTGTGTGCATCCTGATGCACTTTTTATTAAGCTAGCACAACATTTCAAAGAATTACAATTTGTCTAACTGTTTAACATAGTGGTGGGAGGGTGGTGGTCTGGGCTGCTGAACAGCTTCAGGACCTGAATGCTTATGCTTTATGGTACAAAAACACAAATTCTGTGCCGTATCTGCTGCAAAATGTCAGATCAAAAATTTGTTTATAAATAAATTTGAGCATTAGAATGATTACACCAGGCACACAACACATTTACTAACGAATGACTCAACATCTTACAAGGATTCGGAATAGCCAGTTTTAGTGAGACGGTGCTGTGTGGCCAAACACTAGAAATCCTGTCAATGTTGCTCAAAAGTTCATTTGCTATCATGTAAAAGACTCACTGTCATCTTTACTTGCACAAGAAGCTTTAGAAAAGTTCACACTTTTTTTTTTTCTTTTTACAATTACACATCAATAAGCAAAATAAAACAAATTCTAATGATAACTAACTTCTGAAAGATCTATTTTTACACAAAACTTCTAAAACTAGGTACAAACTGAGATTTAAACCCCGAACCTCAGTTAACCACCGATTTTCTGCAGCTGACAGTAAATAATGAATTATGCCACTAAATAATGGAGAGGAGCTCTGAACATGAAACCTCACAAATACAAGTAACAAATGAAACACCTCTGAAATCGCACTGTTGGAAACTCAGAAACCATGTCAAAGACGAAAAGGAACTTATAAATGTAAAAGAGAGTAAAGCACAAATCGTATCGGGATTGGTCAATCTTCAGTTAGATCAGGGGTTAAGAATTCATAAGAAGAATGAATCGTGTGTTATCTTGTGATGTTTTGATGGACTTTTAGACTTACAATGACCAAAAAGACAGGAAAGAAGGGGGTCAGAGGCAAATGAAAAGCCTCCTTCAGTTTTTGAGACTGAAACATGAAGCATCTTTTATCATGTCTGTGACTTCTTAAAAAAAAAAAAAGTCCACAAACCAAATTAATGGAAATTTGGAAGCCATGCTATCGTGCTATGATGACAGTTTTACAGAGCCAATAAAACTCACAACAAAACACAACTTTTCATTCCAGTCTGCATCCCTGTAACACAGAGAATTCTGTGCGATGCTGTGACTTTTTGAGGCTAAATGTGAGCAGAGAAAACACTCAGCATGTAGGGATCACCTCTAAGCTCTAATGAATCATTCTGTTTCAAGTCAAAAGCAAGCAGGTAAAGCGGAAAACTGATGACAAAACAGTTCAAGGCTGATTGTAGAAACTAGGCACATTCTTTTCAGCTCTCTGCAGTAATTATGGTGGTCCTGTTTGCTTAATAAACAAAAACAGAAGCAAAACTGACTATACGTTTTTTAAACTGAAAGAAGGAAACTCAAACAAAACCAGCAACAATTCATTGCCATTTTTAATTTTAAAAAGAACAATACATTTCTCAAAGGTATAAGTGTATAATTTCTGTTATTAGGACTCCATTAATTTGTCTGTTTGTCATTTTCTTTTACTTTTTCTGCACTTTGTGAATGTTGTCAAAGCTTCCAGAAGGCGTTGACCCTTCACACGTGAGTATTCACCTGCATCACAGCTAAACTAATCCAATCCTTTCATCCTGAAATGTTAGAAATCCCTGCATTTGTTCCTTTAAAATTTGACCCCGCATATAGAATTATGATCAAGCGCGTGACGTCAGAGCGCTGATTAAATATTTATACCTGGTAGTCCAAGTGCGCATATCTTTCCAACTTCATAACGAGAAGGAGAGGAAAGCTGTGCGCTGAAATCCCTGAGGAGAGCAGAGGCGCCGCGCTGCTGAGTTTCAGGGACACTGAGGACGCGCCGGACTTTTTCTTTTTCCAAATTTCTCCTGCAATCCTCAGTGAAAGCAAAGAAGGATGCGCGCAAAACATCCTCCTCTGCGCGCTCCAAGAAGGCGATCAGTCCAGATGAGAACTTATTTTTGAGCCGGAGGGACTGCACCAGCTTTCTGAGCTGTAATCAGTCTGTGTAAGTTCGGTTGTCCCCTGGACTTCTTTATGCCTTCATGTGCGCACGTGAGCCTCACATTGGAACCTGCATCAGACGCGGGGCGCAGACCAGCAGGAGGGTGATGGAACATCATGCAGCACTTTGAACCCATGGAGACATGGCACATAGGCTCCTCTCTGCGAACAGAGTCAACGCCAGAATCGCCTTCATCTTCACCTTGTCACTATCTTGCACGTACTTGTTCTACAACATCATTTTTTATCGCAGCGCAGCAGTCATGAGGAACCAGGGATTCGAGGGGAAACAATGTCCGCCGAGCAAGAGCGCAGGAGGGAAGAAACTTCTTGGGAAACAGGAGAATTGCGCCTCGTTGGAAGCCAGTTCTGCCGCTCAGAGAGGATCAAGTCATCTTCAAAGAAACACCCCCGCGGCCGCTGGAGGTCAGTGGACTGATATGAATTCAAGAAACATGAGCGTTGCGCAGAAATATGGGAACAAGAAGCTGCCTACTGCGTTAATTGTCGGTGTTAAGAAAGGAGGAACCAGAGCGGTGCTGGAGTTCATCCGGATACATCCAGATGTGCGCGCTCTCGGGACGGAGCCGCACTTTTTTGACAGAAACTATGACAGAGGATTGGACTGGTACAGGTGAGGACAAACCCAGCAGAATACTTTGTCGAACTGTCTCACTTATCTTTCCACATAGGTGCTCGTTTGTCTGTGATTTCTGATCCATCGCTGCAACATCAGTTTGAAGGAATCCTATCTACAGCTCAAACACATTCTTGTTGCTTCATAATCAAGCACCCTTAATGACAACTTCCACTTATAGCAGAGAGATTATTTTTTATCAGTGCACATGCCAGCACATGCAAGGTCATATAGTTCACACATGAAACGAAAGAGAAAGCACCTCAAATGGCACAAAAAGCCCATTGGTTACCAGCTGCTTTTGAGCAAGGCATGGCCAGGCTCTTGTATTCATCGTTTCTTCCATTTATTTTAATGACTCTTCATTTACCCCCCCCCCTCCCCCCATTATGTGTTTTCTTTTTTAAATTAAACAGATTCAGAGCTTCTTCTGAAAAGGGATCTTGCTTATTTTTGCTTTTTTCTACCTGGCTGGTCATTTTCACACCTAAAGTGACATCCAAAAATAAAAACTAGAGAAAATGGATGTTCACAGCCTCCTCTGATGGAATAAAGCAGCAAATTAACATGTGGGGTAACTGTCTATCAAGACTCTGCTGATAGTTGCCGCAGATCTCATCACGCTCAATGTTTTATGTACCTTGATTTCTATCTGGCTATAGGTTTCCTTTATTTCTACGTCAGTGATTAATTACAGGAAGTCCATATTCAGGTTGTGGAGATGTAACATCTGAATTAGTTTCTGATGCCAATTAGTTTCAGGCCAAGACTGGAATTGATGGTGCCCTTGTCAGCTGATTTTTAAGAGAAACGTCTTCAGCTCATGTAAGATTCTTTTTTTAGCTTTATGTGAGCCACATCTTTGAGATAAATGTCTTTTCTCCATGCATTCAGCCAATACTCACAGATAAATCTGTGAAATCATAAAGCTTTGTGTGCT